>CM040122.1:67064453-67493002 GCA_022559845.1 Amorphophallus konjac | reverse complement strand
GCTGTGCTTTCCTGAGGAATTAACGCCTCTGTCAGAGGCGCTTTTTCGATTTCACGCCCTAACTCAGGGCGTCTTATTCGTATTTTACGCCCACTGACAGGGCGCCTTCCAGCATATTTCCTGATATTTCTGGTTTTATTACGCTGCCTGAGAATTCACGCCCTACGCCAGGGCATTTCTTTGTTGATTAGCGCCCCTCAGCAAGGCGTTGCTTTTGATTTGACGCCCTCGGTCAAGGCGTCCTTTTCCCTTATAGCGCCTCACCCTAAGGCGTGTTTTTACTGCCCCTGGCACCTCGCTTTGAGTCACGACAGTCACACTGTCGTGTCTTTTGTTAATAGCGCCCCCTGCCAGGGCGTGTTTTTACTGTGGGTTTCCAGAACCCTTCCCGTGGGTGAGTTTTCATGATATTTCATATTGATTGATCATATTGTGTGGTTGGCCTGATTTCCCCTGTTGCATTCATTCTTTGCATTGGTTTGGGAGACCTCCTCTCTCCTCACTAGGATTCCACACACCCTCTTGGAATCGGGACGACCCTCCATTGAGCATTCCGTCTCTTTGGACCGGAAATCCCTTTTCCAAGCCTCCATAAGTCCCCGCACCCGTGGATTCCCTCACGGACGCCGAGCAGGTTGTACCCTTTGAAGTCCCGAATTAGTTGGCCTATACGTGGTGAGAGAGTGTTCCTAGTTGGCATTGGAGTTAAATCATATTTGAAACTAGGTTCCTCCCCTTGTGTGAATCATATCAATTTGCATAAAATCATTAATTCACCAAGATTCAAACATAAGAAATCAAGGTAACCATCACAACTTGTGTGTTTCTTTGCAAATTGTTTGCACACTAAATTGCTTGAATGGCTTACTTTGATAGACAAAATAACATGTTCAATTCAATTAATGTTCACTGAGGGTGATCAACCTAGCACATCTTATTCTCCTCAATTTCAACATGTTCGTCAAAATTCTCACCATACTTTCAAGGGACCACGTCCTCATTCTTATGGTCATACCCGGCCCACGGGTAATGTCCATTCTCATGGTCCCCCTACACATGCGAGCCATATTCCTACGGGTCCGATTTCGTGCCTAATGATGAGGAAAGTCTTCCCAAATCATTCATGCATTAAAAGGAATCATCTCACCCCTCAACAAATCCCAAGCCCTTAAGGCCGCCGTTGAGGTGCATCTCCTTCATCATCCCCCTTCAATCCTACACGGGTGGCCCATCACCCACTCCCTCTTCTATTCAAATTCCTAATCGGGTAGCCCATTACCCATCCCCTTCTATTCACACTCCTCATCGGGTGGTCCGACACCGCCTCCTTCTATTCCTCCTCCATCACGGCCCCAGAGCCCATTTACTCCTTGCAATCCGGCCCGTCCGGGTTCTTTACGGGTCATCCCGTCAACTCCCCTCCACGGCCTTTTTATGCGGCCCCTCCTCCTTCAAGGCCCTGCCGCCCTCGGTTGTTCAAGTCACACCCTCCAACAATCTCTGCTTGATAAGATTACTTTGATGGAGGAACAAATAAAGAGGGTCCGGCTCCTCCTACTCCAGTCAATCCTCTCCATGCCGCTTTGGACGAGATTACAAAGATGGAGAGAGAATGGAAAGATAGGAGGGATGATTATGACTTCGGCATTTCAAGGAGCAAGAGCCGGCATTCGAAGAATCCGAGGCAGTGTACGATGATGATGAAGCTCCGCAGGCACCCCTTCCGAGTTTCTTAACTTTCCGCTTTCCCCATTTCATTCGATGAACCCCTGCTCAGGATGAAACCATCCCTGATCCAACCCCTATTTATGAGACTAATTGGTGTTACGATGATGGGTCGATACTTCAATCACCCACATCGGCACATTGTAAGTCTCCTCCTATCCTTGACACCGCATACATTACACCTCCTCCAGTTACACCATTAACCTCCGCAACACTGGCCTCCCCCAAGCCTTCCACTATTAAACCTCCACCCGTTAAGCCATCTACCTCCACACCATTAGCCTCCATCGAACCCACCATTGAACCTTCCCCAATTAACCTCCCATTACCGCCACTTCGGCCTTCCTATTATCCCTTTAAAACCCACTTTGCCCATTCCACCATTTAACCCTTTACCCTTACCCATGACTAATCATGAGCAGGATCCATCCCTTTTTGCACCCGAGCCAATCCCAACTGCTTCCGAGCAAAGGGAGAAACTCGGCGTGTTTGAACCCCGCTTACGCTCACCCATTTGCCAACGCTTTCCATCATGCCTCCACCATTCATGGAGTCTTCCGCCTCCGCTTCACCTCCCCTTACTACTCGGAATGGGGGGCCTTCTACAAGCACATGTGCCGAGGACGATCAAGAGCCGGGCAGCAAGGATTTGGCCGCGCCATTCAAGATTCAAGAATTCATTTGTCGGATGCCAATCCGGGTTATTGTGCCAAGCACGGTCGAAGAAGCCAAGTCACCGACATGCCAAGCATTGATGCTGTGTAAGGGCCGGGCAGGGCACCCTTTGTTCCAATTTCCAAATTTTGAATCTTTGGGCAACATAATGCTTCTGAGCCCAACTTTCTAACTCCCTCACACCATTACTTTGCACTCTCCAAGGGAGTTGACATTCACCATTGAAGCTTCGACAGGGGCTATTTCTCATACACTTTCACTGCCGTGGAGGGGCAGTTATCTAATGCTAAGGGGCCATCCCTTATTTGTTCCACTTTCTATTCATCCATCTCTATCACTTTTTCTTCATGGGCCATTCCCAGGGTTAGGAGGAGGATCTCATCCTCTCGCCCTTCACATTCTTCATATTCTTTGCATTTCATGCATTCATCGCATCCATCCCATTGCATGCATTTGCACCTCCTGCTTCCCGGGTTTCCAAACCCGTATCTTCCCCGCTTCCGGCACCTCCGGATATTCCGCACTTCCCATCTTATTCATCTTCATCTTTTTATCCACTATCCCTGGGGCATCGCGTCCCTTCTTTTGTCATCCCTCCGGAACCTCCGGACTTTCCCTTCGGGCACGACGCCCCTTTCCATCTTCTCCTTCCTGATTTGCTTCCTCCGGAACCTCCGGACTTTCCCTTTGGGCACGACGCCCCTCTCCACCTTTTTTTATTTGCTTCCTCCGGAACCTCCGGACTTTTCCCTCGGGCACGACGCCCCTTTCCACCTTCTCCTTCCTGATTTCATTCCTCCGGAACCTCCGGATTTTTCTCTCCTCCCTGGGCATCGCGTCCCTCGGCATTTGCTTCCTCCGAACCTCCGGACCCTCCATCTTTCTTCCGATTCATCTTTCTAATCTTCCTAAACATCACATCCTTCATTTTTTTCTTCCTTTTCCATCATCTTTTTCCCTATTTCGTCTCAGGGCATCGCGTCCCTCGATATTTTATCCCTCCGGAGCCTCTGGATGATTTTTCCTCTCATGATTCTCCTCTGCCTCCGGACCCTCCAGATCCACCTCTTTCTATCTACCAATTTCTTCTTCTGATTCCTCCTGATTCTGGGTCCGACCCAACTTCTTCCACATCCACTGCCTTGGGCATCTGCACGTTCTCCCATTGCTTTCGAGGCTTTAGTCCTCATTCCTTCTTCTAATTCTCTCTCCTTCTGCAGACTGTTCCATGTGATCAGGGTCTCCGCGCCTTAGCAAAGGGAGTTCTAGCCCTCGCCTCTTTTCCTTTTTTTCCTTATTCGTCTGAGTCTGGTCTTGGCACCACTCCTTCTTGTTAAGCCACTTTCAATTCTTTGCTTCCAATCCTTTGCCTGCCTAAGAGGACTATCCCACGATGATCAACCTCTCGCGGCAGCTGCTTTAACAAAGGTTGCAAGGTAACATATTGGCGTAAGTACGCATTTATATGATATCATTACCTCATTACTTCACGCATGATTTTCAAAATGAAGAGCTTCCTAACAAGATTAAGAGTGGTGTTTTAGATCTTTATCTTAGGCTTTTGTTAAATTCAATCATTGTTAAAAAGAGTCTTTAGGCTTGCTTCTGCAGCACCATTGGTTAATAAAAAACCCCGCGCTGGGATTTAACATTCTCTCCCTGCTTGTTAAGATCAACCCTCAGCTGGGCACCTCACACACTTCACGGCGTCCTTAGCCGGCTCTTTGGTTAAACACCGTTGCTACCTTGGCCATGCTATGAGTATATCTGAAAGTCTTTTCTCTTCTTTACTCGGCCACGTGCAGGGGCAAGAGGTTGACGGATGAGATGACCAACCTAGGTAATCCCCAATACGAGAGGAGTCTCAAATAGGGGCAGTCTTGACCCAAACTAAATATGAATTTCATGATATACATTTCGCCAAAAGGGCTATTATGAAAATCAAGTCAAACTTTCGATAAAAGTAAAAGTATGAATTATGGCATGTCAAGAGTGGCAAAGTCCCCGCAGGGAAAATCCTGGTCGTATGCATGTCAAGGGTCTAAAAATTAAAGGCACAAAGCCCCGGCGCAACAGACTACCTCTTTGAGGGTAACACCTTGGAAGGAATTCAAGTCTCGACATCTCCCATCCTATATAAAACTTATCACACTTGTTCTTCTCTTTTCCCTCTAAGACCGAATGTTTCTCGGGTATGGCCTTGGTAGGGGCACCGTTGATCAAAGACGGTCGGTTATAGGATGCCACTTTCAATGCACGCCCAGCTTTGGGCAATTTTTAGCAAAAGGGGAAGGAACGAGGACCCCTAGCCAGTGGTTTAAGACACCCTTTGATGCTGTTTTAGCAATGTCTAACCAAAATCAAACAAAATTGAATATTTCTTGTCCAAAATCTATAAAAATTTGAATATCTTTCCCAAAATTCATAAAAATTGAAATATTTTTCAAAACCCATAAAAATTTGCATATTTTTCCAAAATTCATAAAAAAATGAAATATTTTTCAAAAACCACATAAAAATTTGCATATTTCAAAAAAACTCCATAAAAATTGCATTGTATTTTCTGATGGTGTTTTGCAGGAACAGCTTTGCGAGGATCAAGAGCACGGGATGAGTCCTATCTCCACTCATTGCTATCAATCTATTGATTCTCCCGATATTCTCATGACATGCCACCCTGGGCATTTTTGGTTATCACCTCCTTATATCATTTTGGTTATATCATTCTGATTATCATATCTCATGATTATTCATCTCCAAATCTTTCAATCAACTCCTGCTCGTTTCATCTGATTACTCCGCCGATGGGCATTATCAGATCCTGATTATTTAACTCCAAAACTTGATTAGCCAGATTGTCATCCTCATGACAAACAACAAATAATGATGCTTTGCTATGCCATGATTTGACTTATGCTGTTCATGATATATGCTATGATTGGTTGCTTTGATTCATGCTATGCATGCTATGATTAAATGTCTTATTTATTGCTTGTTATCTTTTATATCTTGGCTGATGAATTTTTGAGCGCAGGATAAGAAGCTCTTGGTCCCACCGACTGGGCATCATCATCCAAGCCCCACGATGCTTGCAGCTCAGTTCTCAGTTCCCATGCTCATTGCCCCACCATCTCCTGTATGCATTTTACTATTTGTTACATACGCTACTAGATTATATGAAGGATCTTGTGGCTTTGGTAAATCTGGAATTTGAGTTCCCCTCCATCAAAAATAATGATGATTCCAGAGGAGTCTTAGTCACACGGATAGGCCGTTGAGCCGTCCAAGACTGGGGACGATGGTTCCTTTTTGCGAGTTGGTGCGCGGATAAACGAGCTTCGGCTTAGTATCAGCTCGCAGAAATCGGTCTCTTGACCCAGTCTGGACAGCTTAACAATATTATCCTTGATTATCTTATATTTTAATTTGTTTTAACTTTTTCCTTTAAACCCAGCATGCATTCATGTAGGGACTTTGAATTAACTTTGGAAAATCATTCTGATAAGCTTCTTTTGTGGGTTAAAATTGATCTTAATCTTCAATATGAGATATTCCATGCGGATTGAATCTTCAGTTCGTTTTGTTACTGTTTTGGGTGATTTTCTCGAAAGCTCCTTGTTTAGATTTTTATCATCTTATTTCAATCCTTTCCTTTGATCCATCTTGGTTGCAGCACGTCCACTGGCTGGTAACCGCTCCCCAATGGTGAAACCTACAGGTTTGTGACCTGGGGTACTTCCACCGCGCTGGAAGTTGATCATTTATTTTATCTCCTTCGTGCACCGCGTGCACAACTCCCCTTTTATCCAAACATTGTTGATTTCATTGAATTTCTCGAGATTTGCTTCATCTCGTGCTTTTGATTTGATTCTCATCAAGTGATGTTGATTGCGTGTCTCATCACACCTTGGCATCTACTTTTCAGTTTGCTACGCTACCTTGCAAAGCAGACGCCAAGGCGGGGCAGCTGTAGACACACTAAAATTGACATTATTTTGAGTATATTTCATATTGCCGTGCAATGCCCCATTTGATCCTCAAATTAGCTTGTTTGAGTGGTTTTTCCCACTTTTCTTGAATTTTCCCTATTTTTCCTATTTTTCCTATTTTTCTGGATTTTTTGACATTTATCTCCATTTTTATGATTTTATGAATTCACGCCTTGATCCAGGGCGCGTTTTGATTCACGACCGGACCTAGGGCGCCTTTTAAAGAAGTGACGACCTCGGGAAAGGGCGTCAATTCCTGGCATTATCCAATTTTCGAAAAAGAATAAATGTTTGAAAAATGTTAATTAACGCCCTTCTTTGGGGCGTTTTTCAATTGACGCCTCTCCTGGAGGCGTGTTTCAGAATTTCCAAATAAAAGAAATATTTATTTCCAAAATTGATCTGGGAGTTGACGCCCTTGGCCAGGTCGTGTTTTGAATTAACGCCCTATGGTAGGTCGTCAATTCTTGAATTGACGCCCTGACCCAGGGCGTGTTTCATCTTCTGTCTTCGCAGCCCTTTCCCCAGAGAGTCCTTGCTTCGTTAGACACCTTCCTTGATTGGGGACTGGAGTTTTGCCTCCGTAGGGCTCTTGCCGTTCTTATCTCTTCTTCAACCTATTTAATAGAGACATTGTCTCTGTTAATCGATTGGATTCTTCCCTTCCGATCCTTCTTCTTCTTCTTCCTCTGTTTTTTTTCTTTTTACAGGTTGCTGTCGCTGCTGTTTCTGGCTGAAGGTGTGGCTTCGTGAGCGTCCATCTTCATCCTCTGCAAGCTTTCTCCCCATTGAATATCAAGCCAAAAGCATAGGCATTTCTTAATTTTTATTCAATCCTTTTTCTTTTTATTCATATGCATGCATGCATCTTAGTTGATATTTATGTGAATCTCTCCCCTCTCAATTACGTTAAGAAGCTCCCCCGCAGTGCATCTTTCGCACTCTTTTTTTATTCACTTGATTTATCATATCATCATCATCATATTTCCTACACCCTTTTTGCATAGTGGTTTAAGGGCAACCACCCTTAAGGTGTGTTCTTCACCATGATTTCATGCTCATACATTTTTAAGAATTTGATGCTACACACCATATTCTAATCCATATTTTTTATTGGTATTTGTCTTTTTTTGCAAGGGTAATAAAAGCAAGAACTCTCTTCATCGGCCGACCGATTTGAAGAGAAAGGAAGCACTCACATCCCCGCATCTTTTGAGGTACTTTTCGCGATCATTCCTCCCATGTTCTTATTGATTATATTTTTGAGACCTAGCGTCTCTGGCGATCACACACTCCCCTTGTGCACCTCGTGCATATATTTTCCTCCATGTTGATGACTATTACATGTCTTTTCTTTGACATTTTTGTTAAGTGGATTATTCTAAATTAGAATCTACAGTGCTGCATCCCTTTCCTTTCTTAATGGACTGCATACGCATTTTGTGAGCAAAAAAAAAACCATGTCTTGGAAGCATCCCAATTCCATACATGCATTGCATAGGAAACTCAGGCCATGGCCATTTAAGTTTGCATGACCCTCGGAGCATGCATCATTGCATTGCATGGTTCTTTAAAAAAACAAAGCAAAACAAAGTACAAAAAGATGGAATTTAAGTTGCTGCCTAGGGAGAAGTCGACTTGGCCCATGGCCAAAGTTGACTTCCCCCTCTTCTAGTTGGGCTCACCCCCTTCAGGAAGATGCCCAAGTTGACTTGCCCTTCAGGCCAAGTCGACTTGGCCCCTCTTCCAGTGCCCCCCTGAAGTCCCGTGATCAATGCAACCCAAGAGGGGGGGGTGAATTGGGTGATTACAAATTTTTAAAAAATCTTAGCCGATTTAATCAAATATGATGAAATAACAACTAAGAGGTTCAGATCTATTGCAATACCAATTAGATCTATCAAAACCAATCGCCACGATAATTCTTCGGGACTGGGCGGAGGTATGAATCTGAAGATCCTACTCACGCAAGGTGTTATCATCCTAACAAGACTAGCCTTGTCAATCTGAACCCACCTTTTGATATACCAAAGATCTAAAGTGAAAATGATCAATTAAGCTAGATCTGAACGAAGAAAATAATAGAGATAATATACGAGAGTGCTAGCACAGAATGGGGGTAGAAGAGAAGGATCAAACCACGCAAGAGACAGAGATTTTTAGGTGGTTCGGATGCAACGACGGCAACCTACGTCCACCCCTCACAAACTATGAGGATTCACACAGTATCTTGTAAAGGATTACAAGATCAGAACACACACACACTCGTAAGGAGATAGGAACTCCCACGAAGGTGCAAACGCACCGAAGCACACACAAATCTGAAGGAACAAGACACATACACACAGATCTGGGTAGATCCACACACACATGAATGTTTAAAGATTACAAATAGCATACACTTGAAGCTCAGAAATTTGGAAGAAGAAACAAATGAAAAACTTCTGATTTAGGCTCCCCCTGAGTAGATGATGCAGATTTTGAATGAAGCTTGCTTCTCCAATTGATTTGAGGTTGATTGGCTTCAGATTGATCTTGAAAATCTTGGAGATGGATGAAGAATCCCTAGACGAAACACTATTCACGGAGGTGTTTGCAGCAGCCTTCTTTCTCCCCTTGGTAGCCTCCTTGATCTCCCTTTAAGTGATTAGGATTTCTTTTCCGAATAGATGTTTTTATAAGTCTTGGGTTGGTCAAGGGACATGCCAAAACATAGATCCACAAATTTAGGCATGTCTGGTGGCTTTAGAATGCAAAAGTCCAAAAGAGAAGGCTTGAACATGTTGATGAAAATAAAGTCAACAATTGATGCTTCGAAGGGTTCGGTCGACCGAAATGTCCGGTTGGTCGACCGAACTCTGTAACTTCCTGAAACTTTTAGTGCTGGGAAATTCGGTCGATCGAACTGGCCCTGTCGGTCAACCAAACTCTGTAACATTCCAGAGTTCTGAATGCTGGAAACTTTGGTCGACCGAAATGCCTTCATTGGTCGACCAAAATCTGCTTTGCCTGCAAAAATAACTCATTAGCCCAATAGATCATATCCATATAATCAGGCCTTGGATTGAGCGTATGTTTACATTGATTTGAAGACCATTTGAGCTCTTTTTATGTCTTTTGAAGATTGTGAACATTTAAGCATTGATCATAGTGGAAAATGGCCTAAAATGCGTACGATGCTCGCTCGTGTGTAGTTATGCATGGCACGAGATGGAAATCAAGTTCGGGGTTTTGTTATCATCAAAATCACCTCGAGAGACTCAACAATCTCCCCCTTTTTGATGATGACAAAACTTGAGAACATAAAATACATTGGCGTGTCTTTAATCAAATTTGGAACCTTGAATTCAACGCATTACATGCTTGCAAGCTCCCACATGGTTCTTGTACATGGCGGAGTTTACACTCATGCATAGTGAGGAATTTCAGACGGGATGGCCTGTCTTGCATCCAACACCATTTGATATACATAGAACCCATGGACGGTTAATACTCCAATAATCCGTGAGGCAACTTCAATCCTTCTAGATACATCATTCAAACCATTCAAGTCAACACAAATCATTCAAACATATTTGCCACATTTGAGAGGAATTGAAAGGCAAGAGCCAACATGTATTTCCAATGCCAATTACATTTCATTCATTTCATTTCAAGTTCATTACATATTACATGGACACAGACTCACAATGCAAAAGACTCAACTAATGCTAAAGCCACTCGCAAATGTCAATGCCAAATGGCAAACATGCATACAAGCATAAAACACATGCATAACTTATATAAACCTAGACTAGCTACTTCTCCCCCTTTTTCATCATCAAAGAGGGGATGGGTTACAAGAAAAGTGGACCATAAAAGGATCTACAGGACCCAAAAACAAGCACGAAGTAGAGACAATAGAAGCTCCTTAGTTATCGTCGGCAGGAGGTGGTGGATCTTGGCCAGGTTGAGGGTCGTGGCCAGCATTGGCGTGATGATGAATAATGGAGTGAAGGAGGTCATCCTGGGAGATCAAGTGGTGCTGAAGTCCGACAAGAGAATGGCTGTTGGTGTGAAAAGCTTCACGATAGTCCTCATGGCTAGCTTGGAGATTTGCCATGTTCAGAGTGAGGGTGTCCAAGGTGTGGGAGAAGGTAGTCATCTGGCCTTACATTGATTCAAGTAAATTACCAATAGAGGCAAAAGAAGTATCAATGTTACTCCCAAAAGTAGAAAGTTGCTCCCCAAAGGCATTCACCTTAGTTTCTACGCTAGAGAGTCGCCCTACAACACCCTCAAAGTCTGCCCAAGAGGGCTGTCCAGCACCCTGAGAAGAGGACTCCCCGTGATAGAACTGTGATGGAGGTGGCATTTCATGATCTGCATGGTGAGGAGGAGGTGGAGGAGGCTGCTCCTCCGCCTGAACTAGAGGCCGGGGTGGTGCTGGAGCCTGCTACTGTTATGGCTCTGCTGCATCCTCATCTTCAGATTCTTCGCCATACATGCGTACATCTCTGTGTCACTCCCCATCAGGACCCCAATAGTACCCAAAGTCGAAGATCAACTTGTGTTTATTATATACATCACCCTGTCTGACTGGAATAGACACCTCTCCTGCCAAGCCAACTCCAGCATGAAGAAACACCCCTGTCAACTGTGAGGCATAAGGCAAAGATCACCTTCTTTGTGTACGACATGACCCTATCAAGTCCATCATCAAACGTCCCATGTTGATCAGATTCCCAATCATAACATGGTAGAACAGAAATTTATGAACTTCATTAACCTCATCCCTGCTGCCACCTTTAGGATAGATAAGAGTGGTAAACATATGGTGTATAATCCGCTGCAGTGGCGGAAATAGTTGGCATTCAGCTTGATCAGGTTACTAACTCCATGAATGTATTCACTGCATGTCATGAGTAGAAAAGTGTCCTCAACAGATCCATGACCAAAAATCATATCAGCGCCCTAGCGGATACTCCTAGGGCGTGCTCAAATAACTCTGGATTGATTGTAATTTCGACTCCTTTGACAACCGTATACAAACAGTCATTCCTCATATCCAGGTGCCCATAAAATTCTTGGACTAAACTAGGGTAATACCTGGAGTATCTGGTAACAAAATCAATCCACCCATCTTGAATTTCAAAAACAGCACTTAAATCTGGCAACATTTCGTTCACCTCATCAAAATCAACCAAACGGGGGTCGATAATCGGCCGTGGGAGGATCTGTCGTGCCCATGGAGGTGCGGCTGGCCGCTGTGGTGGAGGAGCTCGTTCCTCATTTCTCCAGGCACTGGATTCCCCCTGGGTAAGCCTTTGAGAGCTTCGTCTAGGCACCATCTAAACAGAAAACCTAGGTGGAAACCCTTGGATCTGCTAACCTCTTTCCTCGGGAGTGGATGGAGACCGGATGACACACCAAGAGATGGTGGAAGAACCGTCTCCACAAGCTGGAGCTCAGGGAATGGCTGCAAGGATGCTCAAACCGCCGCGGAGATTTCGTCTAGAAACGATGATGAACACGCCGGATCTTGTGCGGATAGAAGAGGGAGGAGGTTTTTGTGGTGGAAATGGGTGAGCTTGGGTGTTCTAGGGTTTGAGAGGAGGTTAGGATGAAGAATAGAGGTGAAAAGGTGAGAGGTTAGGATGAAGAATAGAGGTGAAAAGGTGAGAGAATGAGGGTGGAAGCCCCCTTAAAAGGAGTTCAGACGCGGTTCGGCCAGCCCGATTCGCCAGTTTCTTTCGACCGAACTTGGGCGTCAGTCGACCGAAATGGTCGGCCTAGCCCTAATTTCATCATTTTTTTATCAACTCCTTCCACTTTCTTTTTCTTTTTCTTTTCTCCTTCCCCCTTTTTTTTGATTCATACAACACTTGTCCCTTATTTTGTGTAACCTTTTTGTTTTCAAACTTCACTTATCCCCCTTCGTGTTGGAAAGAGAGGGAGTGGGTGATCCTTCTGAGACGACTGCTTTAGGAGTTTTTTTGAAACTCCCCCTCAGTAAGTGCCTCTGATCCTCTGATCTTAAGATCCACATTTATTTAATCAAGAAATATTTGGCCTTGGAAAAATTTCAAGGAAGGGCTATATTGTATAAATATAGTCAAGCATACAAGGGTGGTATCATACACGGCTAAAACAAAGTCACACAGGATATGCATGTTTTTCACACAATCTACCCTTTAAACCTCTGACTTTTATACATATGCAGCACTCAACCTTGTACAGACCTAGGTATGTATGCTCGCACCCTTGCACATGCCAAGTTCTCTTCTGATTTTATTGAACTATTCTTGGTTTAGGGGTTTTGTAAAGATGTCAGCTAACTGATTGTGTGTGTCAATGAATTTCAATTCAAAGACCCTTTTCCTACATGATCTCTCAGAAAATGATGCCGAATGTCAATGTGCTTTGTCCTAGAGTGTTGTATAGGATTCTTTGACAAGTTAATTGCACTAGTATTGTCACACAAAATTGGAACACATTTCATTTCAACATTCAAATCAAGCAGTTGATTTTTGATCCAAAGTACTTGGGCTCCACAACTTTCGGCGGCTACATATTCAGCCTCAGCCGTTGAGAGAGCTACTGAATGTTGTTTCTTGGAGGCCCATGAAACTAGGCACCCACCAAGAAACTGACAGTACCCACTAGTACTTTTACGATCAACAATGCATCCAACATAATCCGCATCGGTGTATGCAATCAAATCAAATGAGCTACCGATGGGAAACCACAACCCAAAGTCTACTGTGCCAATTAAATATCGAAAAATCCGTTTAACAGCCAACAAATGAATTCTTTAGGACATGACTGAAAACGACACATAGACATACGCTGTACTAGATGTCAGGACGACATGTTGTTAAGTACAGTAGTGATCCGATCATACCTCGAAATAGTGTAGGATCTATTGTTTTACCCTTTTCATCTTTATCTAACTTCATGGTTGTGGCCATTGGAGT
This sequence comes from Amorphophallus konjac, assembly GCA_022559845.1. Classification (NCBI taxonomy): domain Eukaryota; kingdom Viridiplantae; phylum Streptophyta; class Magnoliopsida; order Alismatales; family Araceae; genus Amorphophallus; species Amorphophallus konjac. Next base: position 67,479,657 of record CM040122.1, on the reverse strand, counting down.
TGACATGGGTTTTGCTTCTGCCATCCCGTATTTCTTTAACAGCTCCAAAGTGTATTTGGCTTGATTTATGAAAATACCTTCAGACGTTTGCTTCACCTACAGTCAAGAAAAAATGTAAGTTCTCCCATTAGACTCATTTCAAATTCGCCCTGCATTATTTCTACAAATTCATCACATAAGGCATTGTTAGTAGCTCCAAAGATTATATCATCAACATATACTTGAACTACTAATATGTCTTTACCTGATTTTCTCGTGAAGAGTGTTTGGTCAACCTTACCTCTTTTGAACCCATTTTCAGTTAGGAAAGAAGTGAGTCTTTCATACCATATCTTTGGTGCTTGCTTTAATCCGTACAAGGCCTTCTGCAACTTGTACACATGCTTTGGATGTTTTAGGTCTTCAAAATCTAGAGGTTGTTCTACAAAAACATCATCTTTGATGTATCTATTAAGAAATGCAGATTTAACATCCATTTGAAATAGTTTGAAATTGAGTGAACAAGCATAGGACAAGAGAATCCGGACTGCTTCTAATCTAGTAACTAGTGCAAATGACTCATCAAAATCAATGCCCATCTCCTGGATATACCCTTTGGCCACAACTCGGGCCTTGTTCCTAACAACCAATCACGTATCATTTAACTTATTTCTGAAAACCCAACAGGTTTCAATTACGGGTTGATTCCTAGGACGCGGCACGAGAGACCACACCTCGTTCCTTTCAAACTGGTTTAGCTCTTCATGCACAGTCTGGATCCAGGATTCATTTTGAAGAGCTTCATGTACATCCTTAGGCTCTTCTTGAGAGATAAAGGCCATCAAATCTCTTCTTCCACTTGCTTAGTGAAGATCTAGTTCTTACCCCATCTTCAAGATTACCGATAATGTTTGCAGCAGGGTGATCTTTCAAGAACATTGAAGTTCTAGGCAAGTCAGGGTGTTGCACTTGCTGTTCTTGAAGTGTTTCAATTGACGGATCTTCATCATTTTCATCTTTGCTGGAGATTCCTTCAGTTGGTTCATCCTTAGCCTCATATGTTCTAGCATCATTTGAGTGTTTACGAGCTTATCTGCATCCAAAGTAGAAGAAATTTGATTTGTCATCTTTAATTCAAATTCATAAAAATGACATGAGGACTTTCTTCAACAACTAAAGTCCTCTTATTAAACACTCTGTAAGCTCTAGAATTCAATGCATAACCTAAGAAGATTCCTTTATCACTCTTTTCATCAAACTTACCTAGGTTTGACTTACCATTATTCATAATATAGTAAGGTCAACCAAAAGGTTTGAGATGAGAAATGTTTAGTTTCTTACCCTTGTAGAGCTCGTATAGAGTTTTCTTCAAAATGGGCCTTACCATTGCCTGTTGATGATGTAGCATGCCGTACTTACCGCCTCAGCCCAAAAATATTTTGGTAGGGAGTTCTCACTTAACATGGTCAGTGCCATGTCAATCAAGGTCATATTTTTCCTCTCCATTATTCTATTTTTTTGAGGCATCCTAGGTGATGAGAAGTTATGTGTGTATCCTTGCTCCTTGCAAAAACTGCTGAAGTCATGGTTTTCAAACTCACCACCATGATCACTTTGAATTGTGGTGATGAGGTAACCTCTATCATTCTAGATTTTCCTGTAAAATACTTGAAACTCCATCAATGCATCATTTTTATTTGCTAGAAATAATACCCTTGTGAATCTGGAGTAATCATCAACAATACACATTCATAAGATTTTCCTCCTAGGCTGGATGTCCTAGTCTGACCAAAGAGGTCAAGATGCAGTAGTTCTAAAGGCCGAGCAGTAGAAATAATATTCTTATTTTTGAAGGAAATGCGTGTTTGCTTGCCTTTTGTGCAAGCCTCACAGATTTTGTCACTTTCAAATTTTAATTTTGCAGTCCATTCACCAAATCATGTCTAGACAATTTGAGATTACTCCAAAACTAGCATGACCTAGTCTTCGGTGCCATAGCTACGCATTTTCATGGTTGTTAGCTACCAAACACACATCATCGCATGAAACATCGTCAAGATCAACGGTGTATACATTATTGTTCCTTTTTCCAATGAATTTTATTTCATTTGAGATTTTATTCATGACAAGGCAGTGAGTTTCATCAAAAATAATTTTAAAGCCCTTGTCACACAATTGGCTTATGCTCAAAAGGTATGATTCAAGCCCTTCACCAAAAGAACATTCTCAATCAAAGTTTCAGAATTCTTACCTATGTTGTCAATTCTAATGATTTTACCTTTATCCTTTCCTCAAAGGCAACGGAGTCTCCTTCCTTATCCTGCAGTGTAGAGAACACCTTCGTGTCCCCGGTCATATGCCTTGAGCAACCGCTGTCCAAATACCACTTGCTCCCCCTAGCTTCAAGGCATATCTACAATATACAACATTCTCATCTAATTATTTTTGATACCCAAACTAATTTGGGTCTATAGGAGTTAGTCCAATTCTGTACATATCTTTTTCTGGTCCAAGCAGCATGATTTCTTTGAGTGTTTTGTTTGAACCAACAATTAGCAACAACATGACCAAATCTGCCACAATGAAAGCAATTGACATGTGAAAATCTTCTTTGGCATTTGTGTGATTTAGATTGAACATGTTTCGACTTTGTGTATGAGCATGAAGCATAGTTATTGTCCTTTTCATGAACAAAGGAAGTTGTGATCTTGTGCTCAAATGATTTTTTATTTTTGGGAATGTATCACAACCCTTCTTTCTGGAAGTTAACCTTAACTCCCAACATGTTGTCTAGGTTTTGTTTGCCTCTAACAAACCTAGCTAAAGTGGACTGCAAGTCAGCCACTTCTTTATTTAAACTTCCATTTTTATTTTCAAGTTCCAAAACAGTGGATGTCAAAACTTCTTTTTCACTTTGTAAGTTTCAAAAAAATTTCTATTTCAGATGTCTTACATGATAATTCCTCTTCAGCTTTTTCAATATCTGAAATTGTTTGAGACAAACTTTCTTTTTCTTCTGTTAGTTCAAATCATTCTTGTTCAAGTTTTTCAAACTTAACAAAAGAACCTCATGTGTGAGATCCTCGATCTTTTTCTTGAGGGATTTATTTTCCAATCTTATTTTCTTGTATTTACATACAACTTATCATACTCGGATTTCCATTGTTAATCTGAGATAAAGTCAGGGTTAGAATTTACCTCAGTTGAATCATCTTCATGTGCCATGAGGCACAAATTTTCCATGAGCTCTTGCAGCTTCTCTTCGACTGTTCGTCCTCTTCGTCGCTCTATGTGGCAACCAAGACTTTTGGCTTTCTGAATTTTTCTTTCTTGAACTTTCTTTTCAAATCTGGGCACTCTCCTCTCATGTGCCTAGGCTTCTTGCATTCATAGCAAATAACATTGTTAGGCTTGCTCGGCTCGCCCTTGGTTTGAACGGGCTTCCATTGCCCCTTTCTAAAATTTCCTTGGAAATTCTTCTTTCTTCTCAAAACTTTCTTTACTTGGCGTGTCCACATGGCCAAGTCTTCTCCCTCATCGCTTCCTTCGGTGGACTCCTCTTCTTGGGAGTCTTCATCAGATTGGTGGGCTTTCAAGGCCACAGTTTTCTTCTTCGTAGTTTCTTCCTCGACAGTTCTCTTCATGTTTATCTCATAGGTCATGAGTGACCCTATGAGCTCGTCCAAAGAAAGTATGGACAGGTTTTTTGAATCCTCAATAACTATGGCTTTTGTGTGCCACGCAGATGGAAGGGATCTCAAAACCTTCCTCATAAGTTCGAAGCTGGTGTACTCCTTCCCAAGGCTTTTGAGACCATTTGTGATCTCAATTAGTCTTGCAAACATCTCTGTAATCGTTTCTTCAGGCTTCATCTTAAATAACTCATAGTCTCTAACCAGCTAGTTGGGTTTGGTCTCCTTGACCTCGAAGGTTCCTTCATAGATAAGTCGCAGCTTGTCCCACATTTCTTTTACTGAACTGCACATGGATACACGAGAAAACTCGTTAGGATGAATAGCACATTGCATAATATTCATAGCATTAAAATTCACTGTGGATTTTTTAATATCCTCATGGGTCAACTCATCTTCATCCTTGGAAAGATCATATGTGCCCTTGTCCACAACCCTCCAACTCTCGTATTCTTGGGATCTAAGGAAAACATGCATTCTATTTTTACAGTATGAATAATTTGAGCCATTGAAGTATGGAGGACGGTGGATGGAGTGACCCTCAGGCATCATCCCCTTGTTGGCCATTGATCTGGATCTCTCTCTAGATCGTTAGATCTATTAAGAAAAGAGCCTTGCTCTGATACCAATTGAAGTCCCGCGATCAATGACACCCAAGAGGGGGTGTGAATTGGGTGATTACAAATTTTAGAAAACCTTAGCCGATTTAAACAAATATGATGAAATAGCAACTAAGAGGTTCAGATCTATTGCAATACCAATTAGATCTATCAAAATCAATCGCCACGATAATTCTTCGATACTGGGTGGAGGTATGAATCCGAAGATCCTACTCACGCAAGGTGTTATCATCCTAACAAAACTAGCCTTGTCAATCTGAACCCACCTTTTGATATACCAAAGATCTAAAGTGAAATGATCAATTAAGTTAGATCTGAACGAAGAAAACAATGGAGAAAATATACGAGAGTGCTAGCACAGAATGGGGGTAGAAGAGAAGGATCAAACCACACATAAGACAGAGATTTTTAGGTGGTTCGGATGCAATGACGGCAACCTACGTCCACCCCTCACAAACTGTGAGGATTCATACACTATCTTGTAAAGGATTACAAGATCAGAACACACACACACACTCGTAAGGAGATAGGAACTCCCACGAAGGTGCAAATGCACCGAAGTACACACAAATCTGAAGGAACAAGACATACACACACGGATCTGGGTAGATCCACACACACACGAATGTTTAGAGATTACAAATAGCACGCACTTGAAGCTCAGAAATTTGGAAGAAGAAACACAAATGAAAAACTTCTGATTTAAGCTCTCCCTAAGTAGATGATGTAGATTTTGAATGAAGCTTGCTTCTCCAACTGATTTGAGGTTGATTGGCTTCAGATTGATCTTGAAAAACTTGGAGATGGATGAAGAATCTCTAGACGAAACACTATTCATGGAGGTATTGTAGTAGCCTTCTTTCTCCCCTTGGTGGCCTCATTGATCTCCCTTTAAGTGATTAGGGTTTCTTTTCCCGAATAGATGTTTTTATAAGTCTTGGGTTGGTCAAGGGACATGCCAAAACATAGATCCATAAATTTAGGCATGTCTGGTGGCTTTAGAACGCAAAAGTCCAAAAGAGAAGGCTTGAACATGTTGATGAAAACAAAGTCAACAATTGCTGCTTCGAAGGGTTCGGTCAACCGAAATGTCCGGTCGGTCGACCGAACTCTGTAACTTCCTGAAACTTTTAGCACTGGGAAATTCGGTCGATCGAACTGGCCCTGTCGGTTGACCAAAATCTGTAACATTCCAGAGTTCTGAACGCTGGAAACTTTGGTCGACCGAAATGTCTTCATTGGTCGACCGAAGTCTGCTTTGCCTGCAAAAACAACTCATTAGCCCAAGAGATCATATCCATATAATCAGGCCTTGGATTGAGCGTATGTTTACATTGATTTGAAGACCATTTGAGCTCTTTTTATGTCTTTTGAAGATGGTGAACATTTAAGCATTGATCATAATGGAAAATGGCCTAAAACGCGTACGATGCTCGCTCGTGTGCAGTTATGCATGGCGCGAGACGGAAATCAAGTTCGGGGTTTTGTTATCATCAAAATCACCTCGAGAGACTCAACACCCCCTCCTCTCTACCTTGGGGTCCAAGTTGACTGGCCCTTCAGGCCAAGTCGACTTCCCCCTTCTGAACCTCTGTTTTCCCTAAAAAAAATGAAAAAAAAGAAAGAAAGGATTTGTGCTAAGTGTATAAGTTAAACATGATAAGAAAATAAGTAATAATGGTGCTCAACAAAAAAAAGAAGGGAAATCATATAACAACAAAAAGAAAGGACATTAAACCTATTTTCATATATTTATGCACATTCCTGCTTATGCTTTACATCCCAAAAAAAGGGGGTGCATCCACGTGTCCAAATTAAGAAAACACTGTTTCATGTATAAATGCACCCAAAGAAGGGAAGCCTGCAAAGTCTGCATTCACGCATCGCATTCCCCCGAATCGCACATGAAGTCATCATGGCAGGTTTAAATGTTCTTTCATTATTGAATTTCAAATGTGAATAACAATGGCTATGCATTCATATGCACATGGTCCCATGATTGAATCCTAAGGATAACAAAAATTTCCTGCATTTGCATGAGCTCATGACTAAACTTAAAAAAAAAAAAATTGATCCTCAAGTATATGTGCATGATCCCATGAAAACTTTCAAAGATGAACTTTCCTGACGGATGAATTACAAAAAAAATGTTGAATGAATCAACCCACAGGAAGGCAAGACAAACCAAAAAAAATAAAATAAGTTGAAGTTGTTGCTGGGTTCAGTCGATCGAATTCAGTCTTCGGTTGACCGACCAGCGACTGAGTCGACACAGTGCTCCGCTGTGTCGACCCAATCGGTAGGGCCTCCCTGCCCTGGGAAGCCCGGTCGACCGAAATCAATTTTCGGTCGACCGAAACCCCTTATTTCAAAAAAAAAGAAAGAACCATAATAAAGCACAACCCAAAAAAAGGTAGAAAAGAATAGATAATAATAACATAATGAAACCCGCTCTGCACCCTCGTTTCTCCCCGAGACTCAATGTGAAGGGAATAACAACGCCGCTCCGCTAAGTCGGATTTGGACTTCGGGAACAACCCCGATATGGCCATGATCTGGCACTGCCTTGGGCTCGATAAATCTGACCCGTTTCCATTGGGATTTGATCCCGCTCTTTTATTAAATTTAATGTATACTTGGCATACATTTGCATGGGTTTTGTATCCGTCTTCGTCACGCTTTCAACACGGACTTCCGTCCGAACACGGAATGGTCGGTAAGCGACCGACACAATTTAAGCATTTCCACCCCATCGAGGAGCATTTTTCACGCGACTCGCGAATTTCAATACTCTGTTTCATTAATGTTAATTTCAGGCCATGGTGCCCCGTTTCCTGAAAATTAATCAAGGGTTTTTCACTCTCCGAGGGGATGTAATTAACGTCGTGACCTTCGTAGCACGGCGGGTTTTCTGTCCCGACACGATATCCACTATCGTCTGATTAGTCAGACGGCGCGCACCTGCGGCTTCTTCGAAGCCCGAATACATCATCACTTTGTGATTGGCACGCCCACGCACTAAATAAACCAATAAATGAATTGAATGAACAAACAAAAGAAGTGTTCCAAAAGTGCATCCACAAGTCTGGGATGCCCGGTGGGACATGACTTCCCTTCATCTCCTCGCCGAGATAAGGGGCCCTACGGCCTCCTCTTGAAATTCTAACTGTTTTACTTCTAATTGCAGGATCATATTCTGACGATTACAATGGCCGTTAGCTTCGGATTGTTAGTCGTCGCTAGCCATGCTGACCATGGATACCTCGCAGTGTCGATCAGGTTTGGCAATTTTCCTCCGGTGGTGGGCTTCCCCAACTTCTTGAGGGCGGCTTTCGTCAACTTGCTGGAGACTGAGTGGCCTAAGCCCGTCGAAGCCCATATCCCCACTACGGGGACTTCTACCACCAAACCTGCTATTGCTCGGTGGCTGGCAACTACTCCTGACCGCGTGGCGGCCAAGACTGTGGGCTGTTTTGTCCACCACGCCCGTTTCGACACGGGCTCTATTAGTAAGAAGTCGGCATCCCGCTGAAGAAGGAGCCAAAAGAATGTTGCTGCTCCCAGGGGCCGGATCTCCAACACCGACAAATCGGTTCTGATCGAAGGCATCAGAGTTCACTTTAATGGCCAAAGGTCCAACGTGATCCCAGAGCGAATCATGCCGAATGTCCCTGTGCGCAACTCTTTCCAAGCACTAGAGAGAATGGCAAAGAAGAACACTGGAGCGGCCTGTCTGCCGAAGAATGAGCCGGCCCTCAGGCCATTCAAAACCAAACAAATTTGGGTACCCAAGCCCACTTTGGTCCTAATGCCAACTCGGCCTGGACCTGTTGAGGCCAATAGGCCTAGGAAGGAAGAGAAGGAAAGAATGAAGAAGAATGAGATGCCGGCAGGGGCATCTCGCAAGCCACCTGTCCAAGCCTATATGCGACAGGCGAATGCCTCTTTACTTGTTGAGAATCACGGTAGGATTGCCAAGAGGGATCGGCCCGCCCATGGGACCCCAGCACAAACAAGGGTACCGCCACCCACGGTTTACCCTGATTATGAAGAAGAAGACATCACCCAGGCTGTGCACAAATATCTCCCTGGCCTTGGGAACACCTCCCTAGGGAGGCCGCGGTTCCTACAATCCATCACCGCTATTGAAGAGGGTCGAGGGCATTCAACTAGCCCGGATGAAATAGAAGACGCAGAATCGGGGTGCTATGGGCCTCACCGCCATGAAGAAGTCACACCAAGAGTCTCGATGTTTGAAAGACTATCCTTCCCTAGTGAGCCGACCAGGCGGGTGAAGAGGAGAAATAGAAACATGCAAGTATATACCTGTCACATGGCCGGAGTGGCAAGCCGCTATGGGGCTTTGCCGTAGGATCCCAAGGAAGTCATCAGAATTGCCGAGAGGCCAGGCCCTCTCACAAGAAGAGGGAGAGCTGCTACCGAGGTGTTGCATACCCTCGCCGAGACAATAAATCTAGAAGAGACAATGGCGGACCTTACTGCCAATGTTATTACAGCTGAAGATGATGGTGGGGTGCCATCCACATCATCTGAAGAAACACCAGCTGAGCACAGGGGCAGCCTCCCCAGCCCCTCTCTCAATGACCTGGCTTTGTTGATGATGCTACATAGATACCAGCAATAAATTAGGTCACTAAAGAAGCAGCTGAGCGAAAGGGATACACATGCTCCTGCCCCCGAGGCAGTTGAAGGTCAACTAGGAACATCAGGGTGCGGAAGTCAAGCATTTGAAGCCTCGCCGCAGGCAACCCCATCCCAACTGGCACCCAGCTATATTGGGGGCATTCCTCCCCCACAACAACAACTTGCGGCTACGCCGCAACCCTCAATCTTCTAGTTTCAAGGGGGCCTTGCCATGCCCCACGCGGCCGTGTTAACAACGCCGCATATGCAACAAGCTCACTTTTACCCAAGCCCGGTTGATCCGATAGTGATGAATAAGCTCATGGTCGAGCAGATGATAGAAATGAAGCTGGCGGAAAGGAGCGATGGTGACTCCGCCTCATTTGACGTATATAGGGTACCATACCCATCCCATCATGCTGTAAAGAGACTGCCTCCCGGCATTACTAAGCCTCCAAAGTTTGAGAAGTTCAACGGGCAAGGATCTCCGCGAGAGCACATTGCCTACTACACTAATGTGATGGGTGACTTAGCTACTGATGAGTCGTACCTGTTGAAGTTCTTCGGGTCCACACTAACGGGGCTCGCCTTTGAGTGGTACTCAAGCTTACAGCCTGAGTCTATTATTGATTGGCCCGACATGCAGAGAAAGTTCAAAGAAAGGTTCCACATCGCCGAGAGGGAGGTGACGGTGGCCGAACTATATGAAACTAGGCAAAGGAACGACGAGTCCACCCTGAAATATATCAAATGTTGGAGGAACCTCAGCATGAGGTGCAGACGACCGCCACATCAGGAAGATGTCGTCCAAATATGCAAGCAGAACTTGAGAAGAGAGGTGCTGGAAAGAATGATAGGCACTGAAATTAAGTCATTTGACCAACTGAATAATGTTGTGGCGGAAGTCGAGGCATTCCTCTCGAAATACTCCGCCGCTCCCGTCACTTCAACCCAAAAGGCCATATCAGCTGACCAACGACCAGCACCTCAAGAAGTGCACATGGTTGACTTCAAGACCTTTGAACAACAGAAGGAGAAAGACAAAGGGGTAGCTGAGTCTCCCCCGTCCAAGCCCACCGATCGGCGAGAAGGCCCCTCCCTTTGGGATAAAATGAAGAAGCTATATTTGTTCCCTCGAGACAAGACTCGAGTCTTGTTCGAATGGGCTACGAAATTCAACAAGATCACTCTCCCAGAACCGAAGAGGCCAGGTGATCTCAGAAGAAAAGACGACTCTCGTTTTTGCCCATATTATCAGATGATCAGGCATACTATCGAGGATTGCTATATCTTCAAAGACACTATTGAGTCTTTAATCAAGAAAGAGGAGCTGCAAATGGGGGAGGACAAAGTCGATCTCCCGCGCCTACATGAAATGCCCACTCTAAGGGTGACAATCAACATGATATCTTTATATCAGCAACTACTTGAAGAAGTGGCGGAGGCCTGCATACAACATACCTATGAGGCTTATATTCTAGCGCCAGTAGAAGATCGGGAAAACTGGCACACCGTGCCATCAAAAACAAGAAGAAGGGCAGCGCCCCATCGTGGCCCGGGAATTCACATACAGGGCATCACACCTCAGTCGAAACCCTCGGCTGTGACCCCCGTCTGGCATGAGACAGCTCCTCAGCTGGTCATCAGACGGTTCACCGACAATAAGAAGAAACACATCCCCATGCGGGTGCATAAAGAAACCAGTCCGGCGGTGGAATGACTTCAAGAAATCATTGATGGGCTAGAGGAATATGAACAGCCCGAAATCTGGCCCGTCCAGCTGAAGAAATATGTCCCTTGGGAACATTTTGAGTCCCTAGAATTAGCAGAAGAAGCTGAAGCTAAAGCTGAAGAACCATGCATATGGGATGAACCTCCCCAGGAGTAGCCGCCAACTGTGAAGAAAAAGAAGAAGAAGTTAAAGAACAAGAGAAAAAGCAATGTCGTATCTTGCAACACCCTTGCGGCCCTGCTTGACATAGTCTGAATTTTTGAAGAAGATGATGAAGAGGCATGCCTCGAGCCAGCAGAGGCAAATCAAGTTGAAGCTTCCACCTCCCAGCATGCTACTAGGTCCGAAAGAAAATGGGGGCATCTCCCCCAGGCTAACCACAACATCATGTTACGTGGTGAGCAACCATACCAGGTTCCCCAGCCTGAAGTCAAAGGTGTAGAAATTCCTCCTCTGCCGGGGCTATACCCGGAGCATGCAAGCAACCAGGGGGTCCCATCCTTTGCTAAATTTCTATCCTCTCAGGAGGGCAAGCGGTCATGCCCGCAGTCACAATGGAGGGTCAAGGGTGCTCCCACCTTACCCTTAGTAGTTTCTCCTTGTTGGCACCTAAAATATGATCGTCGGCGACCAAGCCGTAAAGACGAATGACCCGGTCCACCGAAGCACGGAAGCCGATAAATATCAACATATTGAATACTTTTCAAAGCTGCCAGAGCCTCGAGTCGCTCCGTATAGATACGGGGACTTCACCTCAGGGGAGCCGGGACAAGCTCACAACCAACCGGCAGTGCGACCAAGCCTGCCCAATGAACCGGCATCGACTCTGTCATGCCGCATCCACCACACCCGTTGTCCGATCAAGGACGACGGTCTATCCGGTGGTCCCCCACCAACTGAGAAGGTTCTCCCGAGGATGAAGGAGTTCCCCAGGCTCTCCAGTATGGAGGACCGAAAGCTCTGGCGGCGGAAGATCCCGATCACCCGACATGGGTGCGGCTTCCTGCCAAGATGGGCCCATTAGCAGCCGAATGACCACCCAGCTCGGGCGGAGCTATCCCTGGTGTTGTCACGCTTTCCGAGAAGCCTCGGAGATGAACCAGGCCAGGTTAACGGCTTGGGTCAGAGAGCTGAAGGCCGTATGCCCGCAGAAGACCTGTGCGAGCAGCCTAAAGCAATCCAGAACCTGGAAAATGGCCGTACGCCAATCTAGGAGCTTCGACAGATCGTATCGTCGAAGTCTTAGTGGGCAGTCGCAGAGTACATGTTCACGATGGCCCCCGGAATTATCCCCGGGTCCATCGACTGGCTTAAAAGCAACAAGGGACATTAGTCCGGTGCGCCTTAAACCGGCGCGCCCCTCACTCAATACCCTTATCCCGGTGCGCCCCTACCTTCAACCCTTGTACCGGCGCGCCCCCATCTTCAGCCCTCATGCCGGCGCGCAGATCACCCTGATGATGGCTTCGATCCCGGCGCGATAAGCCTTGAAGGCTCCTCCGGCGCGCCAATCCCACGCCGGTTCAACGTTCTAACTCATGCCCTATATATACGGCTGTTCGAGAGCAACAAGAAGAAGGTAAAAAAAAGAGGTGAAAGAGAGATCAGAAGAGGCGAAAAAAAAAGAAAGGAGGCCACACACAGACAAAAAGAAAAAAAGAAGAGAGAGAAGTTTTTCGAGAGGGTTCCTTCGGAGGAGCTACCGCCGGCCATCCTCTTCTTCTACGACGCCCTGTTTCAGGAACAGGTGGGCGCGGGCGCTGATCCCTTTCCGGTTTTCCGCAGTTTCCTCTTCTGAAACTTCTGCCCATCGAATGTAAGCGAGAGGGGGAGGAGCGACGATGATATGAGTCGATTCTTCTCCCCCCTCTACGCGATTTTCTCTGCTACTCTTTCCCCTGTTATTGCGCTATGAGCGTCCTCTGCTTCTATTATTGTTGAACGGCGATCGAATAACGGCGCTGGTGCCATAATCTGATGATGTAAATGCCGAACCATTCCCGTTTCTGGGATGGTAACGCATATATGTATATATATATCCATGCTGAGCGCTAGGTTTAATGGGTCGAATGAGTGGTATTCATCTTCCCTTTCTCATGTATGCCAATGCGTGCGCGTGAGTCTCTCTCTCCGTGTCATTCCCTGATTCCACTTTCCCCGAATCTCTTACCATGCCCTGAATCATCGTGGGCTACAGAAACGCCCCTTCCCCGGGGTTTCCCCCTCCGAATATTCTCCTGTTTAATCTCATGATTCTTGCATACCCCTCTCTTCTCGGACGGAGCCGTGCTTCTGCGCGTGCCTCTCTCCGCCAAGCGTGGGGTTTTGTCCCCTGAACGATGCTCTCTAACTGATCGAACATATGCCTCGTAATGGACCTCCCTTATTTATGCATTTACTATCTCTACGCATCATGGTCATCCGAATGGCTTCCGGGGTTTTCCTTCTTATTATCTCTATCATCCGGGGAAGGGGAACACGCCCCTGCGGTTTCACGAAATTGCTAGGCAACTAAGAACCCTACCTCCCGATGGTAGACGTTCTTCCTGAGCCCACAGCGGATAGTAACGAAGAGGTCTCGGTTCAACGAGCTAGACTCTAACAGTCCAGGACCCAACGGAGACCGGGGATGTGTGCTCCTCGCAGGCTAGCCCTCGGAGTCCCATCTCCCTAATGGTCGGTTCCTCTAAGGGATAAGTCATATACTGTGGGTTGTCCACCCCTCGCAGGCTAGTCCTCGGGGTATTGCTCCCACCGTCAACGGCTTCGTCCCTCTGTTTCTTCCCCTACGGAATTTTGGTGCTCCTAGCAGGCTAGTCCTCGGAGTACTCCATCCACTGGGGTTTGCTGGCTGCCATTGTGCAGACCGGCGGTTTAGGGGCTTGTTCCACAGGTGAACATGACCCCGCTTCTCCCCTGCAACTCTTCAGGTCCAGGGGAGATGCTGTCCAATTTTGGACAGATTAAGAATAAATAAGCCTTAATGAAATGATCGTTCTGGACCCGATCATCTCGGTGCTCGAGTATGAACCTCGCACTGACCTCCCCCCTCATCTCCAGAGGGCCGTGGACTCCAATCGAACAATCATCTGGCCCAACAACTCAAGAAAGGGTCCCATGAAGTCTAACAAACTTAAAAAAGTTCAAAACTCAATAAAACAGGCTTAGTACGGCGCGGTCTTGACCGGCGCGCCCTAAACCGGCGCGGTACCCCCCCCGCGCCGGATTAACCCCACACTCATTTCCATTTTTTTTTCCTTTGCGCCTTTCCGGCGCGCCCTAAACCGGCGCGCCCCAAAGTCCTTGCGCGCCGTTTCAACATGCTTGGTCACCGCGCCGTATTAACATCTATACCTACGTTTCTTCGCGCCGTATTGACACTCACCATGGCCGCGCCGTATTAACATCTATACCTACGCTTCGTCGCGCCGTATAAACTACCTATTGCATGGTCGCGCCGATTTCAAAGCCTCTTGCTGCTTTAATCGCTTATTTGCCCCCCCCCGAGTGGACCTCGTCCCCCGGGGTCGGCGTTGATAAATCATAATGGATAATAAATTGAACAAGGGAGGGACCAAGCGAGCCCGAATTATATTGTCATCATATCTTCATTACCACGTCTGTTAGCACTTTGCTTTCGCTGTCACACTTATGTTGCCTTCCCTCCTCTCGATGAGGAGTAATAAACGTGGCTGACCATCATTTACTTTCACAATTCCATTATCATGCTTAATATAGTCATGAACGTCATATGTGCATCCATGCATACATCCTCGGGTATATCAAATGGCGTCGACGGAAAAGCCGGATTATGTCTGGTCGGAAGTCTTCGCTATGCGCGACGGCGGTCTTCGGACCCACGTCCTCCGCCATGTACCGAGGATCCATAATTCCATAAACATATGCATCCGGCATGCCTTCGTCGTGATCATCATGTAGCTCTTTTTAATCCGGCTTCGACAGCCCGCTATCTCGGCAATTAATCAAAGGTGTTCCCTCCTCGTGGGGGATGTAATTAACGCCATAGCCTTTATGGTATGACGGACTGCTGGTTCCGATCGAACCTCACATTCGCCCGACATGGGTCAGAATGAGCGCACAATAGAATCGTCACGCATGTGACTGGCACGCCCGCGTCGTCAATCAGTCAGTTGACTACAAGTTAGTTAATTGGTTGATCGATACGCGAACGAAAAGGCAAAACGAAAGGAGAAGAAAAAGATGTGCGAAACAAGTCTGGCACGCCCGGTGGGACCAGTGTCACCTTTCATCTCTTTGCCGAGATATTCGGGCTTCGAAGCCCTCTCAAAGACTACTGATTATCGCCTTGTTTGATATTTCAGTGCAAACAATGACGACTCATGGAATAGCTGGCGTCGACTTCGACCAATCGATAGTCGCCGGACACGCGCAAGGGTACCTGGCGGTGCCCATGGAATTTGGTAGCTTTCCTCCTGCTGTGGGCTTCCCCAACTTCTTGGGGTTGGCCTTTGTCGACTTGCTGGAGGTCGAAGCCACGGAACCCGTCAAGGAAACCGTGAAGGAAATGGAACCTCTGAAGGCTCCCTGCTGCAATGGTTCGCTCAAGGATCCGGCCCCGGCCGCTAGCTGCCTGGTGCACCACCTTGTACGTGGGATGCATCCCACTCATATCAACAAGCCCCCTGGAGGACGTCAGCGTCGCCAGGCTCGCAAAAATACTGCCGTGATCACCGGAACTGTCTCTCAGTCCGAAAATCAATGCTGGTGGGAGGCATGCGTGTCTTCCTCAACGGGCGCACGGCACGGGTGACCCCAGATCGCGTCATCCCAAACGTCCCTGTCTACAACAACTATCAAGCTCTCGCTGGAAGGAGGGCAGAAAGAGAAGAAGCCGGCCACCATGGCCAAGAAAACCCGGCGCTCAGGCCGAGGAAATTCAAACAGGTGTGGGTTCCCAAGCGGACCCAACCTGCCTACCATCCAACGCCCACCCGCCGTCGTCCTATGAACGACGAGGCGGGAGCGAGAAGAGAAAGGGGCTTGCCCCCGATGAATGAAGAAGAGGTGGTTGCGGATCCTCCGCGTCACAGAAGTTTCTGGGCTGCGGCCCGTCAAGCCAACGTCCCTGCCACGGGGCGAAGGTTCCAACAGCCAGCCGACAGAGCTCGACTGGCCTACATTCCTCCTGCTGGAGGTCGACCACTCTCCCCCGTGCTACATCAAGAACGGGGTCGAGAAGAAATGGCATGCCTGGTCAGAAGCTATTTCCAAGGATTGGGTAACACCTCGCTCGGACAGCAGCGGCTGATGCAGACAGTCGCCACTGAAGAAAATTACTGCCCATCAACGGCAGATGAAGAAGAAATGGAGGATATAATGAGGATGTCGTCGGTCGACGACAATGGACACAATGACGGCTCTGAGATCAAAGCCGATGAAGCCTTCCCCGAGCGGGAAGAAAGAAGAAGAATTTCTGTGTTCGAGAGGCTGACCTTTCCGCAACAAGCAAGGCGGAGGGTCCATCGACAAAGAAGGAGGATGCAGGTTTTCACTTGCAACATGGCTGGTGTGTCCAGCCGATATGGGGAGCTTCCTGAAGACCCCCAAGAACTGGCTCAGTTGGCCGTACGGCCGGGACCAGCTACCCGCAGGACAGAAGCAGCAAGAGGGCTTCTGACAATTATGAAAGAGAAACAGCCCCAGTTATACCTCCACTGGGATGACAAAGCCCCCGTCTTGGCCGCTAATGTGGTAACGACGGAAGAAGAAGACGACGTACTCCTCGACATCCTGCCCGAGGGTACGTCCGGGGAAACAACAGAAGGTGTCCCCACCACTATAGATCCATCAGTCTTGATGTTGCTACAGAGATATCAACGGGAAATAGATTCCCTGAAGAAACAGCTGATGGAGAAAACTGAACACTCATCGGCCTCCAAACCACCCGAAGTCCAAGGTGAATCATCCCGGGGAGCGGCTCGTCGAGACGACCCTCCACCACTTTATACACTACCCCAGCCGTCAGAGCCAACTGTGACGACAGCACAACAACGGCCACCACAGCCTCAGCCGCTGCTACCTCCGGTGCTTCCTCAGGTGCACCCAGCACCCCCGCTGCTGCATCCTCCACAGGCGACCACCCTGGTCACCCCGTACCTGCAGCCAGCACACTTCTATCCGGAGCCAGTCGACCCCACGGTCGTGAACCGGATGATGGTGGAGAGGATGATCGAGCTGAAGCTCGCAGAGAAGAGCGAAGGCGACTACGTCGCATTCGATGCCTACCGGGTGCCCTACCCGCAACACCATGCGGCTAAGCGACTTCCCCCGGGAGTCAACAAGCCACCCAAATTTGACAAATTCAACGGGAAAGGTTCCCCAAAAGAACATATTGCATATTATATGACCGTTATGGGTGATCTGTCCACCGACGAGTCATATCTGCTGAAATTCTTCGGGTCCTCGCTGACGGGGCTCGCATTTGAATGGTACACCAGCCTCTCGGCCGGGTCAATCAATGACTGGTCAGATATGCAGAGGAAGTTCAGAGAAAGATTCCATGTCACAGAGAGGGAAGTCACAGTGGCCGAACTCTATTCGACAAAACAAAGGGCAGATGAGACCGCCCTTGACTACATCAAGAGGTGGAGGAACCTCGGAATGAGATGCAAGCGACCCCCGCATCAGGAGGACGCTGTGCAAATATGTAAACAAAATCTCAGGAGGGAGGTCCTGGAAAAAATGATCGGAATGGAAATACGGTCGTTCGACCGGCTGAATAATGTGGTAGCCGAGGTGGAGGCTTTCCTAGCTAAACCTGTCCCGACGTCAGCTGTCAGCATAGCCCAGAAAGGCAAGGCTGCGGAGCGGCGCCCCACACCCAAAGAAGCAAATGCGCTTGATATCAAGGCATTCGAACAACAGAAGGAGAAAGGCAAGAAGGCGGCTCCCCCGCAACCTGCGAAAGCTCCAGATGACAAAGAGGGTCCTTCGTTGAGGGACAAAATGAAGAAGGCTTATTCCTTTCCTAAGGATAAGACCCGGATCCTGTTTGACTGGGTAACAGAATACAGTATGGTCACTCTGCCTGAGCCAAGAAGACCAGAGGACCTCAAAAGAAGAGACAGTCCAAGATTCTGCCCCTATCACCAGATGCTGGGACATTCAATCGAAGACTGTTATGTTTTCAAAGACATCATCGAAGGGATGGTGAAGAAGAATGAGATAGAGCTGGGAGAGTACAAAGTAGACCCTCCTCAGCCACATGAAGCTCCTCCCCGAAGAGCAGCAGTCAACATGGTCTCCCTCTACCAGGCATTACCTGAGGAGATCTCTGAAGCAAGCACACGGAGCACCTACGAAATCCATTTCCTGGAGCCCGTGAAGGAACAGCAGGGGTGGCAGCAAATCCCTGTGAAGCACAAGAAGAAGAGGGCACCCCGCCCAAAAGAGGGGGCATATATCCGTGGCATTACGCCCCGGCCTGCTCCGCCAGTGGTAGCGCCCGTAGGGGACACTCCACCTACAGCTGTCAGAATATATACACCCAACAGGAGGAGACAAACTCCGCTGCCAGTAATCAAGGAAACCAATCCTGGGGTCCTTCGACTGCAACACTTAATTGAAGGGCTAGAGGAATACGTACAGCCCGAATTGAAACCTCTGCTGGTACGGGACCATGTCCCATGGCAAGAGCTGGAGCAACTCTCACTCAAGCAAGGGGAGGAAGCTGAAGCAGCACCACCCCAAGAGAGCAGCCTGTTCTGGGGGCAAGCACCTGCAGAAACCAAAAAGAAGAAAAAGCAAAAGAAGAAGAAAAGAAAGGCCGCTGGGGCCCATAAAACACAGGTCGTCTCCTGCAATACCCTGTCAGCACTTTTCAACCTGCCCGGAGAAGAGGAAGAAGGAGAAATTTGCTTCACACCCCATGCTGGGGGAGGCGAGGCCGAGGCCGCAACTGCTGCACATGCCACTCGGTCAGGCCGGAAATGGGGGCGCCAGCCACCACCCAATCACAACATTATGTTCAGAGGGGAGCAACCCTACAAGACACCTCCGCCGGAAGTTAAGGGAGTACAAATCCCTCCTCCGTCAGGTCTATACAGCAAGACTGGGGGCAAGACAGTCCCGTCATTCCTTGAATTCATGAAGATGTCAAAGGGGAAGCAGCCTTGTCAGGAGGCTAACCCTACACCCGGGGTCATTCACCCGCAGTCAGCGCAACCCCTGAGGATGCAAATGCAGATGGGGCTTGCCCTACAACAGCTAATAAAGAAGACCCGACAGCCGGTGCCAGTCAAGAGGGTGCCGAGTCCGAGGAAGATGAAGCAGGTCCGTCTGGACCCACAAATCAAAACCCTCCTAAGCCCAGATGGGTTGAAGAGATGAAGCTCTCCAATGTCCGGGCTGGAAGCCGAATAATGAAGTTGCTCAAGAAGCTCCCTGCTCGATTTACGATCTGGGAAATTCTCTCTTTGAGTGAAGAGACTCGACAGGCAATCATCACTGCTCTGCAGACGCCTGCTCATTTTGAAACCTGCATAGCTGAGGCTATACCAGAAGCCAGTATGACCTTCTCTCCAGAAGACATGCTACTACCTACTGCCAGTCACAACAGGCCTCTATATATGAAAGGACATCTGAATGGAAGAGAGCTGAACCGGATTCTGGTTGACCCTGGTGCAGCAGTCAACATCTTGCCATATAGAATATACGAGAGGTACCACTTCAATGTACATCTCGAGAAAGTCGGGGATATGCGTATCGCTGGCTTCAACCAAAAATGTGAAGTATCTATGGGGGTGGCAGAGTTCACACTGACCCTGGCAGATTTCACTACAACGGTGCAGTTTCACGTCATTGATTCTCGCACCTCCTACAAAGCACTGCTCGGCCGCCCATGGCTGCATGAAAATATGGTGGTGCCCTCCACGCTCCACCAATGCATCAAATACAGCCTCCAGGGGAAGGAGGAAAGGATATTTGCTGACATCCACCCGTTCGAGGTGTTTGAATGTCACTTGGCAGACGCCAATCTGTATACGGGATCTCCCCGGAAGGTTTCTGAAACTGAAGCCCCCGTAGGGGCATCGAAGAATAGATCGGGTGACGGTTGGTATCCACCACCGCCGCGCGGATATGTCAAGCCGAAGGTGGTTTCCCACATCACGGCTTCTGGAAATGTCGGCAGGGTGACACCCCCAGCATTATACCCCAAAGCTAAGGAAGTGCATATTGATCGACAGCACGACCGCATCGGAGTCCCTGCCGGCCTCACCAAGCCAGTCTCCGGCCTCGATGGTCCCACTGTCGAACCTTTCAAAGCCTGGGAGGTGGCACAAGAAGATGGGCCCAGCAGCTTGTTCTATACGGCTGAGGAGCATCCCACTCAGGAAGACACAGACTGCAGCCTCCCTGAGGGTCTAGCCGACCCGCGGGTTCCTGTTCAGGGCCTGGCATTCACCACTGATCGGACGGCCAGGATGTTTCAAAAGCAACACATCCCTCCCGATCAGCCTCAAAAACGCAAGGAAGCTTTCCAGAAGATGTGGTATCCTGTAAATCTGGACAAAGAAATGAGACGTGTCTCTCAACATCCGGGTCTGGGCTTCACCCTGGAAGACTACTATTACAGTGGGCGGTACGAGGTGGACACCATCTCCACCTTCTATCCAACTGAAGATAGCCCTCTGGGGGCAACCTTTGATGAATACCCGGCGGAAGCCGAACATGCTGAATTGGCTCTATCCGGGAATCAACAAATGGAGACCTTGATCTCCTGCCGATGCTGGGAGCAGGTCCGTCCTGAAGGAGCGGCCTTTCAAGCCGAATTTGATACGGCTAGCAGCAGCGAAGCCGAAGATGCTCAAGAAGCAGAAGTCTCTCCCTCCGCAGGGGTCATGCTAATGACGACTTCAACACCCTTTCTGCCAGTCAACAGAGCCTCGGTTTACTCCAATCAAGGGGAGCCGGCTACCAGAAAAGAAAAAGCCACTTCTGTGGAAGATACAACTGTCCCAGAAGGCGAGACTCCCTCAACTTCTGCTACAAATCCAATATGCTGTCCGAGTCCGGCGGCAAACAACTACTGGCCTGTCATGGCTGCAACCTCATCTACAAGCACTGAAGCTGCTCCCTCACCCTCAGGAGCTGCAACGGCAACGGAAGTATCAATAGATCCATCCACACAGTCGCTAGCACAAGAGATCAAGAGACCCCATGAAGCTCTGGCGGTGTCTGACGAGGAAGTCGAAGTACTCGACCCTCAAGATGGTATTCCAGACTTCGTCGACCTCCAACCGGCACCTCCGGAGATAGAAGACGGAGGCCAAGCCACAGTCGACGAACTGATAGAAGTCAACCTGGGAAATGAGAAGGACCCTAGGCCTACCTTCCTCAGTGCCCAACTAGCCCCGGAAGAACGGGAGCTGTACATTCAACTACTGCTAGAATACCGGGATTGCTTCGCCTGGACTTATAAAGAGATGCCGGGTCTAAGTCCCGCCGTCTCACAACATGAGCTGGCAATCAACCCTGAAGCCGAGCCGGTGAAGCAACCGCCGCGGCGTATGAGGCCAGAGCTCATCACCCGAATCTGTGCTGAAGTTGACAAGCTCATTGATGTGGGATTTGTTGAAGAAAATCAGTACACCACATGGCTGGCGAATATCGTCCCCGTGAAAAAGAAGAATGGACAGATCCGGATTTGTGTCGACTTCCGAGATCTAAATAAAGCCTGTCCTAAAGATGACTTCCCGGTGCCAATAACCGAGGTCATGATCGATGCTACAACCGGCCATGAAGCCCTGTCATTCATGGATGGGTCGTCCGGCTACAACCAGATTTGGATTGCGGAGCATGACCGGGTCCATACTGCTTTCCGAACTCCTAAAGGCATTTATCATTACAAGAGAATGCCATTCGGACTGAAGAATGCTGGCGCAACCTATCAGCGCGCAATGACCAAAATCTTTGATGAGTTGCTCTACCACAAGGTCGAATGTTACATAGACGACCTGGTGGTCAAAACCATAAGAAGAGAAGATCACCTGCAAGACCTCCGGATTATTTTTCAGAGGCTGAGGCAGCATGAGCTAAAAATGAATCCTATGAAATGTGCGTTCGGAGTATCGAGCGGAAAATTCTTGGGCTTTGTCGTCCGATATCGGGGGATCGAGATAGACCCCGCAAAGATCAAGGCGATTCAGGAGTTACCTCCACCAAGGAACATCTCCGAGCTGAGGTCACTACAGGGCCGCCTGGCTTATATCCGGCGGTTCATTTCCAATTTGTCAGGGCGATGCCAGCCTTTCCACAAGTTGATGATGAAAGATGTTCCCTTTTATTGGGATGAAGATTGCCAGACAGCCTTTGACAAGCTAAAAGATTATCTGAAGACTCCTCCAGTATTGGGCGCACCGGTGAAAGGACGGCCATTGATACTGTATATAGCAGCTACACACAATTCTCTGGGGGCAATGCTAGCCCAGAACAATGAAGAAGGAAAAGAGCAGGCCCTCTATTATCTCAGTAGAAGACTGGTCAGAACCGAAGAAAAATATACTTATATTGAGAAGATCTGTCTGGCACTAGTCTTCGCAGTCAAAAAGCTCCGGCATTATATGTTGTCGCATGAAATCAGCTTGGTGTCCAAGGAGGATCCCCTAAAATATATCATGTCCCAGCCAGCACTCAAAGGCCGCCTGGGCAAATGGGCGGTAATCCTTATGGAGTTTGATGTCTCTTACGTACCGCGCAAAGCCATCAAAGGTCAAGCTATTGCAGATTTCTTTGCTGAACATCCGATACCCGGAGAAAGCCCGTGGGAACCGGAACTTCCCGAGGATGAAACCCTAGAAGCCGCCCAAGTACAGCCTTCCTTATGGCAGCTATATTTTGATGGCGCTTCCAGAATTGACACCTCTGCCACCGGATCATCCAGGGTCAGAGCAGGGGCGGGCATAGTCTTGAAGTCCCCAGAAGGAGAAGTGGTGCATACATCCTGCTCCATAAACAAACAATGCACAAACAATGAAGCAGAATATGAAGCCCTGATAATCGGGTTGCAGATCGCTCTGTCCATGGGAATTCAGATGCTGGAAGCGTTCGGAGACTCCATGCTAGTTATAAAACAGCTGGAAGGAGAGTTCGAGGTGCGAAAGCAAGAGCTCCTCCCCTATCACCAGTTGGCAACTCGACTGATGTCAAAATTTTACTTCATCAGCATCAAGCACATCAATCGAGGCCGGAATGCTCAGGCAGACGCCCTCGCTAAGCTGGCCAGTTCATTGGCGGTCCCGCCAGACACAAGCCTGAATATAACAGTAATCAACCGCCGACAGGTCCCCAGCGTAACAGAGGTCCTTGCCGACGAACATGAGATGGAGGTAACAGTCATCGAAGGGGTCCAGCAGCCCGACTGGCGAGAGCATCTCCTACGCTGGTTTCAACACCAGCAACTTCCAAAAGAAAAGGAACAAAGAATGAAGCTCCTGAGGATCAAGGATTCTTATGAAATGAGAAGCGGGACCTTGTTCCGAATTATGGCAGATGCCCGAAGGAAAGTCCTACTCCGTTGCTTGTCTTCAGCAGAAGCGGGACAGGTGATGCAAGAAGTTCATGCGGGATCAGCTGGGGCACACCAGGCCGGTCCGAAAATGAAAATAGAGATAAAGAAATTGGGTTATTATTGGCCCACTATATTTAATGATTGCTGCAAGTTTGCCAAGGCTTGTCAGAAATGTCAAGAACATGCTAATGTGGCGAGGAGACCCCCAGTGCCACTACATCCCACCCTACCAAGTTGGCCGTTTGCTCAGTGGGGCACGGACGTGGTAGGGCCACTACCAGCATCTTCATCAGGATGCAGATACATCTTAGCAGCTACAGATTACTTCTCCAGATGGGCGGAGGCAGTAGCACTAAGAGATGTGACCGGAGAACTAGTTGCAAGGTTCTTCCGGCAGAATGTTATATTCCGGTTCGGGATCCCCAGCCGAATCATCTCTGATAACGGCAGCCATTTCAGAAACCAGAAGGTTTATCGGCTAGCTGACAAATACAAAATTGACTGGAGGACGTCGTCCCCCTACAACCCTCAAGCCAATGGACTAGCAGAGGCTTTTAACAAAACCTTGTGCACACTATTGGCGAAGACTGTCAAGTCTAACAAAAAAGATTGGGAAGAAAGGATGTACGAAGCGCTTTGGGCCTATCGTACTGTCTACAAGACCCCAACCGGCTGTTCACCCTTCTCCCTTGTCTACGGGTCGGAAGCTGTAGTACCGATTGAACTTGAAGTTCCTTCATTGCGAGTTGCCATCCAGCACAGATTAGTCAGTGATGAGCAGACCAATGCAGAAAGAAGATTGGAAGAGCTCGCTGAGCTCGAAGGAAAATGCCTCCAGGCGCAGCAAAACATCCAACTCTACCAAGCTCGCATGGCCCGTGCTTTTGACAAGTTAGTCAAGGGTCGAGAGTTCAAGAAAGGAGACCTGGTGATGGTCAAAAGAAGAGAAGTGATGGCCTCTAACCCCAAAGGGAAGCTGGTCGAAAACTGGGTCGGACCGTATATCGTCCGCCGAGTATATGAAGGGGGTGCCTACGTCCTCGTGGACCACAAAGGAGTCATCCAGTTCTCTCCCCTCAACGGAAAACACATTAAGCTGTATCATGCGGCGCAGCAGACACACCCCGAGTGATCGGTCGGAACACCTTTTCCTTGGTTAGCGGCATTCCGCCCTAATCGAGCTACCCTTTCCTTGGCTAGTGGCACTCCGCCCTAACCAAGCTACTCTTTCCTTGGCTAGTGGCACTCCGCCCTAACCAAGCTACCCTTTTCTTGGCTAGTGGCACTCCGCCCTAACCAAGCTACCCTTTTCTTGGCTAGTGGCACTCCGCCCTAACCAAGCTACCCTTTCTTTGGCTAGTGGCACTCCGCCCTAACCGAGCTACCCTTTCCTTGGCTAGTGGCACTCCGCCCTAATCAAGCTACTTTTCCTTGGTTAATGGCACTCCGCCCTAATCAAGCTACTTTTCCTTGGTTAGTGGCACTCCGCCTTAATCGAGCTACTTTTCCTTGGTTAGTGGCACTCCGCCCTAATCAAGCTACTTTTACTTGGTTAGTGGCATTCCGCCCTGACCGAGCTACCCTTCCCCTTGGTTAGCGACATTCCGCCCTAATCGAGCTACCTTCTCCTTGGTTAGTGGCACTCCGCCTTAATCGAGCTACTTTTCCTTGGTTAGTGGCACTCCGCCCTAATCAAGTTACTTTTCCTTGGTTAGTGGCATTCCGCCCTAATCGAACTACTTTTCCTTGGTTAGCGGCATTCTGCCCTAATCGAGCTACTTTCCCTGGATTAGGCGGTTTTTCCACCCTAATCAAGCTACCTCTCCTTGGTTAGTGGCATTCCGCCCTGATCAAGCTACCCTTTCTCGACTCGCATTCCGAATAAAATAAAAAAAAGAAGTCAAAAAATATATATATAACAAAAATGGGGTTAAAAATAGAGATACCCCGCCAGACTTGCTCCCACATCGGGACAAGTGCAAAAATGGCTATAGCCCGGCTGTGGCGAAAACCCGAAAGGGCGTCGCAGGCAAAATTGGGTACCCCGCCGCGTGAAAACCTGAAAGGGCGCGCGGGCAAAAGCAAGAGGGGGCTGGCTTCGGCGAAAACCCGAAAGGGCGCCTGAGTCGGTAAAGTGGTAATTTCCAAATGCCTCTCCTATTCTCCACCCTATAAACTCCGAAAGGGACAATCATCAAAGTCCCACCGGGAATACTTTAACAAACCCTTTCGACCCTCGTCATCATCGACGAGATCGGTTGATCTCTGTCCATAACTTGGACCTTACGTCCTTGTTAATAACCTCATCTTTGCTTCGGCATGTGACCCATGTCGATGAACAAACCCCTTTTGACCCTCGTCATTCTCGACGAGATCGGTCAATCTCTACCCCCAACTTGGACCTTACGTCCCTGTTGACAACCCCATCCTTGTTTCGGCAGTGACATATGTCGATGAACAAACCCTCCTCGACCCTCGTCATCCTCGACGAGAGCGGCGATCTCTACCCTTCACTTGGACCTTACGTCCCTGTTGATAATCCCATCTTTGCTTCGGCATGTGACCCATGATGATGAATAAACCCATGGTCGACCGTCGTCATCATCGGCGAGATCGATCAATCCCTACCCCTAAGCTTGGACCTTCCGTCCTGGCTAATAAACCCACCTTTGTTTCGACGATAACCTATGCTGGTCAATAAACATGTGTTTGACCCTCGTCATCATCGGCGAGATCGGTCAAGCTTTACCCCTAATTCGAATCTTATATCCTTGCTAATAGACCATATCCTTTGCTTCGACATTTAACCAGTGTCGACGAGATAAACCTAAGACCAACCCTTGTCCTCACCGACAAGGACGGTCAGCGTTCCCGCGGTCCAGTTCTTCTGAATCTCGAATTCAAAAACAAAAAAAAAAGAAGAAAAGAAAAAAATGGGGTTAAAAATAGAGATACCCCGCCAGACTTGCTCCTATATCAGGTCAAGTGCAAAAATGGCTATAACCCAGCTGTGGCGAAAACCCGAAAGGGCGTCGCAGGCAAAATCGGGTACCCCGCCGCGTGAAAACCCGAGAGGGCGCGCGGGCAAAAGCAAGAGGGGGCTGGCTTCGGCAAAAACCCGAAAGGGCGCTTAGGTCAGTAATGTGAATAAAAATGAATGATGAATAGTGATGAACCATCCGTCGTCCAAAGGCCATTTCCGAGGTCAGGGCGAGGGTCTTCATCCGATATCCCACCTATACACGTCCAGTGTCTATCCCTTTCGGCCCTTGTCACCATCGGCAAGATCGGTCGCTACCCCATCCGGTTTTTGTCAGCATCGGCAAGACCGTCTACCCTTTCGACCTGTGTCACCATCGGCAAGATCGGTCGCTACCCTATCCGGTTTTTGTCACCATCGGCAATGCCGTCTACCTTTCGACCCTTGTCGCCATCGGTAAGATCGGTCGCTACACCTACCCGGTTTTTGTCACCATCGGCAAGACCGTCTACCCTTTCGACCCTTGTCACCATCGGCAAGATCGGTCACTATCTATCCGGTTTTTGTCACCATCGGCAAGACCATCTACCCTTTCGACCCTTGTCACCATCGGCAAGATCGGTCACTACCTACCCAGTTTTTGTCACCATCGGCAATACCGTCTACCCTTTCGACCCTTGTCACCATCGGCAAGATCGGTCACCACCTACCCGGTTTTTGTCACAATCGGCAAGACCGTCTACCCTTTCGACCTTTGTCACCATCGGCAAGATCGGTCACCACCTACCCGGTTTTTGTCACAATCGGCAAGACCGTCTACCCTTTCGACCTTTGTCACCATCGGCAAGATCGGTCACTACCTATCCGGTTTTTGTCACCATCGGCAAGACCGTCTACCCTTTCGACCCTTGTCACCATCGGCAAGATCGGTCACTACCTACCCGGTTTTTGTCACCATCGGCAAGACCGTCTACCCTTTCGACCCTTGTCATCATCGGCAAGACCGGTCGCTACCCGTTCTCGATTCTTGCCGCTCTCGGCATGACCGTTTATCCGCCAGTTTCACTATGCCCCCCTGAGTTCCCCGAACTCTCGACCAGCATAAAGCCGTTTCTAGTCTTGAGAAAAGTCGTGACGCGGTGGAGTGAACACCTCACCCCTTCCCTGAAGGCGTGAGCGCTCTCCTGCCCTAATGACTCATACACTCGAACTAGAATCGACGGGCAAACAAAAAAAAATAACACAATGACAAGATGGAGTCTTCATTCAAAATCAGGATGGAGATTTTTCATTACTATGAAGTGAAGGCGCATGATTACATGGACCATGCCCTGGGATACATAAGGTGCATTAAAAGTGAGCACATAAAGAAAAGAGACTATGGCAAAGGGCGTCGGAAGATGTCCTCCAGCACAGGAATACCCAAGGACGGATGACGGATCAGTTCTTGCAATCTGAACTCGGTGGCCTCCAGCTCGGATAGCTTCGCCTCCAGGGAAGCAGCTTGTCCTTCGGCCATCTCAGCATCCTCAACCTTTTGGACCCCCAGGCGATCTACTTCTTCAAGTTCAGCCTCTATCCTGGAAAGTTCGGCCCGCAATGCCGTCATCCGGGCCGTCAGGGAGTTCCGGCGTTGAAGAGAGGCGTTGGCTTCGTCCCTCGCCCTCACCGCGGTCTCTTGCAGGGAAATGAGGGCCGTCTTGTTTTCAGCCCGCTCCATTGATATGGCCACCAACTGGTCAGCTGCCTCCCGGCCCAAGAACTCCCTCCGGTTCACATACTTCAGGAGCAGGATCACCCGTGGAGTCCAGTCGTCCATGGGACAGCCAAGGGCCAGCAGCGAGCGGGACAGATGCTCTATCAACCCCCTCAGCTGAACATAAGTTAAATCCCTACTGGCTGTTACGGCCTGCTGGAGGGTCCCCAGGAACTGCCACACGACATCACTCGAGGATTGAAGACCAAGTGGCGACGTCTCGGGCAGTTCGAACTCTACTCTGCTATCCACGGCAGCCCATATATCATCAGCCGTCCCGGAAGATGACGACGGCATAAGCTGCAGCCCACTACCACCGGGAACAACCGCACCGGCAGATGCGGTGGCTGGAGCCTCAACAACAACAATCTCCTTACCGGTCCCCTGGGATGGAAGTCCAACAAGAACCCCAAGGTTCGGGGACGTCCGTCCCTCAATAATCTCCCGGCTTCTATCTCAGCAGAGCCACCCTTCTCCAGAGCTGACTGCTGTGCAGCCTCCCTTGGCGGAGAATCTCCGGCTATCGCCGAACTATCAACCTCCACGAGCGCTCCGGGACCAACTGGAACCATTGCTGCTGCATGATCCTTTGGGTACCGCAATGCGATGGGCCGCAGGACGGACGGGAAAGTCGCCTGCCCTGTTCCCAGGGCCGGGAGTGGTATTTGCACCGTCATAGTCGGTAGCGCCACCTCAGTCTGCATCAGAGATATATACACTTAAAAGCCTGTCTAAAAGGAGGAGGAAAGAAGCATGGCAAGTATTGACCCTGGATAGGTCCTTACCTCGGCCGGGACTAAGCTCAACTCTTTAAGAGCTGCTTCCCCAGCGCCAACTCCCTCACTCGTAAGCGATAATGACGGCACAGGACCGCCCCATGATAACCGGGCCGGGCTGAAAGTCAAATAGTCGCTCTCGTAGGCCGAGGACACCCCAGCATCGTCGGTCTCAAAATCAAGCAGCGGTGACTCCTCGTCACTGGAGCCGCCACCATAGTCTACACGCTCAGAGGAAGAGGATCCCTCTGCTCTCTTGGGATGCTCCACCGACGGAGCAGGAGCCTCGCCAGCAGGAGCATCGCCCTCGGCAGGAACTCCCCCAGTGCTCTCCCCACCAGGGGCAGCAATAAATGATACCTCAGGGGCGGGTTCTCCCTGCCCCGAGGGGATCACCTCCTCTACGCTCTCCGAGCCCGGAAGCAATGATGGTTGTATATCGACTACAAATTCACAGCAAAACAGGGTCAGGACGACTGAAGATACAAAGATTTACGTTGCTATCGCAACTAAACTGTGGATTACCTTCCATCTCCCGCTGGGGTGTGGGGGAGGGCAGATCCCTTTCTATGGGAACAACAAGGATTTCCTCTGCCCCGTCCCCAGCCTCTACATCCACCGTCGCCTCGGGACCGACGACCCCAGCAGCTGTATCAGTGACTGTCAGCATGGGCCGCCCCAAGCAGTCAAGACAAGCTAATGCACTTTGAAGAAAAGAAGAGCCTACCTTCGGCCTCTGGCCCTTGTGCGCGAGAAGCCTCAAATTCTTCGAAAGATACAACGGGAGGAAGGTCGGTTGTCGATGTCTGCTCCGCAGCTTTCTTCCGGCGTGCCCGTGTCACCCGGGTCACCGCCGCTTTCGCCTTCCCGACGGCCTCTCGCAGTTGGGACCTGGTCCTCTTCCTCGAATCCCCAGGAGGCAATGGCGTCGTGGTCGGCGCCGGCTCAGGAACTTCAAAATATGTCGGCTTTTGGGCCTTTATGATCAATTCCCTGAAGTGCCGAGTCTCCTCCGAAGTCGGTCGGACTGCATACGCACAAGGGTGAGAATGACACAACCACAATAAAAAGAAGAGGCTGGCCGAAGGGCCTGAAGGAAGAGATGGAACGTACTTGCCGGTCCCGTATAAAAGGGGAAGAGAGGCCAATAAAACAGCGAGGGCGTCTTGTCCCTCGAAGCCGCCTCGCGAATAAGCCAGCATAGATCCCCGATCTTTTCGCTCGGCTCAGCCAACAGTGCCAGGTCCTCATGGCCACGGGAGGATAGCAGGTAATACAGACTCAGATGGTCCAGCCCCCACCTGTCTGCGTATTTGAAGGAGATTTGAAGAGGATGGTCCAGTATGGCTTCGCCGGGGCTACCCACCGAGAGGCCGTGAGACCGAAGGAGCGCAAACATCCAAGGGGTGTTGGCATACAAATCAGCCCGCCTGTCCTCTTTGCGAATGAAAGCCCGGTAGGGATACAACATGTCTACCTCGGGACGCCAGTCTGCCACGGCCGCGATGGGCTCTTCTACCGGCAAAGGGAGTTGCTGGAGAATCACCCTCTCACTGCTCACCCGGCATAAACCCCGAAGGGTCTTCACATAGTCATCCTTGTTGATCGGGGGCAACTTCAGCTCAACTTTCGTCCTGCGGCTTTTTACGAGCTTGCGGGCCTCTAGATAGGCCTTCACATCCGTATTAGTCCAAGATTTCAACTTCTTCAAATAAGAAGCATCAATATCAAGAACTGGCTCCGGTTGGGAAGCTAAGAACCTGTGCTCCGCCACGGCCCAGCACTCTCTCCGGGAGGTCCTGTAAAATCCCGTCCGCGCGTTCCACCACTTGATGTATTCAGGCGTGACGCGAGGGAACCGTGCGGGGGCGGGCACCCGGAAAGAAACGTCTTCGCGACGATGGAAAAAGTCCCACCATATCCGGGCGTCGTCATTGGACGTTTACCCGGCCCTGTGCCTGTTGGGCAGTGCAAATTGCGAATAGGAATGTGGAATCTGCTGGTCATAGCCGAAGTTCCGACTGAAACGGAACGGGTAATACGGCTCCAACCACAGAATGCCGCTCTTGCGAAAGACGAGGACACTAGGCCTTATGGCCAGTGCCCAATCAACCAACTCCGGCTCCAGAATAGGCCTGGTACAATTGGCCTGGGAAATCGGATGGATGTACTCCTCAGTTTCAAAGAGTTTGCACTGTCTCGTCCTATTCGTCAATGGGCTCGAGTGAGCAGCTAAGCTCCAGAAATGAAGAACCCCGGGCGAATCCACGGGAAGACGGGTCAATTTACCCCGAATAGCATAAAGTTGCTCCATTAGCAATGATGGCTCGGCACTTGCAAACTCTATCATGCGCGGGACCAGGGGAACCGCTTGTAAGGCCCGAGGAGCTACCTCCGGAAACAGGGTGCAGACCCAAGCATTAAAGAAATGTAACGGACCAACCGTCCGAAGGCTTCTGGGGAGGCGCGTTTTGTGCAAATCTCCCAACATCTTGTAAATGAGGCACAGGGCCACTGGGCAAAGAGACAGCTTGGTACCCCAAGCCATAAGACAGGCCGGATATATGGCTTCCGCCCTGATCACGCTCTCGTCACCCTGAGGGAGAGCAAAGGAACAAAGCCAATAAACCAAATATGCAGCACAATGAGTCACTGCATCAACACCAGTAGGGTTTGGGTTTTCCCCCTGCCCTCCTCTCGAAGAAAATGACGAAGCGGCCTGGCGTCGTATCCTCTTCTTCCGCTTCTGGGCCACCGGTGCTATCGGAGGAAAATCTTCATACTTGTTCTTCCCCTGGAAGAAATATTGAAGCCAAGCGCCCATCCGCACTCTTCGTTTCTCGCCCGGCTTTCGAGCTTCTCTCGTGTCTTGCGACGAATGGAAGAGGGTGCGATACGCCTTCATTAGATATCGATAGGCGTAGCCCGCCATATACCGACCGTCACCGTCGGTCTGGTCCTTCAACCAGTCGGGCCAACAAACTTTCTCATACGGCTCTCCATCAATGGGCAGGCCGCTGAGCTGAGATAGACTCCACAAGTCTAAAGAGGTCTCCCCCTCTGAAGTATAGAAGGTGTTGTATTCGGGGCAAAACACCTCGATCATGTCGCAGCACAAGCCTCGGGAAATCGGATACCGATACCTTGAAGCATATACGCTGTGATAAACACCAGCTCTGGTCAAAAGAGGAGCATAGTGATGCAGCACATAGTCTGTGAATTCCACTGCTCCGGGCCTGAATGCGTGGGCATCTGTGACTTTCAACTCAGCAAACCATCCCACGGAGATCTGGTGCTTGAAGCGAATCGCCAAGCAATCCAGCAAAAATGACTCATCTCTATATCCCCACCTCAACGGGGCAAGGAATAAGCCAAAGATCGGCTTCTCTCGATCTACCCTGCCCGCGGAGTCATTCCACCGAGCAGGCACAAATTCAGGAGCTCTGGTCAACAGTCCGTCTGACGGAGCCAGGTCTTGCAACCCCAGCACAACGCTCCACTTCCTGACCTCCCCAGGGAGATAGATGGGTCTTCCCCGCGTTACGCATTCGGCCAAGCTGTCTCTCTCCACCAGCAGAGCCTACTCGACCTTCCGAACGGCAAACACGTCCCGCTTCCCCTGAAGGTTGAAACGCCGAAGAAGGGACATCAGGTGTTTGTCCTTGGGATGATCCTTCCTGATCACGTCTTCTCTATTATAATGAAAGGAGTCGCCCCCGAGGATAAGGAGACGACCGGTGTCTACGGTGTCCGTCTCCGAATCCGAGGACTCCGCAACTATGGCCACCTGACCGTGACCCCAGTCGAGAGAATTAACATTCTCCCATGTCACCACGGCACGAGAGGAAGAGCTGGATGCCATAACAGCTGCGAAAAGAGCATATCAAACAAAAACAACGTCAGGAAACGGCTAATCAAAGGCAAACTTCTGACAAAATTTCGGCAGAGTCTCCCCAGCACGGGGAATTGCCGAAGAAAAGCGGGAACGCGTCCACTGAGGAACAGTCCCTAAAAGACAGCCATCGGCATTACACCGAGGCCAGAGGAACACCCGGGGGAATAGCTCCGAGGGCAAGCCCTGCTAGAAGCCTCCCGGGGTCCAAAGAATGGGTTTCGAGACCCAAAGGGACAGCATCTCCACTCACCCGAAGGAAAAATCGCCGCTCTCGGCGCCAGAAGGGGAGAAGAAGGAGAAGAGAGAGAAAGAAAAACGTCAAATGAAGGGCGATGAAGAAAAAAAGCAAGGGAAGGAAGATAAATAGGGGAAGTTCCCCATTGCTAGACCGGCGCGCTATTTAGCGCGCCGGATTAACAACCCGTCAAGCAAAAGGCGCGTCGGTAAAAGGCGTGCCGGATCAAAGCGTCAGCGTCAAGGCCGCGCCGTATTAACACGCCAGCATCGTGAGTGCACCAAGTAGGCGCGCCGGGTTATCCCGCGCCGTACTGACGACTGAACGATACCGGGTCAACGCCCGTGCCGAATCAAGGGCCAGCCCAAGCACTCGCCAACCAAAGGGAAGGTCAGTCCGGGTGAAATACATCCGTCGGCCCTGCTACACTCGTGCCTTGCTCGCAACACCCACGTCTGGGGGGCATTTGTTGGCACCTAAAATATGATCGTCGGTGACCAAGCCGTAAAGACGAATGACCCGGTCCACCGAAGCACGGAAGCCGATAAATATCAACATATTGAATACTTTTCAAAGCTGCCAGAGCCTCGAGTCGCTCCGTATAGATACGGGGACTTCACCTCAGGGGAGCCGGGACAAGCTCACAACCAACCGGCAGTGCGACCAAGCCTGCCCAATGAACCGGCATCGACTCTGTCATGCCGCATCCACCACACCCGTTGTCCGATCAAGGACGACGGTCTATCCGGTGGTCCCCCACCAACTGAGAAGGTTCTCCCGAGGATGAAGGAGTTCCCCCGGCTCTCCAGTATGGAGGACCGAAAGCTCTGGCGGCGGAAGATCCCGATCACCCGACATGGGTGCGGCTTCCTGCCAAGATGGGCCCATTAGCAGCCGAATGACCACCCAGCTCGGGCGGAGCTATCCCTGGTGTTGTCACGCTTTCCGAGAAGCCTCGGAGACGAACCAGGCCAGGTTAACGGCTTGGGTCAGAGAGCTGAAGGCCGTATGCCCGCAGAAGACCTGTGCGAGCAGCCTAAAGCAATCCAGAACCTGGAAAATGGCCGTACGCCAATCTAGGAGCTTCGACAGATCGTATCGTCGAAGTCTTAGTGGGCAGTCGTGGAGTACATGTTCACGATGGCCCTCGGAATTATCCCCGGGTCCATCGACTGGCTTAAAAGCAACAAGGGACATTAGTCCGGCGCGCCTTAAACCGGCGCGCCCCTCACTCAATACCCTTATCCCGGCGCGCCCCTACCTTCAACCCTTGTACCGGCGCGCCCCCATCTTCAGCCCTCATGCCGGCGCGCAGATCACCCTGATGATGGCTTCGATCCCGGCACGATAAGCCTTGAAGGCTCCTCCGGCGCGCCAATCCCACGCCGGTTCAACGTTCTAACTCATGCCCTATATATACGGCTGTTCGAGAGCAACAAGAAGAAGAAGGTGGAAGAGAGTAAAAAAAAGAGGTGAAAGAGAGATCAGAAGAGGCAAAAAAAAAGAAAGGAGGCCACACACAGACAAAAAGAAAAAAGAAGAGAGAGAAGTTCTTCGAGAGGGTTCCTTCGGAGGAGCTACCGCCGGCCATCCTCTTCTTCTACGACGCCCTGTTTCAGGAACAGGTGGGCGCGGGCGCTGATCCCTTTCCGGTTTTCCGCAGTTTCCTCTTCTGAAACTTCTGCCCATCGAATGTAAGCGAGAGGGGGAGGAGCGACGATGATATGAGTGGATTCTTCTCCTCCCTCTACGCGATTTTCTCTGCTACTCTTTCCCCTGTTATTGCGCTATGAGCGTCCTCTGCTTCTATTATTGTTGAACGGCGATCGAATAACGGCGCTGGTGCCATAATCTGATGATGTAAATGCCGAACCATTCCCGTTTCTGGGATGGTAACGAATATATGTATATATATATCCATGCTGAGCGCTAGGTTTAATGGGTCGAATGAGTGGTATTCATCTTCCCTTTCTCATGTATGCCAATGCGTGCGCGTGAGTCTCTCTCTCCGTGTCATTCCCTGATTCCACTTTCCCCGAATCTCTTACCATGCCCTGAATCATCGTGGGCTACAGAAACTCCCCTTCCCCGGGGTTTCCCCCTCCGAATATTCTCCTGTTTAATCTCATGATTCTTGCATACCCCTCTCTTCTCGGACGGAGCCGTGCTTCTGCGCGTGCCTCTCTCCGCCAAGCGTGGGGTTTTGTCCCCTGAACGATGCTCTGTAACTGATCGAACATATGCCTCGTAATGGACCTCCCTTATTTATGCATTTACTATCTCTACGCATCATGGTCATCCGAATGGCTTCCGGGGTTTTCCTTCTTATTATCTCTATCATCCGGGGAAGGGGAACACGCCCCTGCGGTTTCACGAAATTGCTAGGCAACTAAGAACCCTACCTCCCGATGGTAGACGTTCTTCCTGAGCCCACAGCGGATAGTAACGAAGAGGTCTCGGTTCAACGAGCTAGACTCTAACAGTCCAGGACCCAACGGAGACCGGGGATGTGTGCTCCTCGCAGGCTAGCCCTCGGAGTCCCATCTCCCTAATGGTCGGTTCCTCTAAGGGATAAGTCATATACTATGGGTTGTCCACCCCTCGCAGGCTAGTCCTCGGGGTATTGCTCCAACCGTCAACGGCTTCGTCCCTCTGTTTCTTCCCCTACGGAATTTTGGTGCTCCTAGCAGGCTAGTCCTCGGAGTACTCCATCCACTAGGGTTTGCTGGCTGCCATTGTGCAGACCGGCGGTTTAGGGGCTTGTTCCACAGGTGAACATGACCCCGCTTCTCCCCTGCAACTCTTCAGGTCCAGGGGAGATGCTGTCCAATTTTGGACAGATTAAGAATAAATAAGCCTTAATGAAATGATCGTTCTGGACCCGATCATCTCGGTGCTCGAGTATGAACCTCGCACTGACCTCCCCCCTCATCTCCAGAGGGCCGTGGACTCCAATCGAACAATCATCTGGCCCAACAACTCAAGAAAGGGTCCCATGAAGTCTAACAAACTTTAAAAAGTTCAAAACTCAATAAAACAGGCTTAGTACGGCGCGGTCTTTGACCGGCGCGCCCTAAACCGGCGCGGTACCCCCCCGCGCCGGATTAACCCCACACTCATTTCCATTTTTTTTTCCTTTGCGCCTTTCCGGCGCGCCCTAAACCGGCACGCCCCAAAGTCCTTGCGCGCCGTTTCAACATGCTTGGTCACCGCGCCGTATTAACATCTATACCTACGTTTCTTCGCGCCGTATTGACACTCACCATGGCCGCGCCGTATTAACATCTATACCTACGCTTCGTCGCGCCGTATAAACTACCTATTGCATGGCCGCGCCGGTTTCAAAGCCTCTTGCTGCTTTAATCGTTTATTTGCCCCCCCCGAGTGGACCTCGTCCCCCGGGGTCGGCGTTGATAAATCATAATGGATAATAAATTGAACAAGGGAGGGACCAAGCGAGCCCGAATTATATTGTCATCATATCTTCATTACCACGTCTGTTAGCACTTTGCTTTCGCTGTCACACTTATGTTGCCTTCCCTCCTCTCGATGAGGAGTAATAAACGTGGCTGACCATCATTTACTTTCACAATTCCATTATCATGCTTAATATAGTCATGAACGTCATATGTGCATCCATGCATACATCCTCGGGTATATCAAATGGCGTCGACGGAAAAGCCGGATTATGTCTGGTCGGAAGTCTTCGCTATGCGCGACGGCGGTCTTCGGACCCACGTCCTCCGCCATGTACCGAGGATCCATAATTCTATAAACATATGCATCCGGCATGCCTTCGTCGTGATCATCATGTAGCTCTTTTTAATCCGGCTTCGACAGCCCGCTATCTCGGCAATTAATCAAAGGTGTTCCCTCCTCGTGGGGGATGTAATTAACGCCATAGCCTTTATGGTATGGCGGACTGCTGGTCCCGACCGAACCTCACATTCGCCCGACATGGGTCAGAATGAGCGCACAATAGAATCGTCACGCATGTGACTGGCACGCCCGCGTCGTCAATCAGTCAGTTGACTACAAGTTAGTTAATTGGTTGATCGATACGCGAACGAAAAGGCAAAACGAAAGGAGAAGAAAAAGATGTGCGAAACACTCCTCCAACAAATAAAGACTACGCGGGCGTTCCAAGCCTCATCAAATTTATGCAAGGGAAGGAGCCGATTGGACCTGCGCAACAAATTCAGGTGGCACCTAAAGAAAAAGACGAGCTGTCTCCCGAACTAGCTCCTCAAGAATACCTTGAGGGTAGGCATAAAAGGTCCCAAGAGCTGAGGTTGACTAATGTCAGAACCACCAATAGAATAGTGACGTAGCTAAAGAGAATCCCTGCAAGTTTTTCTGTCTGGGATATACTCTCCCTCGACGAAGAAACAAGACAAGCCGTTATCACAGCCCTACAAACCCCCAGCATACTTTGAGAGCTGTTTTGCTGAGGCACAGTCGGGGGTGGCTATGACATTCTCGGAGGAAGACATGCTTCTGCTCTCCGTCAACCACAATAGACCGCTCTACATGAGGGGGCAACTGAATGCCCAGCCAATAGGCAGAATTCTAATTGACCCAGGGGCAGCGGTAAGCATACTCCCCTATCAGGTATATCAGAAGTACTATTTTGATGTACACCTGATCGAGGTCAGGGATATTAGAATTGTTGGTTTCAACCAGAAATTTGAAGTTCCTATGGGCGTGGTGGAGTTTGAACTCTCACTCGGTGACTTCACTACCAAAGTGCAATTCCATGTGATAAACTCCGATACATCATATAAGACGCTATTGGGCCGGCTGTGGCTGCATCAAAATCAGGTGGTGGCCTCCACCCTCCACCAATGCATAAAATACCCACAGAATGGGAAAGAAGAGAGAGTGTTTGCCGACTTACACCCTTTCGAGATGTTCGAATGTCACTTATTAGATGCTTCCATATATCTAGAGAAGCCGAAGAAGCCTACCCCTCCAGCCCAGGATAAGGGGAAGAAGAAACTAGAGTCCGGCGACTAGTTCCCTCCACCGCCGCCTGGCTATGTGGAGCCCCCAGAAGTGTCAATCGTATCTGAGGAATAGGGGGATCTCAGAGCAGTTCAACTCAGCATTTACCCTAATAAACCAGGGCATTAAAACTCGAAGAGTTACTTGGGGATGTTAAGGTCCCGCCAGGGATCATCAAACCCATAGCTGATGCAGACTGTCAAACAGTCGAATTATTGAAGACCCTGGAGGTCCCTAATCCTGATGGCCAACCCACCATGTTCTATGTAACCAAGGAGCAGCCTGCAAAAGGGGATGATGATTGTAGATTCATCGAAGAGATGCATGATCCGCCTGTCCCAGTTATGGGACTCCCGTACATAACTGGCCGCGCAATCAAGTTGGCCAGGAAGCAGCAGATCTCCTTCTGTCAACCCTCTAGTCAAAACAAGATGTTCAAAGAATTATGGGATCCACCGAACATGGACAGAAAATTACTACAAATTACTCAACACCCGGGACTGGGTTTCTCTATTGAAGACTATCAAGAAATCGATATGATTTCTACCTACACTGTAACGAGCAAAGACCCCCTGGGGGCAATTTATGATGAATATGTAGGAGACTATGAAATAGCCGAGCCATTGGCTGAATTGAATGGCTCGGGCCCGTCTCGGCCACGGGTGCATACTGATCATGGAGCTGCTACTCCGTGCAGATGCTGGGAGTCCATCTCTATGGAGGCAACTATAATTCCCAACAATGACTCACAAGACTCAAAAGCTGAAGAAAGTCACCCTGCCCTTGAGGGCGCTCCACCCATAAGCCGGCATCCAAGCTGCACAGAACCTAAACTGCCAACACCAGGGCTGCTCATCCAGCCCAATCAACAGCCAAATGGCTCAGAACAAGGCAAAGCCAAAATCCCGTCGTCAGGCGAGATAAGACATGAACACACCTATGAGGCCCTCGAAGTTGAATAAGATGATGAAGGCTTCATAGACCTATAGCCGGCTCCTCCAGAAATAGAAGATGGCGGCTAAGCCACTGTTGATGAATTGGTCGAAATAAACCTCGGCATGAAGGATGATCCTAGGCCGACCTTTTTCAGCGCCCTCTTGTCACCCGAAGAAAGGGGGCAATACATAATGTTGCTTCAAGAATTTTGAGATTGTTTTGCTTAGAATTACAAAGAAATGCCATGCCTCAGCCCTGCAGTTGCCCAGCATATCCTGACCATTGACCCTAACGTCGAGCCCGTGAAGCAGTCACCTCGGCGAATGAGGCCAGAACTGATAAGCCAAGTATGCAAGGAGGTCGACAAGCTAATAGACGTCGACTTTGCGGTAGAAAACTAGTACACTACATGGCTGGCCAACATCGTGCCAGTCAAGAAGAAAAACGGCTAGATCCGGATTTGCGTGGATTTCTGGGACCTGAATAAAGTATGTCCGAAGGATGATTTTTCGGTGCCAATTATCGAAGTAATGATCGACGCCACTACTGGCCATGAGGTCTTGTCATTCATGGACAGATCGTCCGGCTACAACCAAATCTGGATAGCTGAGCATGACAGAATTCACATAGCTTTCCGGTCACCTAAAGGGATTTTCCATTACAAACGGATGCCCTTCAGCCTCAAAAATGCTGGCGCCACCTATCAAAGGGCAATGATAAAAATCTTCGACAAGTTGCTCTACAGCAAAGTCAAATGCTATATTGATGACTTAGTCATCAAAACAAAGAAAAGGGAGGATCGCCTCACTGACCTCAGAATTATATTTGAAAGGTTGCGGCTACATGAGCTGAAGATGAACCTGATGAAGTGCACTTTTGGCATCTCCAGTGGAAAATTCCTGGGCTTCGTCGTCAGATACCGGGGAATTGAGATAGACCCCGCAAAGATCAAGGCTATTCAGGAGTTGCCTCCTCCTAGAAGCCTGATAGAGTTACGGTCATTGCAAGGCCGGCTAGCCTACATCCGTAGATTCATCTCCAACCTGCCCGGGCGGTGTCAGCCGTTCCATAAATTAATGATGAAGGATACCCCGTTCCATTGGAGCTAGCGAAGAATGTCAAAAAGCTTTCAATCAATTGAAAGAATACCTGAACACCCCGCCAGTCCTGGGGGCACCTGTCAAAGGGCGGCCGCTGATCCTGTACATAGCTGCCACTGAATATTCTCTGGGGGCAATGCTAGTCCAAAATAATGAAGAAGGAAAAGAACAAGCCCTCTACTACCTCAGCCAAAGATTGGTCAGGGTTGAAGCAAAGTATATACCTATTGAAAAGGTCTGCCTTGCACTGGTCTTTGCAGCCAAGAAGATGAGGCATTACATATTATCGCATGAAGTCAAGCTAATATCCAGGGCCAACCCGGTCAAATATATACTCTCTCAGCCAGTTCTCAAAGGATGGTTGGGCAAATGGGTTGTCATCCTCGTGGAGTTTGACACTACTTATGTGCCGCAAAAGGCCATCAAAGGCCAGGCCATTGCAGACTTCTTTGCAGCACACCCCGTGCCTGAAGATTCTCCTTTGACCACGGAGCTCCCCGAAGATGAAACCCTGGAAGTGGACCAACTCCAGCAAGCTACCTGGCAGCTACACTTTGACGGCGCTTCAATAACAGAAACATCCCTGCAGGGACGAACAAGAATAAGAGCAGGGCCAGGAGTTGTCCTCAAATCTCCCAAAGGAGAGGTGTTGCATACCTCTTGCTCAATCAACAAAGCCTCCACAAATAATGAAGTAGAATACGAAGCTCTAATTATCGGCCTCCAGGTTGCTCTCTACATGGAGATCCGCATGCTTCAAGTGTTCGGGGATTCGATGCTGATCGTCAAACAAATCCAAGGGTAGTTTGAGGTCTTCGGTCCTATCTTTTATTCTATTCTTGCCATTGTTTTCTTCTTCTTCTTCTTTTCTTCTCTTCATTTTTGAAAGATAAGAAACAGCAAAAAAATAGTTTAGCGTTATTTTTAGTGTGTCAACAAGCTCTCCTTGAAAAGTTGCCTAAACTGTCGAAAGTTAGTGATGCTTCCGGGGGCGAGTGCTCGGAACCAAGCCTGAGCCCCTTGTACCAAGGTGGT
The DNA here is from genome assembly GCA_022559845.1 of Amorphophallus konjac. Taxonomy (NCBI): domain Eukaryota; kingdom Viridiplantae; phylum Streptophyta; class Magnoliopsida; order Alismatales; family Araceae; genus Amorphophallus; species Amorphophallus konjac. The sequence goes on along the minus strand of CM040122.1, from coordinate 67,438,723 downwards.
AACGAAGGCTCAGCACTTGATGGCATCTGTCGCCCCCTACAGAGTCATCAGGGCATCAAAGCTATCAAAGTGGTCGGCCGGATCGCCCATACCATCATAAAACTTGAAGGTTGGGAGAGAAACTCTTGGGGATATCTCGGTCTCCAGAATCTCAAGGGAGAACGGGGATTGTTCCTCTTCCTCCTTACTCACGGAGTTTTGCTGTAGAGTGCGCACTCCTGCTCGGCAAACTACCGCTCGAAGTCCCGGAGCTGAAGGGAGAGCTCCGGATGAGTGCGAGACGGCGCCGGGGGGCACCTAGTATGCCCCTGATCTCCTCCCTGCCGCTTCATAGCAGGGGCGGCCATCTCTGCTGGTTGTTGGGGCGGTCTCGCCTCATTCCTCCTCCCTTGTGGGTTGGAGGAGGCCTCTTGTTCTATAGTCAGAGGTGGGGGTTGAGAAGGACCACCCGCCCCACTCCAGATGATGCCGCCATCTTGGAGGATAAAGTGGCCTCCGGCTGTCAGTCGGGAGGCCTCTACATGTGGGGGGCCTGAACGGGAATGCTGGGACCGTTCCTCCCTGGCTACCTGGGCCCTCATCAAATCGACGAGGGTATCCAGTTTAGCGTTGAGTGAGATGAAGGCATCTGGGTCCCGCCACGGTAGGCTATCCCCCCAGAGGTGGCGGTGGGGGTGAGGCGTTGGCCTGGTCATTAGGAAGGGGGGCAGTCAACGAATGTGACAACACGAGCCCTTCGTTTGCGATCGTCGGTGCCTTCCCGTTGTCACCGATAGCTCTCCTACTGCTGCTTCTTCGCATGGCTTCCCGCTCGTTTCCCACAAACGGCGCCAGATGAAGAGGCAAGATCTCGTGTGAAGCCGTGAGCCATCAAATCTAGGGTGTTCGCAGGGCGTAGCCACTTCAGAACAGGATTCTACAAAAAGGGAAGAGAGCGATCACGGGGCCCGGGATTGTAGACCCGGGGAAAATCCTCCGATGCTTAAGTCAGTGAGTGGTATGAGCAAGGTGCAAAAAGGGGGTAGGAGAGATGAAGGGCACGAGACGGCTCTCCACCAGTTGAAGTGACTAAAAATTAGCTTACCTTTCTGGAGGGGTTCCCTGGGTTAATATAGCTGTCGGCTCCCTTCCCTGGGTAAAGGAAGGGTGAGGTCTTGAGGGACGTTACGTCCATAGGAGGGACTTTTACCGTTCAAGGACTCTCGCCCCCCCTCCCTTATCCTCTTGAGCTCCCCACTCCCAAGTAACATCGTAATATCAGCTTGGATAGGCTCCCGGTCGCTGGGACTTCGCCCTAGCTTACCGTGGAGTCCTGATAATGGGCTGATCCATAAAAGATAAGGGGTATCCCTTGCCTACGCTGGGGGGCCGAGGTTTCGGGCACCCTTAAGGGAGCATTCCTCTGTCTTATGATCACTCGGCTGATCAACTTTAGGCTTTTCCTGAGCATTAGGGAGGCCTATTGATCGGGCGACCGAGCCATGGTTCGATGGGCTATATTGGCCCTGAGCGAATGAGGTCACATAGTAAGTGGGTCCTGCAGGGGCTGTCACTTGTTGGGCTGGGCGGGCCTCGATGGGCCGATTGGGCCATGTACATGATGGGCCGTGAATCTTCCCCTCTCCAGGCGTCATGGGGTAGCCCCGGTTCCTACATTTTTTTTCTTTCTAATTTATTCTTCCTACAATTTTCTTTCTAATTTATTCTTACGTTTCTTTAAAATGTTGTACTTTTTAACATCTATACCTATGTTTACTCCCAAAGCGTCACTGCATGTAACATTTTCTAACGCTTCATGTATAATCGTCAGAATAAATGGGCCATATACCTACGTTTAAACGAAACATCGATATAATAGCTACGGTCTTTTCAAAACGTAGGAAAAAATAACATATACCTACGTTTCCTCTAGCCGTAGATAAAATTCATGGCTATAGATAGACTTTGTTGTAGTGTCCTCTCTGTCACCGTCTCAGTGAGAGACATCTCCAACGTCCCCCCTCCTGGAGCGCTACCCACCGTCACTGCCAGATTGTGAGGAGAACGTTGGTTGACATGATGGAGGGGGAAGAGATGCCAACGGAATTCTTTATCTCACACACTCACACTTAACCAACGATAATTTGATATTTTACTACCCTAAAGTATAAGTTAATTATAGTTTAGTTAATTTTGGTACGACGGAATGAACGACTGGAACTTATATGTATAACGATGAAGATTGTAGGGACTATTAATAAAATAATTAGATTTGAAGGATTAATCGACAAATTACTAAGTAGGGACTTATATGTAAAAACTCCAAAACTAAAATATCATTCGTATTTTACATTTTTCCTACATTATACTTATTTACTTACAATGCTTATATGTTTATTAATGGGAACTTGCTGGAATTGGCCCTCTCAAAGTGAATCGAGTTCAGTTCCCTCTCTGAACGGGGGCTGTAATTGGAACCGTCTACAAACCTTACAGCCTTCTTTTCTTGGAATGCATCCCTTACAGCGTTGCTTACTGAGGTGTGTTGTTTCACAGCTGGTGCCAACAGCAGGTACTCTCAGCTCGTGGAGTTTTCAGTGCTTTTGTGGGTTTGTTCAATAGAGAAATCAAAGCAATGGTCCTCAGGGGGCTACACAAAAGGAGAAAATCAGAGAAATCAAATATTTCAACATCTCAGGGAATTCCATTGATTGGTTTTTCCTTCCCCGTCGAGCCACACATTCACATAACATTTTGAAGAATTCCATTGCTGGGGATGTTGAAATATTAGAATTACTTTTTAAAAATACAAAAAAATCTATGGATTGATAATGATTTCAAAATGATATCAGCTGCTTTAGGGATTAAATAATTGTTTTAGGTTTTTAACAAAAATGGGCTGCATGCGGTGAGTGTGATTTCTATAAATTTGAAATTGCATTTTTTCTAGAGCAGTTAATGGATGTATGGATTTTATGCAGTTAGTCCAGTATATCTAATATCATCATATTCATACTTCGCGTATTAGTTCCCATGGATCTTCTGGTCATTTACGAAAATTTTATTTCATCTTACTTTTTGTGAAACTCCTGAGGCATGTCTTACTGCAATCCTTTTAGGATTGTGGGTGCTCGGAGCTTTTTGTTGCTAAAGGTTATAAGAAGCTACACGTACGGTTGATATTTAGCATAATTAATATTGCTTCATGTGTATCATTTTCAGTAAACCTAGGCCAGTGCCCAAATTGCAATACCCAACTCATCTAGCACCTAATGCAATGGTGCAACAAATGAAGGGGCTTATCATACCTCTAAGGAATCTCTATGCATGGCATGCTTGATCAAATTTATGGCAATCCATCTTTTTCCTATGAGATTCATGAATGATGAAATGAAAGAAGGTTGATATTACTGTCCTGATTTTATATTGTCATGATTCATATAAAGTAGAAGATATTTCATATTTTGAATACTTCTTAAAATAATGTCATGATTTTATATTGTCCAATAAATGTATCACCGTTATAGGGGAAGAGAGTGAAAATATTAGATTTAGACGGAGAGCATGTGGGGACTGAACTTGTGACGAGCGTTGATAATGATAAAATCGTTATGGGATGACAAATTAGAACAACATATTGCGAAATCTCTGTTGCCTATGTAAACAAGCCAGATGCTCCACTTGTCATAAAAGATCAAAATAGGAAGAAAATTAGAGATATCATCGAGAGTCATATTATTTGGCTAATAGAATATGTATATATAGTAGTATTATTTCATTTCTAAGTTAAGATTGTCATGTTTAAGTTTGAAGTGAAATTACTCATAACGATTTATCTATTTTGTAGTTAATCCCCGATGCGTTTTGAGGAGTCACTCTTTCCCCTCGTGATTTTCTTACTTATTTACTAATATGCTAGACTCCCTCACATTTTGACAGATATATTGATGACAAAATGTTTACACTAATTTTGATTGTGTGTTACCACAAAATTATATCTACATGTTTTTTTATATGGGGATGTATATGATGCATTGTCAAACAATGTGATTACATATGGAAATATTTTGCATAGAATATCAATGTGTTTAATTTCTTGATTTATGATTAATGTATGAATGATGTGGATGTACAGGTTCTGAATGTATATAATTTGTGTATGTTACGGGTTACCTATGGATGTATGTTACAAGTTATCTACAGTTCACATAGATTACCTACTATTATTATAATTTATCTATATATTACAGGTTACCTACAATTTATACAAGCTACCTACGGTTATTACAAGTTAATTACAAGTTACTTACGGATGTAATTACCTACGGTTCAAACATGTTGCCTGTAATTTTATGAGAAATATCTACGATTGTATGTCACAGTTTACTTATGACTCATAGAGATTACCTATGATTTTATGAGAAATACCACGGCCGTAGGTAAAAACTGTATAAGTAAAGTTTTACATACGCCACATAAAATAATAGGTGTTGACATCCCTATTCTTACGGTTTTATGTCGCGTAGGTAAAATTTACTTAGACAATTTTTAACGACGACATAGCATCGTAAGGAAAGTCATAAGTGAAAGTTATACTTACGATTTTTGTTGGTCTTTACCTATGACATCCGTCGTAAAGTGTAGGCTCTTCTTGGTGTAGTGTTAATTTCTACGTGATGTTGTAGGACGGGTCTTGGTAATGACCTCGTGCCTAGTTCACTTGGTAGTACTGACACCGGATGCGCTCGTCTGTGAGAAGACCACACCACCACCAGTGTGCTCTCTATCGATTCCTCTTGTTCGTCCTTCACTTGTAGGGTTTTGACGCTGATGAGCTCGACGAAGCCCATGTTCTTCCTCAGCAACATGCTCACGACGATAGACTCCCACTACACTAAGAAAAACTTATACCTTAATGAATGTCGTAGGTAAAGATACAAAAAACCGTAGGTACAGGTTTTACCTAGGACACTCCCTACGCTTGTGTGTCGTTGGTAAAAACTACATGAGTAAAGTTTTACCTATGCGACAAAAAGTCGTAGGAATAGGGACGTCAACACCTACGATTATTTGGCGTAGATAATTACCTACGATAAGTATCTGTATGTATAGGTTTTCTCTATTCCTACGATGTTGTATAGTAGGTAATTCTCTACGATTATTTCGCATAGGTAATTTCATACGATTTGTTTATCGTAAGTAATTATCTACGATATATTAACGTAGGTAATTTCCTACCTTTTGTTTCGCGTAGTTAATTTCCTACAATTTTTTATCGCATAAGAAAGTTTTACCTACGCAATTTTTATCAACGACTATAATATTTCTCGTAAAATCGTAGGTAACGTACAACGGTAGGTAACGTGAGCAAACAGTAAGTAACTCATTTGAACTGTAGGTAACCTATTTGAGCCGTAGGTAAACTATACTAACTATAGTTAACCCATTTCAACCGTAGGTAATCTGTATTAAGCGTAGGTAATAGTTTGAACCGTAAGTAACTTGGACTAACCGTAGGTAACTCATTTGAACTGTAGGTAACCTGTACTGACCGTAGATAACCTATTTGAACCGTAGGTAACTAGCATTAAGCGTAGGTAACATTTTGAACCGTAGACAACCTGTATTAACCATAGGTAACATTCGTAATAACATACATTCATAAATTATATATACATCACAACCTATACATCCACATCATTCACATATGAATCATACATCAAGAAATTAGTCACATTAATATTATATGCAAAATACTTCTATTGTAATCACATTGTGTAGAAATGTATCATTATAATGACAAAATAAAATAATGTATCTAATGTGTATCCCCGAGTACAAAAAACATGTAGATATTAAGGAGGGTAAATCTGGTTTGACGCAGGAACGGCCCAATAACGGGCAGTCCACTAAGATTCATGCGCGCTAAGCCCAGTCAAGAGGCGAGCGCCCACACTCAACCCAATAAGAAGAGGACCAGCCCAGCAGAACATCGAATTCCATGACGCACAATGGAGCGGGCCCAAATGCGGTTCTCGTCGGAGGACACTCCGACGACCGACCGTTGCCCCCACAACGTCGGCCTTGACCCTGTAATGGGCGAGCACGCGCCATGAGCGCCGTAAGACTCGCCCAGGGACCGTCTGGCACCGAGGCTATCGCCCTCCAATTAGGAAACTCTCACCAACATAACAGGGGAACATCACTCTACTAAACAGACCCTTCCCTATCAAGGGATGAGGTCCCTCGCTTCAGGACGACCCATATAAAAGGGACATCGACAAGAGAGAAAGAGCACGGTAGATTTCTCTACTAAACTCCACACTACTACGCAAGAGGACACGGTGGATACTTCTGCCACAAGAGTCTCCTACTGAGAAGAGAGCAACCCGACCTGCAACTACAACAGAGAGGCAACCTACAGCGACTAGAGAGAAACCTCCTCCCGCACGGTCTTACCACCCAGCGAGCACTCTCCGAGGACCCGTTAGGAGCGGCGAGCACGCGTGCGGAGGACCTACACCTCTCTCGGATCGTCTACTACGACCTCTATTCTTCCCTTACTTTGCTCTTCTCTATTGCTCATCAATCCCTTGCTGACTTAAGCATCGGAGGGTTGTCCCCTGGGGTAACACCCGGGACTCCTTCTGACGCCTCTTTGGTTTCCTGGTGTTTGCAGACCTCCACGGGCGTGAGATGACTTCCCCAACAAATAAATAGAGAAGGTGGTACGTGGCCTAGGAACCATTTTCCTGCCGCTACACTTCTTGGCACTGTTTGTGGGAAGCAGAGCGAAAAGCTATGGCACCCCGTGAAAGCCTCCGCAACGCCAACAACCGGGGGCGGGGCTCCCACCAGGGACCCAACTCTCACCGGGGATCGCAGGAAGCCTCTTCCACTCACCCCCGACAAGAGGTCACCCTAGGTGACCTAGATGATCTCCGCCAGGAGATCCGAGCTCTAGCAGAGTTTTGCCGGGAGCTCCGAGACCAGAGGCCCCAACTCGCCCCACCAGAACGACGGGAAGGTGAAAGGCACCATACCGGAGAGAACTTTCGGCAGGTACGGGAGGCATCCCATGCCTCCATCGCAAGGACCCGACGGTTGCGCAGCGTGCCTGCGCCTAAGGTACGCAGCCCACTCCATTCCAACCCAGAAATGGACCGCCGGCTCCAACGGTTTGACGAGATAGAAGACAAGGTCCAGTACCTGAACGACGTCCTCCTGACCGCCAAGAATCGCGGCCTCATCGACGACGATCTGGAGTTCCATGCTCCCTTTTCCAGAGAGATCATGGAAGCTCCCATCCCGTTGAAGTTTCGACTACCGTCCTTCACCTTCTACGACGGCACCACCGACCCGGCCGACCACCTGCACGGCTTCGAGTCCCACCTGGTGTTTCACCGGGCCTCCGATACCGTGAAATGCTTGGCATTCGTACGACTCTCCGGGAGAACGCCCGAGCATGGTTTGAGTCCTTACCATCCGGGACAATCTCCTCCTTCCAGCAGCTCAAAAAGCTGTTCAAGGAGAACTTTGTGGGCTGCCGAAAGGTAGCCAAATCTGCTGTGACCCTGCTTGCTCTCAGGCAGAGGAAAGAAGAAACCTTGTGGGACTTCGTCTCCCGCTTCCGCACGGAGGCACTCCGTATCCCCCACCTCGACGTCGGCATCACCACTACGGCACTCACCCAGGGGACGCGGGACCACATCCTCCGGTGCGCACTTGGGGTTGAAGCCCCCACGACACTTCCAGATCTCCTCGCGCTGGCCTAGAAGCACGCGCATTGCGAGGAGAACACTACGGCCCTGCGCCGCGCGGCTGAGACTGACCAGCCCGATCGGAAGAGAGCCGTCGACCAGCCACGAGAGGGTCGAGGTAAGCGGGAGCGACGCGATGGGGACCATCGCGACCACTCCGAGAAGGAAAGGGGAGGCTATCGCCATTATACACCCCTAACGGCCCCACCCGACCAGATCCTAATGAAGATCCGCGAGGAGCCATTCCTCAAATGGCCTTCGCAGATGAAGTCGGATCCTAACTCGCGGAATAAGAAGAAGTACTGTCAGTTCCATCGGGACCATGGCCACGACACCGCCGACTGCATCAACTTGAAGGATGCTATCGAGGATCTCGTCCGCCGAGGACTCCTCGACAAGTTCCTCGCCAAAGCCGCCGAAAGACGACAAAAGTCGCCTCCTCTGATCGACAATCGGCCCAACGGCAAGGAGATCATGATGATCTCTGGAGGGCCCGCCGCGGGGGGAGATAGCGCGAGCAGAAGGCGCCGCTACGCGACGGCCATCAACACGGCGAACCAAGGCGATGGCACCCCCAGGGAACTTTCCCCAACGGGTCGTTCGAGAGACCCCATAGTCTTCTCTGAGGACGACCTGGAAGGCGTCACAACGCCCCATTCTGATGCTCTGGTAGTTTCTGCCACCATCAACCAGTGTACTGTACGACACATCTTGGTGGATAATGAAAGTGGACCCGATGTTATTGCGTACGACTGTCTTGTACTCATGGGTGTGGATATGTCACGACTTGCGCCACTGCACACGCCGCTATACGGGTTCTCCAGCACAACTATCCGCTCGGAAGGGCGTATTTCGCTCCCGATCACGTTCGGGACAGCGCCAAAAGAGGTAACCTTCCTCGCTGACTTTATCGTAGTACGTGCAATGACAGGGTACAACACTATCATCGGCCGAGGGATCCTTGGCACACTTCGAGGTGTCCCCTCTTCCTACCACCAGAAGCTTAAGTTCCCCACTCCTCGCGGCGTGGGGGAAGTCTGTGGCAATCAACGAGAGTCCATGAGGTGCTACCTTATTTCCACCCGTGATCGACGCCCCGAAGAAACGCCACCAAAAAAGAAGGCGAGGACCGAAGATCCGGGTCCGAGCACGAGCGCGCCAGCCGAGGATTTATACCTCATCCATATTGGGGATGACCCAAGTAGAACACTAAAAATCGACGCTACCTTGGCCGAGCACGACAAACAAGTGTACGCGAGCTTCCTCGCGGCCAACCAGGACGTGTTCGCTTGGTCCAAGGACGAATTTCCCAGAATTCCTCTGGAGGTTATCATGCACCAACTCAGGTTGGGCCCCACTTGTCGTCCGGTACAGCAACGTCGGAGGCGCTACAACCCCAAGCGACAGGCCATTATCAGGGAGCAAGTAGGAGAAAAGCTGCGATCAGGGCTACTCCGACCTACCTAGTATCCAGACTGGGTAGCCAACGTGGTCCTGGTACCCAAGAGCAACGGGAAGTGGCGGATGTGCGTGGACTACACCGACCTCAACAAGGCCACGCCCAAGGACAGCTTCCCCATGCCCCGAATCGACCAACTGGTCGACGCTACGGCCGGGCACGAGATGTTGAGCTTCCTCGACGCCTATTCTGGGTATCATCAGATCAGCATGCACCAGCCCGACCAGGACAAGACTGCATTCGTCACCGACCACGGCCTATACTGCTACACTCACATGCCGTTTGGACTGAAGAACGCTGGAGCTACATATCAACGCTTAGTCAACCACATGTTTGACTCGCAGATCGGCCACAACATGGAGGTCTACATCGACGATATGCTCGTGAAAAGCCTCCGAGCAGTCGAACACTTGCGCGACTTGGCGGAGACCTTCGCCACACTCAGAAGGTACAACATGAAACTCAACCCTGCTAAATGTGCGTTCGGGGTACGATCGGGAAAATTCCTAGGATTCCTCGTCACCCACGGAGGGATCGAAGCCAACCCTGATCAGATCAGAGCAGTGTTAGAGATGGAGCGACCGAAATGGGTGAGGGACGTACAGTGCCTCATTGGGCGCGTCGCCGCTCTGGCTCGATTTCTATCCCGAGCCACCGAACGATGTCTCCCCTTCTTTCGACTGATCAAGCAAGCCAACATGGCACCGGAAAAGAAGGGATGGATAGACTGGGACCAGGAGTGCGGGCAGGCGTTCAAAGAATTGAAACGCTACCTGACGACTCCTCCTATCCTCGCCAAGCCCCAAAAGGGGGAACAACTACTCCTGTACCTGTCCGTGATGACCAGCACTATGAGCGATGTGCTCGCACAAGAGGAAGAAGGAGTCATGAAGCCCATCTACTATGTTAGCCGAGCACTACAAGGACCAGTGTTCCGGTATTCGCGGACTGAAAAGTTCACCCTCGCACTGATTACGGCTACTCGCAAGCTCCGACCGTATTTCCTAGCTCACCCGATCGTCGTCCTCACCGATCAGCCTCTCCGGCAAATCCTTCAGAACCCTGATGCTTTCGGAAGGCTGGTCAAGTGGGCTATCGAGCTAGGGGAATTCGACATCAAGTTTCGACCGAGAACAGCAATCAAAGCTCAAGCTCTCGCTGACTTCATCGCCGAATGCACCCTACCCGCCGAGGACACGTTCGAACAGTCCTCGGGGCCCACATGGGAGTTATACGTCGACGGATCTTCATGCGCCGCGGGCAGCGGTGCAGGATTGGTCTTACTCTAGCCAGAAGGGGTGGAGCTACAGTATGCCCTGCGTTTCAACTTCCCAACCACGAATAATGTAGCCGAATATGAAGCACTCCTCTCCAGGCTACGCATGGCAAAGCACTTGGGAGCGACGAGTGTACGGGCGTACAGTGACTCCATGCTCATCGCCAACCAAGTTAGGGGGGAGTTCGAAGCCTGCGATCCCTCCATGATGAAGTATTTAGAGAAGGCCAAGGCCGAGGCGAATGAATTCACCCAGTTTGAGGTGGTCCACATCCCACGCGAAGAGAACGTCTGAGCAGACACTCTCTCCCGCCTAGCGTCAGCCACCGCAGTCTCCAGTTCGAGGTCAGTCCTGATCGAGGAGCTATCAGCACCGAGCATAGATGATCCAGCACTCCAAGTAAATGACATCGACTACGAGCCTTCCTAGATGGATCCTCTACTCGATTTCCTCCTCCGACAACAGCTCCCGAGCGACCACGTCAAGGCGCGACGCACGCGGGCAAGAGCAGCCCCCTTCACCATGGTGGACAACCGGCTATATCGCCGGTCCCTCTCAGCTCCTCTACTTAAGTGCCTCTTCCCCACGGAGGCCAACCAGGCCATCCAAGAAGTCCATGAAGAACTCTGCGGAAGCCACGTGGGAGGGCGAACACTCGCAAGGACGCTAATCCGACAAGGGTATTGGTGGCCCACCTTGCAGCAAGACTGCCTCAACTATGTTCGAAGGTGCCCTTAATGCCAGAAGTATTCTCACCTGCACCACCAGCCAGTGACACAACTCCACGCCTTGACGGAGCCTCGCCTGTTTGCTCGGTGGGGGATTGACATACTGGGACCCTTCCCTGAAGCACAAGGGAGGAAGAAGTTCCTCATAGTCGCCATCGACTACTTCACCAAGTGGACCGAAGCCGAACCATTGGGGAAGATAACAAGTGAAGCAGCCTGGAAATTCATGCTACGAAGCATCATTTGCCGGTTTGGGATCCCCAGGGTTCTCACTACCGACAATGGCAGACAGTTTGCGAGCACTGCCTTTCAGGAGAAGTGCTCGGAGTTAGAGATCTGGAACCACTACACCTCGGTGGGCCACCCCCAAGCCAATGGGCTGGTGGAAAATGCCAACCGAACTCTGCTACACGGCATCAAGACCCGCCTAGACCAAGCAGGTGACTCATGGATCGATTCGATCCCCAGCATTCTATGGGCTCACCGGACTACTGCTAGAGCCGCCACCAGGGAGACGCCTTTTCATCTCGCTTACGGAGCTGAGACAGTGGTCCCGGTGGAGATATCCAACCCCTCGTTATGAGTGGGACACTTCGATGAAGCCGGAAACAACCAAGCAATGCGGGAAAACCTGGACTTGCTCGAGGAAGGAAGAGCCAACGCCCAAGTGAAACTCGTGACATATCAGCAGAAGCTGGCCCAATACTAAAATGCCCGGGTTAAGGAGCGACACTTCTTCCCCAGAGATCTGGTTCTACAGCGAACAAGCGTGGCCGACCCACGGGGAGCCGCGGGTAAACTCGCACCAAACTGGGAAGGCCCGTACCGGGTAGCAGAAGCACTCGGAAAAGGGGTGTACAGGCTAGTGACGTTGGGGGGAGAAGGTACCCAGGATGTGGAACTCCGTCAACCTCAGGAAATACTTTCAGTGAAACGTCACCGGCCTTACTCCACTAAGGTAAGTTGCCCACGAACGATGAAAGAGGTAGCCTAAGAGTTTCCTAGAGGCGCGAGCACTGCTCCCCTTGAAAACGAAGAGGTAACCTAAGGATTTCCTAGAGGCGAGCACTGCTCCCCTTGAAAACGAGGAGATAACATAAGGGTTTCCTAGAGGCCGAGCACTGCTCCCCTTGAAAATGAAGAGGTAGCCTAAGGGTTTCCTAGACGCGAGCACTGCTCCCCTTGAAAACAAGAAGGTAACCTAAGGGTTCCCTAGAGGCGCAAGCACTGCTCCCCTTAAAAACGAAAGGCAGCCTAAGGGTTCCCGCGGAAGACGCGAACACTGAGGAATACGAGTACGAAGGACCGTCCGGAAAGCACGCAGAAGCACTCCAACAAAAGGTACACAACAGTATTGGCCCAAAGTAAATAATTTATATTTCTTTAGTCAAAATACAAACTGCCAGAAATTGGCGAAATACCCTCACATGGGCTAAATACAAGTACATGGAGAGACAAAACGTGCTCGGCAATGGTGACGTATAACTCCAACAGCTCACTTCTCGGACATCGTCCTCTGCCAACGATCATGCTGAGTCTCTGAGCGGGCACCCATTTTTGTTCTGTGGAAGGGTGCCGACAGAGAAGCCTCCTATGCTAGAGAAAAGGGACAAAACTCTCAGGCCAACAAAGGGCTTCACTGGTAGAAGACCTGCACAAGGAAAACTAGGCCGGCTGCTCTAGCCACCCTTGCTCAGACAGGGGACAGTGGAACAACGAGGCCCACCGGTTATAGGGAACCAGTAGGCCTACCCAAGCCAACAAGGGGCAACGGCACTACAAGGCCAACACATTATGAAGGCCACCCCAGCGTACTGGCCATGCTTGCAAACGGCCGAGCAAGGCTCCGCCGCCGCCGCCGCCGGCGTACACCTTGAATGGAGAGGTTGTCTCGCCGCGGACGGCGTGCGACGAGTCCCCATCAACGGCGGGTAGAGGCGTACTGGCCATGCCTGCAAACCAAGGAGCCCACCGCCATCGTCCAAACTGCATGGCCTTGCCTACAAAGTGGAAGAAGGGAAAACAACTCCCTCCCTTCCTTACGTCCCTTCCTACCGGAAGATAGGAGGATGTTCCAGCAACAGGGAGCATCTCGCCAAGCACCTGCAAAAGGCAAACAACGGTTACATACCACAAGGGCAAGCGGCAAGATCTTGCTGGGAGACGGAAAACAGCAATACCCAAAGACTCCCCGCCCCCTTAGGGACGGAACTTATCAGGCTCAAGGAACAGGACCCCCTTGCCGGCGTACAAGCAGTTAACCTTCTCCAAGGCCTCCTGCCAGCCATCCAGGTACCCGAGCCTATACTGCTCAGAGACCGGGCCACCCTCTCCAGGCACATGCCACGGTCGCCACGGTACCAGCGCTGGGTTTCTCCAGAGGACCAAGGGTTGACGACGAGCCTGCAGAAATTCGTCATCCGACGAAGTACCGGACTCTCCCGATGACATCCTACAAGAAGGCTACCCTCAAAGGTTCGCTAGTGCAAAGCTGATCACCGGAGCGCTGCGAAGGTCACCTTTTATAAGAGGAAGCGAAGTCCCCAGAAGCATGAGGACCCCCACCGCCTCAATCGAATCCGTGGAAATAGAAACGATGGATCCAGAAAGTCGCGCTCCTTCAGAATCCTCATCAAGGACGCCGCTTCATATCCCCAGAGGATATCGCGGTAGTTCGGAAAGAGGGAAGTATGCGGAGGAAATCTCAAGTTTTGCGAACAAAATGAAGGCTTTCATTTCAGAGAGAGGAAAATTACAGAGAGGCTACTGCCTCGGAAAGTGCAAAAAACGGAAAAGACAGCTAGGGGCATCCTCTTAAGGACTTGCTCCGGTTACATCATCACGTGCCCTAGACTCAACAGGCGCACGTGTAGCAGCAGCACTAGGAGAAGGTGGCTCGTTGATCAAGTCCACCACGGCAACATCTGCGGGCGCTCGCTCACCCGCGTCCGACATCGACCGCTCGGCGCCCCCCTCTACGGGGTTAGGCCCCTCCTCTTCGTCATCGGCCTCCGAGCCGTAAGGAGTCGAAGGAGGAGGGAGGACCGGGGCCACGAGGTCGAAGTGCCCTGCTGTGGCCTTCACAGCAGCACTCCAGCCCTCTCGGAAGCCGCGGTCACGTGTCGGCCTGCAGTACTCCAGAGCCGCCTCCGTCAGCTCGACACGATAAGCCGAGGAGGAGCGGAAGTTCTCCACAGCCTCCTCGCCAGCCGAGGACAGGGAGGTGTGCAGCCTAGCAAGTTCTGCCTCGACCTCCTGGGCACGGGCCTTCATGGCTCGGGCCTCCGCCTCTAGTTTGGCTGCTCGCTTCCCGACCGTGTCGGCCTGCGCCCGAAAGGCGTCCTGATCGCGCTCCATACCAGCAAGGGCCAGATTCAGTTGGGCCAGCTGCTATTGGAGCCTGTCGTTCGCAGCTTCAGACTCTTTCAAACACCCTTCGGCCTCCGCCTGAAGGGCCCAGCTGGCCACCAGTTCACGAACGACATCCAGGAAACGGTGCCTCTACAGTCCAAAGGCACTGACGGCCAGGCATGCGCTCCTCGCAGTGACGGCCGTCAACTCGTCCACGGACCCGGGACCAAGCTCCCCAACATGCTCGTGCCAGCGAGCGCTACGCACCATGAGGTCGACGACAGCCGCAACCCCGATGAAAGGTCCTCGGGCTACGAGGACTGACCACGTGGCGAGACCGTCAGGGGAGGGAGAGAACTAGCTTCGGCAGCAGCAAGAGCTTTGCCCCTTTCACGCCCCCGCCCTCCGGAGGCAGGCGCTGGAGCAGCAACTATCGGCGCTATAGGGGACGACGGCGGAAGAACACTGGGGGGAGGCGCCCCAGAAGAAGGGGAACGACTCCTGGCCGGGGTCGAACCTCTCCCCCTCTTCCTCGAACGGTGGCGACTGTCCATCTCCGCCAGCTCATCCTCGGTCAGATAAGCTCGGCCACCGCCAGCCATGGCGGACTCTTCACCAGGTGCGCTAGGAGTGGCTTCGGGGGAACTCTGCCGAAGACTAGACCCTCTACTGGCCACCGACGCTTCTAGAGAGCGCGCCAAAGGAATGCCAATGGGGACCGGATACTGCAACCTCCCCGGGGCGAACGCGACCTGAGCTGAGGGGGCGACGACCGACACCTGACCGGCTCCCGGAGCAACGTGATCCACGGGGCGAGGAGCGAGCCGCGGTAGTCGAACGGTCTCTGGGGTCCAACCCTGCACTTCAGCCACCCCTGAAAACAAGGATAAGGTTAGTCAAACATCAATTACTACCGCCGTGACCCTACGAGAAGATAAAACCAGTACCCTGCGACAATGGAGGACACAACCCCAGCTCCCGAAGCAACGCCGGGGTCAAAACGAGGTCTGCATCAGCAAGGGGATACCGGGAAACAGCTTTCAACTTCCGACGGCCCTCCGCGTTGAGGGAATGCTTCAAATCACGCCAAGGGCGAGGAAAGCCACTACGCATCCAACTATCGGAGGCCCTTTCCCAGTCCTTCGACTTGATCAGGTATATGTACCGCTCCGCCCACCCTTTGCAGTTGGACGCGGTACGGGAGACTGTGATGAAATGGTCGCGGGCACGAGCCTTGAAATAGGCGAAATAGGTGTCGGACGGATAACTCTGGAGAAGAAAGAATTGCCGGAATAGATCGACGCTCGGCTCCACCGACGCTCTGTGGCATGCGTAGACAAACCCACAGAGGATGTTGTAAGAATTGGGGGTTATTCCCCCGAAATTCTGCCTATAGTGATGGAGGACAGACTCAATGAAAGGATGCACTGGAATATGGAGGCCGCCTGAAAGGAGGCTACCGGAATCATGATCCCGCCGAAAGGGTGACTCATTATGTCATCTCCTATAGAGGGGAAAACGATATCGTACCAGGGGGAATTTGGAAGGCCTCCCGCAAGCCATGGAATACCCTATAGATCACAAGAGGAGGGGAACCAGGCCGACCAGTGCCCGCACCTAAGGTGCTCGACATGCCACCCCGACCTTGAGGCATCTCCTCTGAAGAGGAAGACTCGACGCTAAGGGTTCTCCTACGCGGGGGCATCGCTACCGAAGGGGAGAAGAGCAGAGAAAGAAGGATCCTCACCAGGCCAAGGGAGGAAGACGCCTACGATGGAGTGCGACTACCAGCAAGACGTGGGTATGGCTTGTAAGAAACCTCGCAGCACTTCTTATAAACCCCCCACTACAGACCGACGGTTACCCCTGAGGGTCAGGTGAAGGGATACCAGCCGCTACGGCGGTACGGCTACCGAGGGCAGGTGACCGTTCTGAGCCCACATCCTCAGAACAGGACAAGACACGGAGTCATCATTGCCAGCGTGGCTTCTGCCATTGCCAAAGGCGCCTTGCGCGCCAAGCAGGTCTCGAAGCTACCAACTCCCGCTGTACGAGGATATCGTCTTCGGATCACACCCTCCAAAAGAACCCTCTCTTAAGCTACTCTCAGTCCCCTACAAGTGCTCGACAACTAAGAGTAGGGGGGAAGTGAGGAGGGTAAATCTGGTTTGACCCAGGAACGGCCCAATAACGGGCAGTCCACTAAGATTCATGCGCGCTAAGCCCAACCAAGAGGCGAGCACCCACACTCAACCCAATAAGAAGAGGACCGGCCCAACAAAGCATCGGATTCCACGACGCACAATGGAGCCGGCCCAAGCGCGGTTCTCACCGGAGGACACTCCGACGACCGACCGTTTCCCCAACAACGTCGACCTTGACCCCATAACGGGCGAGCACGCGCCATGAGCACCGTAAGACTCGCCCAGGGACCGACCGGCGCCGAGACTATCGCCTTCCAATAGGAAACTCCCACCAACATAGCGGGGGAACGTTACTCTACTAAACAGACCCTTCCCTATCAAGGGATGAGGTCCCTCGCTCCAGGATAACCCATATAAAAGGGACATCGACAAGAGAGAAGAGCACGGTAGATTTCTCTACTAAACTCCATACTACTATGCAAGAGGACACGGTGGATACTTCTGCCACAAGAGCCTCCTACTGAGAAAAGAGCAACCCGACCTACAACTACAACAGAGAGACAACCTACAACGACTAGAGAGAAATCTCCTCCCGCACAGCCTTACCACCCAGCGAGCACTCTCCGAGGACCCGTTGGGAGCGACGAGCACGCTTGCAGAGGACCTACACACCTCTCGGATCGTCTACTAAGACCTCTATTCTTCCTTTACTTTGCTCTTCTCTATTGCTCATCAATCCCTTGCTGACTTAAGCATCAGAGGGTTGTCCCCTGTGGTAACACCCGAGACTCCTTTTGACGCCTCTTTGGTTTCCTGGTGTTTGCAGACCTCCACGAACGCGAGACGACTTCCCCAACAAATAAATAGAGAAAGTGGTACGTGACCTAAGAACCATTTTCCTGCCGCTACAGATATAATTTCATGATAACATATATACAATCAAAATTAATGTTAATAGTTTGTCATCAATATACACATCAAAATGTGAGGAGGATATAGCAAATCACCAATTAAGTAAAGCAACTCATGTGAGAGAGGGACTCTTCGCCGCATCGAGAATTATCTGCAAAATAGTTAAATACTTATGAATAATTTCACTTCAAACTTAAACATACCAATATGAACTTAGAAATGAAAAAATGATACGTACATAGTTTGCAAGCCATTGAATATGACTCCCGATAGCATCTTTAATTTTCCTCTTATATTGATCTTTTACGATAAGTGGAGCATAAGACTTGTTTGCATAGACAACAGAAACTTCACAATATGTTGTTCCAATTTGTCGTCTCATGACGACTTTATCTTTATCAACACTCAGGACAATTCTAGTCCCCACGTGCTCTCCCTCCAAATCTAGCATTTTCACCCTTTTCCCTTGTAACTATAATACATTTATTGGACAACATAATATCAGGACATTATTTTGAGAAGCATTCAAAATATGAAATATCTACTACTTTGTATGAAATTAGGACAATATAAAATCATGATAGTAGGATCGGTCTTCTTTCATTTCTTCATTCATAAATCTCATAAGAAAAAGATGGGCTGCCATATAGTTGATCAAGCATGCCATTCATAGACATAATGAAATCGTAGTTACAAGTCTTGTATATGAACAACACCATATTATAATAGATCAATTTGCATATCATGTTGTTAAAAAACTACTGCTTAAAGAACGGAAAAGGAGAATACTACTGAGGATTATAGTCAACGGGCTTATCCTTATGTAAATTATGGAACAAAAAATGGTAAATGAAATGGGATGTTCAGATTCAAGCATTGGAGAAGACAAGTCTTTGAAAGTGACTTGCAATTCTGTCAACTCTTGTTTATCAGTAGAAGTTCCTTCTCCAAACTATGCTCTTGCAGCTAATCTGAGTCCTGAAAAGGAAAACCGAGAGGCATCATTCTTCACAGACATGGGAAATGCAGGTACCTTGTCATTTTAAGTTATCCCGTCTTCTTTGCTAGTAATTGAAGTAAAGCATAAGAACATGGTATTAAAAACAAGTCAACCTAGATCAGAACCGGCTGAATCAGATTGGATCTAACTGGACCTGCAGGCAGTAGATGGCTGACCAAAAGTGGCCAGGGAATTGGAGTCAGCCAGTAGTCCGGTTCCAAAAATTAGCTTTTAATTCCTTGCATGAGAGAGATGGTCATGGGACAACTTGTGCTTCTGATTTTCTCCCAGCAACGACATTTCCAAAAGACGCTGGCAAATGGTTGATGTAACATTTTCATTTCAGATGATGCCACTTGGTTGGAGACTCTGCATGCTTGTTGCATAGTGGGTTCGACTCTTTACTGATCTGTTTCCTTCTTTACTGTCATTCCAAGAAGTCATTAAAGAAGAGATAACTTGGTAATATTGCATATACTTCATGGAAGTTACTGTTGTAGACATCTTGTGTGGTATGCTATTCTGTCTACCACCCTTCATCTCTTGTTAGTAAGACTACATGGTAATTTTTCTTCAGTATGCATACATAGAAGGTTGTATTCTTGATTTGCCGCTTCAGACAACACCATTCTCATACTAATGCTTTGTTTTTTACAACCTAGCATAAGATCTTGCTTGACTTGTGAATGTAATGGTCTAGTGCCATCCATTTATACTGCGTTGATGGGATTATTCTGACTTCTGCTCTCTCACTAGCCATGCACTTAATAATCTGGGTTGTTGCAGGATTAACTGTATAAGACTTGAATAGCATTTCAGACTGGATCATTGGCATTTGGAATTCCAGCTGATGCCTGGATGAACTTCTGCTGTCCATTTTTGTCATAATGCACATTATTTTTTTTTCTATTTCTTCCCCACTGTTGCTTGGGCTGAATTTTGCTATAAGGTTGTGGCCCAAGAACATGAAAAAAAATTCTGCATTATATCTTAACATGTACTATGTTAATATATGATGTGGAGGTGGCAATGGATCGAGTCATATCACAAGAAGAGCCTAATAAATATTAATTGACCTTAATCCTACCCAATCCTAACTTTGGGTCCAAGCATTGTGTCATATTTGACTCCGATCACAATGGGTTATGTTTGGTCAAAAGGTCTTGGCATTACAGATGACAAGGTGGTTCGATCTAGCATCAATAGTTACTATATGCCATAGGCGCCATTGTCATGTAATTCACCATCCCTCCTTTCTCGCCTTTATGACATCCTGGTAAAAACCATGGAAGAACTTACTTCTCAGACTTTCTAGAAAGGCCATGGACTCAACTATGACTGTTAAGATTTTGAAATTGCTTTTTAAAGTGGGTGGCACTAGGCTGATGACTTGACATTGAGGGCTCGAGACAGCCATCTCAAGATCCTAAGTTACTATAAACCATGATAACTGAAATCTGATAAGAGTTTGTATGTACAGAGCAAAACATGTCATTCCAATAGATAAAACTATACAAATAACATTAATACTAATCCACTCTATCTCCATCTGAATGTTTGTTCAACATATATCACCTAAAACATCAATTGCTTGCAAGCCAGAGAGTTTGAATCCATAAACAATTATAAATTTGAATTCACTGAGCGTTGAATACCCAAACTCTCGGTGATTAACAGCCCCCTCATTTTAGGCCTACATTGCAAACGTTCAACTTAAATCCACCCACTATAAACAGCATAATACAAAACAAAAGGAGTACTTTCCATCACGAAGCAATGATAATGACAATGACAGTTCTAGTGGATTGCTGCTTATTTTCATGTTTTCTTTCATAAGCTAGCTCGAGAAGTGAGGAAAATGGCAAACCCCAGGCACACACGTATTCTCTCCCCCTCTAGTAGGTGCTCTCTTTCTGTGACTAAGGGAGACATGATATAGTGGTACCTGGGTGTACGCGGAGTGAGAGAGATCTAAGTTCAAATCTAATAGACACCTAACTCATACGTTATCTTTTTTTCCGCATGTAATATTCCTTGTGCATTCATGCATGCAGTATTTCTCCATGTGCATTCGGGCATGCAGTATTTGATGATGCATGCAGTATTCATCACATGGTTGATGTGTGCAATATTCATTCATTCATTCATGCAGTGATATTCATAGTTGAGCCGAAATAATTACAGTACCATCATTAGAATTGCCTATTTGGAATGAGATTCTAGGAAAATTGGCACAACATAAACATGTTGAGTTGACACACACATGAGAGCCAAAGTGGGAATTTTCAGAGCTCCACACAAGAAACAACATCAAAAGCTAGCCCTCCAGTACTGTGAACTAGTGGAGAAGGCCACCTCTGACAATTAATTAAATTAGTCGAGAACTTTGAATAATACAGAAAGTGAAAAATAGAATATTGTGCCCGAGGAATCAACCATCTTTTTTTCCAGCGCGTCCATGACAAGAATATTACTTAAGCCTTAATTGGGATGTACTAGCTATAACTCTGAGCTGGTTTTAGATTCCTATTAGTTCATTCATTAGTTACATTATTTTTACTTTGTTTTTACATAATCCCTCCTCCACATCTCGTCCAAAATGCATGGAGAATAACATATAATAGGTTTCATATTGGCTTAACTATTATGTCAAATTCGAGTGGAGGTTATCCATATTTAAAAATTACAACTGAGTCCAACTTTTCGAGATTGGTTGTAATTAATTTGCTGCTCGAAAAAAGTGATCGATCAGTAATATATAGGAAAAGCCCCATCTTGTACTCATGGTGCATGGAAGTACTTGCTTGAACAGTAACAGGGATGGCCTTTCCACATCAAACAAGCAGTACCCCTAAGCAAAACAAACCAAAAAAAAATATGCATCATTCCAGAGATGTCAGATGAGGATATGGATGTTGTGGCCATGCATGGACATGGCTTATACATGTGTCTAAAAGAATCTCCAAGAAGCAAGAGTGGCTCCTACGGAAGGAGAGCCAACAAATGAGGCTCTGATTGTCTACTTAAGTTTACAGGTGTATTTATTTTTCTCTGGTATTAATGGGGATGACAAACAAGAAGAAAACAAAAAATATTGGTCTAAAGAAGATGGGAAAAATGACCAAAGAAAAGGGGAACTTAATTAAGCTAAGGAAAAACCCACTACGTACATCTAGCAATTACCCCAAGACAAGGGTTCGTTTAGCAAACCTGGATGTAGTCAATATTAGTGACAAGGGTAGAGCATAAGTTCCACAGACACTTTGAATTATTAATTAATGAACCCGAGTAAATTAACAATCTATCCACTCCACATTCCCAATTAGTGGGACTTGTTCTATAATCTATAGGTAGATGATTCAGAAGATTCAGGGTTTGCCTGAGAAATAGCATAAGGGATCTGTCTTTCTACAACAGGCACTCGGCTTGATGATCTTATAACTCTACGAGCAATAATTGTTCAGGGATGTCAGACATCTATACATATAATGTTGGCATGCTATTTCAATGTACTAGATAGGAAAGTGGCAACAATAATAAAGTGTGCAAACCAATAAGAAAGTGGCTGATATCATTTGCATGTCCAAGCATTTGAAGAACATCAAACTTCAAGTTGAGGAAATGTCCTATACCCCACTCATGTCATTCATAAAGAACTGCTGGTCTCCCAATGGGTTTGCACTTCATAGTTTAGATAATGGGTCCTTCCTCTGTAAATTTGACTTGGTTGAAGATTTACAGAGGGCACTTGAAGGCTTATGGACAATCAAGGGGCATCCAATGATTCTCCATCGATGGCCATCTAAAGTGCGCATTGAACTTGATAGTCTGCATAGTATTCCACTATGGATTACTCTGCATGGTGTTCCTCTACATCTCTGGACGAAGAAGTTTTTTAGCAAAATTTGTAGTGAGCCTCTCTATCCCGACAAGATAACAGGGTCTACGCAACGCCTCTCATTTGCAAGAGCATGTGTGCTAGTATCAACTGAGAAGGAATTGCCAAATGAGATTTATTTCCAAGAAGCTGGAGGGAATAAGTGCAGGATATCAGTTTACTATCCATGGAAGCATAGGATCTGCTCTATTTGTTCTTCTTTTGGGCACTTAGAAGGACAGTGTATCAAGCAGAATATTTTAGTCCGCAAAGAATACAAGAATGAGAAGGTCCTGTCTGATAAATCTATTGTTCCAGGGAATTCTGCTGCTCCCGTTGATAAGGCTAATTTTCCCACGACCAATCAATTTGCTATTCTGGATGACAACCCTCTAGAATCAGTGGAGGTGCCGAAAATGGCCAGGAAGGAGGCCAGTAAGGAAGTCACATGATAACAATTGGCATGCACGTGGGGGAGAAAGTAGAATCAAAGTTCAAAAAAATCCTAAAAACATGCCAATGGTTAAGGAGTCTGACTCTGCTTCCAACTCCTTTATGGTTCATGAAGATGAACATTTAAAACATCTGAGTCACATATGTTCAAATATTAGCTCTGTCAAGTAAATGAAATTTGCATAGATGATGTCCCATGGTGCATGTTACCAGAAAATAATGTAATCCTAATCGAAGTCTGACCGGTTTGAGGCTTTAAGCTTAGTTTCATGGTCATAGCCATTCTCTCTTGGCTCTAAACCCGATGAAAATGAAGACGCATGTGCAGATCTTATAAAGTTGATGTACAGGAACAACATAGAGACAGCTGGAGGTGCCTCCATGGTATGTTACATATACTCAGAGAGGAAAAAGAAAATGATATGGATAATGGAAGAACAAATGATAAAGATGCCAATACATGACGGGAGCTTACAATGATATGTGGAAAATGAGAAGTGTAAACATATTTTATGGTAGTGGGAGACTATTTATTTGTTGTAAGGAATAGATACCCCTAATCAATGGATCGGAGGGAGTTGCAAAGTAAATAAGAATTTCACTCTTCATCAAGTTCTTTTGTATTGTAGAATCTACATGGTTCACAAGAAAATTCAACAGAAGGTAATGGATGCAACAATGCAATGTGATTTGGATGCACTTATGTGCACATCAACATCAAGAAATAACAGCATAATCCAATAATATCTGCTGAAATATCAACTGTAGCATAAAGCCATACCATTAGCCTTGAAGAAAAGTCCACTATTTTTTTTTTGGAGGAAGGGGGTTTCCAAAATATTAATAGCATAAAATGCATGCCTGAGATACCACAACAGCCATCTTTTTGCTTGCTCCAACTGCAATCACCCTTGAAGCTCTAGCTTGAGCTGCAAATAGACTAAAGGAAGAAGTGAAGATTAGAAAAAAATATCATTAATTAGCCATTGTAGAAAATAAATGGCTATAAACAGCTGATAGTTTGACAAGAGCCTTACTACAGAATATAAAATGGTTCTGTAATGAGCATATGTAGCATTTCACTGACAGGCTCATGAATTTCTTTAGAAGATGTTTAAGCCAAACCAAAAAAAGAATTGACTAATGGTATGGTATTTTATGTTGTATAAGAATGGGACATGTGGATTGTGCTCACCAAAATTTAAAAGGGAAGCTCGTGTACAGGTTGCTGGAAGAATATAAAAATAGTCAAATATAACACTCTGCTTTATGCTATGTACTATTTGGCTGGAATATGAACAAAAAAACTCCTAGGATGGAAGCAAAATAATGAAATGGCCATTTACCTAAGTATTCTAGTACCACAACCACTGTCCAAAATAGTGGCGCCCTTCATGAGGGAGGGATTATTCAGAATTGCACCTCTATAAGTCTCTGTTCTTGCCTGCAATTTTATAAGGAAACATATACCATAAGATACAATTCTAGAATCAAAATGCAGAACTTGGACTAGTTTTTTGAAAGTGAGTAGTACCACTATATGTTTCCTCCCACATATGCTTGAAATAAGTTAAATCATCTATCAAGTTAAACAAAAATCAAATAACATTTAGTCAATGAGTGTGCAAACTCACTCTACATAGGCCTGAAACACTTTGAGTATCGAGCTTATCCTGTGCCCTTGAGTTAGTGTATATGTCAAAACCTTAACCCTCATCCTGAGTTGGTGTTCTGATGCTGAGTCTCAAACAAAGTTATACACCTATACATATAATTTCAGTCCATACTACTTTGACAAACATTGAAAGGAAACTTCACATTTTGGCCCCCTCCTTTTTTGTTTAATCATTATGGCAGCATGAAAATCTTGTGAAATGTTCTTGTCTTGCATATGAGGAGTGAAAACTTGAAAAATAAAAATAAGATGCTTATTGACAATCTAGCATATCTTGTTACCGATCAACATTATGAAATAAATCACGCCAAGAAGCACAAAGTTTCAGCTTGCATAACAATGAAAACTTTATTAACTGGCGTTGCAGTAGATCAAACAAATTGTAGTTTGTCAAAAATTAGAAGCTAGGGAAACACAAGAAAGCTAAAGATCACCTCTTTCCTGCATCGGTTCCCCATGAAGAAGAGCAGCAACTTCTTGTCCTCCACGCCAACCTCCCCATTGAATGGATTGATCCGGTGGGAGTACGGCAGGATCACATCCTTCACCAGAAAGACCTAGTCGGTCCTCA
Source organism: Amorphophallus konjac (assembly GCA_022559845.1). NCBI lineage: Eukaryota > Viridiplantae > Streptophyta > Magnoliopsida > Alismatales > Araceae > Amorphophallus > Amorphophallus konjac. The sequence continues at coordinate 67,413,537 of CM040122.1, read as the reverse complement.
ACCACCTGAAATCCGAGACCAGCGGGACCCCATTCTTCACATGGTTGATCACCTTGAAGAACACATTGGGGTCCTGGCAGATGAACACTTGATCCCTCCCTTTGTTCCTCCTCCAATACTTCGGCCTTCGAGCCACTCCACCAGCTCCTCCTACATCCTCTCATCGTTGTACACGGGAGCGAGGTCTCCCCCTTCGGCGGCCGCCACCACCACCAACGTCGGCTAGATGTGGTTCACCACCAGCCTGAGTGACGAGAAGAACGGTACGTAAAATACGTCGGCCTCTTCTGGATTATCCACCCGGGCCACGAGGGACGCCACGGGCCGCTGTGGACGCTGAAATGTTCGCTTTGTTCTTTGTGCAGCAAGTTCTATCGGCAGGGGACATCGAGCAGCGAGAAGAAGAAGAAAAGAAGATGAAGGAAAAAGAAATAATAAAAGAAAAAAAAGAAGAAGAGGCTAAAAAGCCTTTAATCGGCAGCTTCCTACTTTATCGGCAGGGCCTTCTCCAAGCACTTCATCGGAAGGGGCTGAAGAAGCCTTTAACCGGTAGCCTCCCCCGCGCGTGCATAACCGGCAGCAGGCCTCTCCCATGCTTGTCCGGCAGCCAAGCCCCCTCTCCCAGCAACCATAATCGGCAGGCTCCAAGAGGCATTAACCGGCAGCCAGCCCCGCTCTTTAACCGATAGGGCCTCTTCGGGCCAATTAAACGGCAGGCCCCTTTCCACCACTTAGCCGGCAGCAGGGGGATATATCCGGCAGCCTATTCATCAAGTTTAACCGGCAGGAAATGCATAAACGGCAGCGAAGGACTTAAACGACAGGGTGCCTCCTCTTCTGGCAGCAAAAGTATAATCGGCAACACCGTCCAGCAGTGCTATGGAGCTACGAACTGCAGGCCCCTGCGAGCACTCGATGCCGCGATAGAGGCCGTGCGGGCCCAAAAATGGGAGACCTTGTACCCTCGCTCGAATGGTGGCACGGTAGCTCAAAAGCACCGCTAGTGGGATCTTCCCATATCCAGCAAGGGGGGCTGCCTTTGACCGGAAGGCCCACCAGGGCCGGCAGCCGACCATTTTGTCCGGCAGGCACCGCACAGCACGCTCGAGGCCCGGGCCTTCGATCGAAATGGAGGGAGGACCCTGCGTCCGTCCTTATAAAAATTGGCCTGAGGGTGAAGAAGAGGGGGGCTGGTTCTCTGGCGGGGCTCTCTGGAGACGGGCCCGGAGAAGCTAAAGTTTGGGTGCAGAAGCCAAGTGTGCGAAGAGAGAGGAAGAGAGCTTGTAGAAGAGAAGAGAGGAAGAAAAAGAAGAAGAGTGAGGGAGAGGAGAGCAAGAGACGTGAGGCTGGGGGGAAGGGAGTCAATGCCCCCCCCCCCCCCCAACTTTTTTCCTTTGTTTTCTTTCTCCTTCCCCCGATGTATCTCTTTTGTCTTTCTGATTTCTGCCCCGACGAGCTAGTCTTGGGCCGATGCATCTCCTTTGTGCAATGAAATGAATGCAAGAGATGTTTTCAATGTTTGAATGAGATCTATTTATCTTCACAGATTTAGTGTCACTCCCAACCCTTATCATTGTATTTAGTTTCCGCTGTTTCCATTTACCTTTTTTATCGAGGAAGGACGCTTTGCCATGAGAGTGGTTTGAATTCGGAGTCTATCCAATCGCAATGGATGGGATTTCTGAACCCAGCCCTCCATGAGCTGTCAAATAAGTGTCTGTTTTGAACCTCATCCTGCTCTTCTTTCTGCATGTGAGATCGGTTTCAGTGTGGTATCCCGAACCTCATGACAGATCAACGCTCTCATGGGCAATATTAACTTCACAAACCCCCTCTCCGTGCATCCAATGCACGTGTTCTCCGTGTATTCAACACGCACAGCTTTTTTTTGTCCGATGTAGAGACCCTGTGGAAATGGCCATCGGCCTTCTCTCACCCACACCCATGGGTTGTGGAGGCTATGGAATAGCCCTAGATTTGCTTCAACGTGCATTCCCCTTTATCTAATCCCAGTTCGTGAGAATGCTGCTACTCATTTCATACCAGTCACCTCGGCTCTTATGCCAACTACGCACATGAGCACCCTTTTGTTTGTTCGAATACCCGGGGGAACTCTATCTTTGAGAACCCCATATATGCATGCCTATTGCGTCCTCCTTCTGCATGGGTTGACGACATACTCCATTTGTGCATTTTGCGTTGCCATCAATTTTAACTCTCATCCCCCCACAGGCCAGCATATGAGTCATACCCCCTATCCCGGCTATGCATTTCAGTAACATCTAGTGCCCCGATGCATTGAACATCATAGTCTCATGTTCCCATTTTGGACACGGGGTTGCTAATCTTCTCAGCATGATTCGTGATCTCATGCACTGGGGCTACAATGCATTTCCTCCGATTTTATCGAAGATCTTCATAAGTGTGGACCTGTTATTGGGGAAGGGGTACAGCCCACCATTTAAACGCTAGCATAATGTTTTAACTATTTCCCCGGTCGAACGCTTCTATAGTGTTTGGATTTTCTGACCACCCTCGGGTCCCCAAATACTTGCTCCCTCGTATCATGGTCCCGGGAGGATTCCCCACTGAAGGGTTAAACATCAACGGCCATAGAATTGGCAACAATTAAGTCCATGTCTCAGAATTGAGATTGTGGCAGCCCATGGGTCAGCGAAGCCCCTCGTAAACTAGTCCTCAAGGTTTTCCGTGTCCAACTCGGGTCATAGGGTCGCCGCTTTCCGCTCACCCTACAATTTAGGGGCCATCTCGAGATTTCCGTGGATGAGCTTCCATTTTTTACCTCCCGATCATCCCGGGTCTGGGGGAGATGTTGCCAAAATTCCGTCAGGAATGCTGCTAATAAAAGGAATAAATCACTGAATAATTCTAATCATGAAGAAAAGATGAACAAAATGGCCAGCAAACTAACATGGGGACTGCTGCAATGAATCAATGACTGAACTGTTGAGCACAGGAATGAACAAAAGGGGACAAAAATGAAAGAATTAACAACAAAATAATCATAAAGAAATGACTAATGAAATGAACATGATAGAAATGGTTGAATTCACAAAATCGCGGTGTTGAGATACACAGGCCCAGGGTCATTAGCACATGAACCACAATAGATTTAACCAATACGGGACTATTGCCCGGGAGACTATTCCAACACTCCCCCTCACGGTCAAGAGCCGTGGAGATTAATTGGGTGGAGGTGGTGAGATAAGAAATATATAGAGTTAGGCCAAGACCGTGCTCTGATACTATGTTGAATCCACAAAACCGCGGTGTTGAGATACACAGGCCCATGATCATTAGCACATGAACCACAATTGATTTAACCAATACGAGACTATTGCCCGGGAGACTATTCCAACAGAAATGATAGTAATAAGTTTCAACGGTCTCATACTATAAAACACAATAATGAACATACATATGTTGATAAAAAAAGGGGAAGAACAAACAAAGCAAGAAACAAACCCAAAAAAAATTGAGCCGGGAACCAGGTAGGGGTCGACTCCTAGAGTCGACCCCCCCCCCCCCCCTTAAGGGGGTTTTGTTTGCACCCCCTGTGCAGAAATAGGGTTGACCCCCCCCCCCCCCCCCCCCCGCTAGCCCCACCCAGAACCTTAAGAAAAAAAGAGCAAATATCATACATGCATTAAAGCATCGTACATGCATAAGGCCTGCATAAATTTCTTACTGTTTCTCCATGAATAGCAATAAAAAAAGGTGGGGAGGGGAAGGAACTTCATGCATTCATCACAGATCTGAATGTTTTGCGTCCTTTGCATGCACGTAGTTTCAGCATTCAACATGAACGCTAACAAAACCTTGTGCATCCATCAACTTGCATAAAAACCTTTGTTGGCCTCTCATGAACACAAAAAAATATAAACAGAAACTCTCTGCATTAACTGTAAATTTGATCATATCATGCATATCCCTTTGCACGCATATTGAGCTTGCATCCACTATGGACGTGAATCAAACCCCATGCATATTGCATCTCATGGGTGCCATCATGCCATGATTCCATGGTATATGAAATGGTGATGCGTAGAAGGTCGGATCATGTCCAGTCAGAAGCCGTCACTATGTGTGAGTATATACTCTGTCTCGTACCAGGAATCACCTCCATGAATATATAATTAAGCCTTATGCATGCTTGAATGCATGTGTGTTTGCCTATTGTGATTCCTTGATATATAAAATGGTGATCCGTGGAGGGCTGAATTACGTCCGATTGGAAACCACCACTATGTGTGAGTAAAATATTCTGCCACGTACCAGAAGTCACCCTCTATGAAGATGTAATTAAATTCTTGCATGCCATGGGTAAATTGTTTGCAAAGTCATTTCCTGCATCGCATGAATTTAATCTGAACAGTCCGCCATAGAGTATAGCAACATTAAGCTGCTGGGAACAAGGGTAGGTCGACTTACCCCAGGTCCTTGGTCGACCTACTGCTTGCCAGCAAACCTCACTAGCCTGCTGATTGTTCTTTGGCAGCAGGGTCTTCTCCTCCCCTTTCCTTGCCATATTTCCATATGCATCATACATGCATGACCACGCATAGAAAATAAAAGGGGGAAGACAATTGGGATTAATCCACATGCATCTACCTTAGGCATATTGCATGCCACTACTGCATATGGGAGGTCTGTCTGCCCACAGAACCTCCAGGCCTGCTAGCTGCCACCCAGGGCAGCAGCTTCCCCCCCTAACCTATTTTCCACATTCTCATATACATGTGCATGCATACTTAAAAGAAAATGATAATAATAATAAAACAAAAAAATAAAATGCATGAAACATGAATGAAACAAAAGATAAAAAAAGGGGGAGTCCACTGAACTCCCCAATTAAGCTGAAGCCAGGGCCTTCAACCCATTTCAAAAAAATAAATAATAAAGAAAGGGAATAAAAGGAAGATAAAGAAAAGAAATTGCAGAAATAGAAATGAGGGTCGGCAGCCCCAATTCCCCTTGCTTTAAGTTCAGAAGTCCATTTGCAAAAGGCTAAAAATAATAATCAAAAAATGTAGTAAAAGGCCAAATGCAGTGGTTTGCTCAAGGTAGGTCGATGCAGGCTGTTGGCTGCATCGACGTACCCAATGTGCTGGGTCAGCACATAATGTGCTAAGTCGACCCAGCTTCAGGTTGAGTCGACTTAGCCTCATGTAGGTCAACCTATCTTGAGTAGTTTAACCAATTTTGGCCTGTTCGGCCTGTCCCTGCCCCTTGAGGGCCTTGGGCCTATATAAACAAATGATGAAATGCTAAAGGTATAATATACCAAAGATAAAAAAACAGCAAAGCAAAAAAAAAGGAAAAGAAAGAACGAAATAAAGAAGAATGAAAGGAAGGAGCATTAAAACGACGAGAAGTTAAAAAAAGAAACATTATAACCAAATCTGAAATAAAGTAAATTCAGAGTCTAGTGGAATTAAAACAATAAGATAAAAATGCAGAATATGCCTGTACTGACGTGCATTTCGGCGACCTCATCTCCCCTAGACCCTGGACAGGGGAACATCAATGATGCCCCTGCAAGTCGGGCTTAGACCTTGGCGACCATCCCCATCATGGCCATGGCATGGTCTTGCTTTGGGCCAATAGCCCACTAAAACTGACCCATTTCCGTCGAGATCTAATCCCGCTCTTTCATCATTAAATATCAAACTTGCCGTGTTCTCGGCAGACATTCGCCCGAAGACTCTCTATGTCTTCGTCGTTGCTTTCTACTCGGACTCTTGTCCGAACATGAAATGGTCAATGAGTGACCAACATGATTCGAATGTTCACACCCTAACAACGAGGCATTTTAATATAATTAGGCCCGCTTTGTTAACCGGATTGTCGGGAGGCAGTCGAACCTGATGAGAGAGAAAGCGGCGGGCGGTCCACACTCTCCCTCACACACTCTTCGCTAACTGAGCCCGGGCATCGTGTTTGACCCCTTGGGGTCGAACACGGTATCCCCGCTCGAAAAACAAAGAGGCCCTTAGAGATTTTCGATGTCTCATTTCACTAGTGCTAATCTTAGGCCATATGGCCCCTTTTCCTGGCGATGAATCAAGGGTTTTCTCCCCTTTCGAGGAGATATAATTAACGTCGTGGCCTTTATGGCACGACGAATTTTAGTCCCGACACGACACTCACTATCGTCTGATCAGTCAGACGGCAAGCACCAGTAGCTTCTTCGGAGCCCGAATAAACTCACTTTGTGACTGGCATGTCCACGCACTAATAAATCGAAAAGAATAAAAGACCAAATAAAGAATAAAGAAGAATAATAATAATGATAAACAAAACGTACGTCCACAACTGCCCAGGCCGGGCCAAGTCGGCGAAGAGCCCCCACCCGGTGGAATGCTAGCTGCTAGGGTATGAGAGGTAGGCATCGTCTGTCAGGATGGCTCCGCCACAGGCCAGGATGTAGCTTTCCATTATGCCGTAGGTGAACCGGTGGAGAAGGTCATAGACGTAGACCTTGGCAGGCGGGGGCGACGGGGTTAAAGAGGAGGAGAGGGCCAGGAGGGCAGCGATAGGATCGACATGGCGGCTGGGGAGAAGGGAGGGGTGTAAGAGGGCGAGGAGCGAGGGGGTTGCGGCGAGGGTGGGGGTGAGGAGGAGGCGACGGGGGCGTGCCATGCATGGGAAGGGGAGGAGGGATCTGCGGATGAGGATTAGTGTTTTGAAGGGAGCATTGGAGGTGGGGGAGGAAAGAAGATGAGCAGGGGGAAGAAGGGGAGGCGGGAGGTGGAAGGGGGAGGAAGATGTGATTTGGAGATTGTGTGAGGGGATTGGGGTGGCCGAGTAACTTGGGGAAAAATATTCCTAATTTTTGTTTAGGTGGGAGTGGGCATTTAGTTTGGCGCCAAAACCCCTAAAATCTATTCTTATGAGTTGGGGTGGGTTGGCCTAGTCCATACTAACTGCTATATCTTTGAGTCTTTTCTTAGAAGCAGATGAGCTTTTTTCTAGAAGCAGATTATATATATTCCTACGGCACTATCAAATCATAGGTATGATACATCACTTACTTACGACATAGAGCATATGTAATATATAAACTCATAAAACCATAGGTATAGTTCAATCTATTCTTATCACATTTTTAAACCGTAGGTATGAAGTATAACTTACTTATGGCATTGACCATAGGTAAAATACAAAGATAAAAACCGTAGGTAACGATCACTCTACGAGTGATTACTCTGTTTCACTTGTTTGGCATATTCCTACGACATTACTAAATGATAGGTATGTGGCATCACGTACCTATGACCCTAACCATAGGTACTTCAGTATAACTATCTATTCCTACGACACTATCGAACGGTAGGTACTCGATATCACATACCTATGACTTTAACCGTAGGTAGTTCAATATGATTATGTATTCCTACGGCTTTTTCGAGCCGTATGTATAATACACAATTTACCTACGACATTGACCGTAGGTAGTTTAGTATAGCTATCTATTCCTATGGCGCTACCAAACCGTAGGTAAGGTACACCACATACCTACGACCTTGATCATAGGTAATATATAAACCCACAAAATCGTAGGTATAGTCCAATCTATTATTACGACTATAAGAACCGTAAGTGTCATAAGTAAAAGTCCTAAGTCGTCTTTGGTGTAGTGTCCACCCCGTCCCCCACGACAACCGTCATGTTCTTGTTGGCCCCTTTTGTTGATGCCCATGACACCCCTGCCCGGAGTGAAAAGGGAACTGTTAATGACCCACCCTGAATCCTGTTATTGGTTAGCCATCAAAGAGCACTGTAACAAAGTTAAGTTGTCGAGTATGAAACTAGAGAGGAGAGGGAAGAGAAAGAAACGGCAGAAAACGGAGGAATTTGATGCGGAATAGGGTTGTTCATGGACTCCAATGGGCTGTGTCAACGCAATGCAAGGCTCGTAGATAATAATTTACTTACCTTCCAATCCAACATCTAGTTTCATGGTTGTGGAACGCTTCTTTGCGCCGTCCATTTGGAGTCTGATCACCATCTTTTGCTGCACGTAGGAAAGTAGGAGAGAGAAAAGTTTACCATCAACTTAAAAAAACCATCTTTCCCTTTACAAAAGGTACGTACGTGCTCTCATCTCAACAATGATCCACAAGAGCAATTATCCACATGCAGATTGTATAATCTCTGGAAAGTGAAGTATAAGAGAGAGGATTCGTCACAAGGAGCATACGTACCTTCATCCTCTCAATACAAGGAATCCCCTACGTATGTAGCCCTCCTTTTTTTTATGTCCAAACAAATGAAACTAAGTCAATCTAAATTTTCTGTCCAAACTTCATTGATATATATAGATGAAGGAAAAATTATCATGGGGGACACAATGAGACGAGAAATATCTGGAGTTCGCGTTCTCAAAACTCGGAGGTCGCAATAGGGTGGCTACTAGAGTCATTCTTTCATAGTCACGCTCCAAATCCCGGCCTTGTTGGTGATGAGCCCGTAGAGTGGGAACAAGAGAGAATATTTCGGTGTGTTCACCTTTTACGCTTTTACACGTGTGATTTTTAGCCTCCATTGATCCCTTTTATAAGTGCAGTGAGAGAACAAAACACACACGAACAAATGGGGCCGGCACCATCTGTTCACGAACAGACGCATGCGTCCGTTTGTGAACAGGCGCTTGCTGCCCCTTTGTGGGCAGCAGCGCATGTTAACATCTCCCACTTGTCCACGAAGGGCAGCTATAAAATTCTCTCTATATTCTAAGTTCTCTTACTCTGTCACACATGAAATGAAACGTGCGACCTCACGAGAAAACTCTTAATCACAAGAGTAGTGAACTGTTAAGTTATCACCAAAACTAACAAAACACTTTAACATCATATATCTTGTAGTATCCTAGACAATCTCATATTCACCTGATTTAACACTCTTGATCTCTCAAACAGCAAGCAGTGTTAAATATCAAATGTCATGTGGTCATGACTCTATCATCACAAAGTTAACAGAGTCCCCCGGGGTATGAGCCACAAAACTTGGTGCAATATGCAGAAGTCTTCCCTGAGTTCTTATGTCAATCTAATTGATCTTGACTGCTTTCCTAAACATGTCCCGCTAGACTGTATCAACCATAATCTTAAGGAGCATGCTAAAGTAGCAACGCCAAGCTTCCTTTTCATGACACAACCCTCAAGTCACAAAGGGTACGAATGGGATCAACAAAAATATGATCCAGGAGCTCACACAATGATGAAACAGAGATCCATTCATCATCCTTACTTATGGTCATATGTAACACATGCAGTATGAGACGCATGCTATGGTGTTCTCCCATCGACATGGGCATACCACTCAAAATAATTAAACACCATACGGATCTTAGTCTAGTCACTCGCATTATGGCTAACATGAATCTTATGTCACTGTCGCTCCCACTCAACGCCATGTCATGAGATTCACATCCGACTTAGTCAGGCTTCACAGGATAAGGCATAGGGAACCTGTGAGCGATCCAAGTGGATCTCATCTTAGCTCTCTCTAAGGCAACATAATAGTTTAATTTTCATGCATATCTTGCTCGCTTTTCAAGCACCACAGATATCTAATGTCTCATCTTGCTCGCTATCTTTGCGCCAAGGTGAATTACCCGTGTGAGAGGGTCAATTCGAGCCTGGTAATATCTTCTTTTAAATGATGTGTAAACTTGCATAGCATCTTAAGACACACATGAAAGAATAACAATATTCATTGATGTCAACAAAAATTATTAACATTTACAATTTACATAACCCCATAGCCACAATATGTGTTAAGAAGGCCTCTCTAGGAATCTGTTTAATTAGTGGGTCTGCTACCATACAACCAGTCGATATGTGTCGGAGCGCCACTAACCCGTTTGCAAGTAGATCCCGAATGTAGTGATAGCGAATGTCAATATGTTTAGTTCTACCATGATACTTTGGATCCTTAGCGTAGGCCAATGCCGATGTGCTGTCAATGTACAACAACACTGTCTCTTCAGGCTGGTGTGATATGGCCAATCGTCGCAGAAAATTCCGTAACCAAACAGCCTCTTGACATGCTGTTGAACAAGCCACGTATTCCGACTCCATCGTGGATAAAGCAATACACGTTTGTTTCTTGCTGCACCAAGAAATGGCCCCACCTCCTAACATAAACACATAGCCTGAGGTAAATTCTCACTCATCTTTGTCGTTGGCCCAATCAATGTCACTATAACCTCTCAGTCTTAAGTCACCTCCTTTGTAACATAAGGCGAGATTTGTCGTTCCACGTAAACATCGAAAGATTCTCTTCACTGCCTTCCAGTGAGTGAGACCAGGGTTACTCTGATAGCGACTGACCAACCCGACTGCATAACAAATGTTAGGTCGAGTACACAATATAGCATACATCAGACTCCCTATTACAGCGGCATATGGCACTTTAGACATTTCTTTCTTTTCTTCATCAGTCCGTGGGCATTGACTTATGCTCAAAGCACATCCCCTATCAATTGGAGTATCGATGGGTTTGGAATAATGCATTCGGAATCGCTCTAGAATTTTATTTATATAGGTCTCCAAATTCTCACTCAGAAGTCTTTTTGAGCGATCTCTTACAATTTTTACTCCAAGCACGTAATTTGCTTCACTCATGTCTTTTATCTCGAAGATAGAAGACAACCACTGCTTAGTGGCTTCGATTGACTTTATATCATTCCCAGCGAACAATATGTCATCGACATACAATGACAAGATAAGAATCTTCTTCTCTATTCATTTTACATACACATAGTGGTCTTCCTCAATCATCTCAAAACCAAATGAAATAATTACTTTATTGAATTTAAAATACCACTGTCTAGACGATTGTTTGAGGCCATAAATGGAACGCTTGAGACGACAAACTTTGCGCTCTTGTCCCTCTACCTCAAATCCTTCTGGTTGAGTCATATAGATCTCCTCGTCTAGTTCTCCATTGAGAAATACAGTCTTAACGTCCATGAAAAATGTCCAAATCTAAATGAGCAATAATGGCTAGGATGAGGCAAACTGATGTGAATCTCATCACAGGAGAGAATGTCTCATCAAAGTCTATTCCCTCTTTTTGAGTATAGCCCTTCGCCACAAGTCGTACTTTATATTTATCGATCGATCTATCTGTCTTGCACTTAATTTTGAAAATTCATTTATTTCCAATAGCTTTGCGCCCAGAGGAGAGATCAACTAATTCCCAGACCTCATTTTTAGCCATTGAGTCTATTTCATCTTGTATAGCAGCCTCCCACTCTTTCCTATAAGATGATGCAAACGCATCTTTAAAAGAGTTAGGCTCATCATCATCTGTGGGCAGACACATTAGAACTTCCCCTTCAATCTCAAATAGACGACGAGGAATATGCCCACGCTTACTGCGACGTATTTGGGTGTGTAGCTGATTCGGTGATGTGCTCCCACTGGGCACACTCCCACTAGCTTGGTGATCATCTCTTCTATCTTCAGCGGTCACATGGTTAGGCTCTAATACCCTCCCTTCGCTTGAAGATGGTAAGATATCACTAGACTCATCTAACTCATGGAGGTCAAAACTTTTCACAGTGTCGCCAATGTTAGGAAATTCCTTTTCTAAGAAAACGACATCCCGCACCTCTTTTTCTGTCATCCCTCCATCAGGACGTTGTCCATACATCACATAGCCCTTAGAGCTATCAGGATATCTTATAGAGACAAACTTTCTAGCTTTAGGACCTAGTTTTCCAAACTTATGTGAAGTGTCATGGACATATCCTGCACATCCCCAGGGGCGTAGATTATCTAAATTAGGCTTTTCACCACGCCATAACTCATAAGGGGTGGAAGGAACGGACTGTGAAGGCACGCGGTTAAAGATGTAGGCCGTAGTTAGAAGTGCATCTCCCCAAAAAGATATTGGGAGATTAGCATGCGCCATCATCGATCTAACCATATCTAACAACATTCTATTCCTTCTCTCGGCTACACCATTTTTCTACGGAGTATATAGAATAGTAAGTTGCCTACGAATTCCTTTTTCTTCACATAAAGTTTGAAATTGATCTGATAGATATTCACGCCCTCGATCTGTCCGAAGAGCTGTTACACTCTTGTCCAATTGATTCTCAGCCTCTGCTAAGAAGTGTTTGAAGCAATCTAACGCTTCATAGCGGTGAGTGATCAAATAGACATATCCATATCGCGAATAATCGTCTATAAATGTGAGAAAATAGGATGCCCCTTGGCGGGCCTTCACACTCATAGGTCCGCAGATGTCGGAGTGGATAAGTTGCAATGGCTCAGTGGCCCTTTTAACCTTCCCAAAAGGCTTTCGACATGCTTTGCCTGCCAAACACGATTCACATACAGGTAGATTGACTTTAGTGAGTGGGCCTAAAAGACCTTCTCTAGCTAACCTAGTCATTCTATCCTGCCCTATGTGTCTTAACCGAGCATGCCAAACTACCGAATTAAGGTCTTTTTCATCATTTGCCACACATGATATAGAAGAGACAGACATATCTATTTCTAAATCCAGTTTAAATAAACCATTAACAAATAACCCATGTCCATACAAAACATTATCTAAATAAATATCAAGTCTATTGCCAGCAAAAATGAGAGAAAAACTTAGTGCTAATAATGATGGAACTGATAGCAGATTATGCTGAACCCCTGGCGCATAGAGTACGTCATGCATTGTCAACGTCTGTCCAATCTTGAGCCTAAGTTGGTACACACCAACTCCAAGGACTCCTTCACTAGAACAGTTGCCCATATAAACTCTTTGCGTGCCTGCTGAGACTCGGCGATAATCCACGTATCTCGCTCGATCCCTTGTTATGTGCTTGGTTGCTCTTGAATCCACAATCCATTCAGGATATGTTCTAGCAACTAATACATGCGAACAAACATACACATATAGAGAGTTAGAGAGTTGTGATACCTTCTTGGGCTCAGTGCACTCACGAGCGAAATGTCCCAAATTTTCACAATTGTAGCACTTACCTTTCATCTTATCTCTCTTCCCACCGTGCTTGCCCCTGCGGCGCTTCGGTGTTTGCCCTGTCTTGGAACCATATGCACTGTGAGATCCCATCCGTTTGAAGCCCTTCCTTGGATCATTCATGCCCTGGCGTCTGCCTCCTCTGGCGACTAGAGCAGTGGCGCGTGCAGCCACCTCGCACTCTGCCTCCAACTCCACATGATGAGAAATATCAGAAAAATTCTTAATACTCTCATTGTAAGTCAAAATTTACTTCATGTGAGTCTAGGAATCTAGCAGGGATCTAATCACGACCTACATTTGTTGTTCATCTGTGAGATCATTTCCTGCTCATTTCAAATCGCGGATCATGCTAGCCATCACCCTAAGGTGCTCAGTCATGGTCTGACGCGAGTCCTTTCGGCAGATCTTGAACTTTAAAATGAGAGCTCTCAACCTAGTGGTTGAGGTTCCACCAAAATTAAAATTTAATTGATCTCACATTTCTTTAGCAGTTTGGCACTTCTCAAATTCGCCGATAAGATCGTCCTGCATGCTGCTAAGCATGGTGAAGCGCGTGCTACGATCTTTGTTAAACCATTGTCTATAAGTTTCTTGGTCTCGGCGATGCTGGGTGGTGTTTCCCTCCTCGGGAGGGGACATGGTTGTAGTTAAGTGGTCGAGCAATTTTTGCTCATTCAGTAAGTACTAGATTTTCCTATGCCACATATCATAATTGGTCCCGTCTAGCTTATCCCCTTTGGTCAAATCGATAATCACGTTTTTCATTGTCATTGATTAATCACTGCATTGAACATACAATATAGGCCTAAGTTGACATCGTTTACACATCATCATATTTGACTAAAAAATCTAAACTAAAAATATTGAAATTTCTTGTATAATGAGATCAAAAGTAAGTCTAGGGTAGTACAATCATTTCCCATTTATACAATATCATTCAATATTAATAGATTGATTTCGAACAGATATTCTAAGTGCACTACAAGAAAAAGTGGCTATAGCGACCGAATTAGAGACCGATTAAATCGGTCGCTAGTCGGTCCCAAATAGAGACTAATTCGGCGACCGAAATAATCGGTCGCATATCTGAGACCGTTTTGGCGACCGAATTTATTTCGGTCTCCAATCGGTCGCTATATTTAGCTCGAATTTATTCCGGTCTCTTTTTTTTCAAAATCGACCGAATTGGAGACCGATGTTGCGACCGAATATATTTCGGTCTCTAATCGGTCGCTGATATGACTGCATTTACCCCGCGACCATCTCCCCCCTGCATTGATAACCCTTCCTCCACCGGAGCTCTCCCCTCCCCCTCCGGCCCCCTCGCCCTCCCCCCCCCCCCCTCTGCCTTGCGGCCACGGGCGTGGCGAGCGGCGTGGTGGTGGACGGACGCCGGAGCTCGCTGTCTCGGCCAGCCCCGCACCATCCTCGCCGTCGACCTCGTCGGTCCCCGTCGTCCTCGTCGTCACCCTCCTCGGTCTGGTAAGTCCTCTCCCTCTCGATCTCCCCCCCCTCTCCTCTCCCTCCAGCCCCGCGCCTCTCTCCCCCCCCCTCTCCCTCCCCGCCGGCCATCGACCATGCCCTATTTCTCATTTTTTTTCTTCTTGGAGGGGTTCCAGTGAGGGGGGTTTCGGTGGGAGGGGGTGGCGGGGGAGGTTGGTCTGGGAGGGGGGGTGGAGCTCGGGTGAGGGGGAGGGGGCTCCGCAGGGGAGGGGGAGGGGGCTGCGCAGGGGAGGGGGAGGGGCTCCGGTGGAGGGGAGGGGGCTCCGCAGGGGTGAGGGGGAGGGGGCTCCGGTGGACGGGAGGGGGCTGCGCAGGGGGAGGGGCTCCGGTGGGGTGAGGGGGAGGGGGCTCCGGTGGAGGGGAGGGGGCTGCGCAGGGGGAGGGGCTCCGGTGGAGGGGGGGCTGCGCAGGGGGATGGGCTCCGGTGGAGGGGAGGGGGCTCCGCATGCAGGGGTGAGGGGGAGGGGGCTCCGGTGGAGGGGAGGGGGTTGCGCAGGGGGAGGGGCTCCGGTGGAGGGGGGGCTGCGCAGGGGGAGGGGCTCCGGTGGAGGGGGAGGGGCTCCGGTGGAGGGGCTCCGGGGGAGGGGCTATGCTCGTGCAATGAACCTGATTTATTTAAGACTCTTGAGATGGTGTCCACATATCATTTGTTCTCCTGTAAAATAGTGTGAAATATTATAAGATTATCTTTTTAGTTTGTCCGGTCCGTTATTAATGTTCTGGCTTCAATATGCAGTCCATTTATTGTGTCATGTATTTTCCCCAATTCTTATTTTTCGATTTAAAACTGTAGCAAACCCAAAATCCAAGAACTTGAGAACCAACAAATCCAAACATTGGATTATGAGAATTTTAAAGCAAAGGTACAAGATGAACTCTACATATGACCCCATCATTCTTATGAGAACCAAAAATAGTGTAAAAATTCAACAGATGTAATACGTGTCACTAGAGTTTTATTTAAAGACTGAGGCTTAAATAATCATTCCATGGCCTCTTTTTCTATCTGCGTTCTCAAACGCAATCTTAACGTTTGAAGGCACTTTGTCACGACCCGCAAGCGATGGACTAATTTCGTAGGGCCACTTTGATAAAGAAGTAAATCCGATTACGATAGATTAATTAGGGTGAGACGAGTTATTCTTATTTAGTTCGTTTTTTTTTCTTAATCGGAGTCGGTTAGAGATAAAGTTAGGGTATGTGAATTCTTAAAAAGGGGTGAAATAAATCACCCGAGGTGGGTTAGGAGTGGGTCAGTCGGGGTGATATACCCGCCCCTAATTCACTCCAAAAATATCTCGGAGATGACAATCAAATATTACACTAGAGAATCTTAATCATGCCAATGGACAATACTATCACTCTCCAGATCAAATATTCCTGAGCTGTCAACACTTTATTCAAGGAGAAATTCATGGGTAATCTATGTTTTATTCAAGGTCCCTTACCAACTCAGTTTCTGTTTTAATCCGAATTATTTGCCGACTCCTCGTGTCATTTCGGCACAATTTTCTCATTTACGAAGAGAAAATGGCATCTTGTTACCCACAGAGAAAAAAAAAAGCAAGACAAATGCCATCCAAAAATCTGAGACACACTGATCAGCACTTGAAAATGGAACACCTAAAGACAAAAAGATGGAGGGACATACAAGCAGTTTGGAACCAAAGGTTTACCTGTTGCAAGGTACTCAGGAGCAGCATATCCGTATGTTCCCATGACCCTAGTTGACACATGGCTCTTGTTACCAGTTGGTCCATCTTTTGCCAAGCCAAAGTCGGAAAGCTTGGCATTATAATTTTGTAGGTTTGCAAAGAAGGGATTTGAGAGGCAGAACATCATGACGGGGAACGTTAATCAAGAAAACATATCATCCATCAACTATAAGACAAGGGTCTCCACTTACTGAATCAAGAAGCACATTTGATGTCTTAAAATCCCGATATATAACCTTTGTTTCAGCACCATGCAGAAAGGCCAGCCCCTTTGCGGCTCCAAGAGCAACCTTCATCCTAAGGTTCCAGGAGAGAGGCTGGAAGTATGAACCCCCTGCAGAATCGACATTGTGGGGTTCAAAAACTGATTCAAAAGAACTACGTAGGTAACCATTGGGTAAAAGGTGAGGCCACTGCGCATTGCAATTTTTTTTCTTTAAGAAAACAGGTGCCTAAATGAGTCAGCAAACCAAACGGTGCAGAGAATAATCGAAACAGACATACTCCTAAAAAGATGGTTCTCCAGGCTTCCCCGTGGCATGAACTCATACACCAGCAGCCGGTGGTCATCCTCCAAACAGTACCCTATCAAACTCATAAGGTTGGGATGGTACAGCCGACCAAGAAAATTAACTGAATGTGTTGGATGTTACAATAAAATTCATGTTTTCATTGTGTACATGTATTGTCAATTTCACATGTTATTGCTATGTTTTTAGAATGTGTTAGTATCTTGTCAATATTTAATTAGTTGGGTGTTGTATGTTAGCTGAGATGCGTGGGTGCAACCTAACATTGCACGTATCTTAGGAGAGCGTGTTAAGCCCGTGTCAATCAATCTACCCGTTCAAGACTTTGGGATTGATGTGCACGTTCTCATTTTGAATGATGAGAATGTGTATATCTAACTCAAAGTCTTGAATTGTCCCGTTTGGACAGTCTGTGAATGTTTGATCGCACTTAGGTGGTTAATTACTATATGTGTTTGTGTTGTTTGTTAAAAATTTTGGCTGGATGCGTCTTCTCATTCCTCTCTGATATACCTTTATTGATTTTGATTATTTTCTTAACCACTTATTAGTAAGTGTTTAAGAAAATTTCTTAATCAATAAATATTTTGTGGTATATCGGAGAGGTGTGAGGAGATGCTGCCGAAATTTTTAGCAAATAACACAACACATATAGTAATTAATCGTGCGATCAAACCTTCACAGATGGGTTAAAAAGTGAAAATCTAAATGATATTTCCTTCCTATTTAAAATGGCAGAGATGGACGATGTGAGGAAAGGGTTGGAGTTTTTATTTTGTTAAACATGTTAAAGTTTTGTGTGTTTACATTTCATTTGCATAGGGAAAATGTCTGAAGATCGTTCATGGATGTACCGTAGAGTAGTTAAAATTTGAAATACCGGTCGGATGGCCGTGCCGGTCATTCCAATACGACTTGTGATCGGCGGCGAAGAACAGGGACGAGAAGCCGGCGGCGGCGGATGCGTCGGGTGGTTCTTCCGCCAAGAGGTCTGCTATCCCTGGATTTTTTTTATTTGGTTTTTTTGGAGTTTCGTTTCTTTGATTAGTTTTGTTGCGTGCATAAGGGGAGTGCATGGTCCCGCTTGATTAATAAGATAAGATTGTCAGAGGTTTGAGGTGCGGAAGAAGTGCTTAGCACGTTTCTTTGGCAGGTTGCTGTCAGTCTCTGACTAAATCGTACGTGCGTCATACTGGAATTGGAAGCTAGTAACATATATTCTGATCAATGAAGGTGTGAATAGAAAAATGGGAATTGCTTGCACGACCGGATTTTTATTGCTATAAGAATGGTTAACGTTCTTCACCTTTCTTTCTTGTTCTTTTCCTCCCGGAAGGGTTCTGTAATTCTAATGCCTGCTCTTGAAGTCTACTTTTCTCATCTCTTGGAGACATGATGATAGATATAGAGATGTTTAGATATTGGATACCTGCTGGAATATTGCTGCAAATTATGAAATGTACCCCTCCGTTAAATTATAGTAATATAGATGATTAGACATTGGATTGTTATGAACTTCACATGCTTAGCCATTAACTTAAGATTGCTAAATTTTGCTCCTCGGTTTAGTATAAATTTGTACCACAAGCACTCAACCTACCATAAGCATTCGACTCAACTCTCAAAAGGTTTGCAGGGATGCCACTGCTCTGTTTATACAGAAGCTCGTTGTTAATTCTATTCTGCCGTTTGATATAGTCCTACTGAAAGGCGAAAGCACCCCTAATAGCTCCACAAATGGCATTATGTGCATGGAGAGCGATCATGTCAAGCTTTACTCATTGGTGTCTGATTTATTGAGGAGTTATCATCAAGTGTGTCGGCATTATTTGTAGACTTAAATGACACAATTCCATGATGATTGCTTTGTGTAGATCCAATTAAACTGTCAATGTGTGATGATTGCTTTGTAGATTCAAACAGACTGGTTTTATATGCATCAACGCATGGGAGTATGCTATCCATTCTGAACCAGTTAAACTTCCCTATCACTTTGGATCGATCATCATTATCCCTTCTTTCTGACTACACGGATTAACTATTGGTTTTCCAATATTTTGGTTTGCTATTTATCAATGAGTAATTCAATGCGATTTAGCTCCACCACTGTTTCCCAATGATGATGCGAAGGTGATTCTGATCATCTGAGGCATTTCAGTATGGGCTGCTGTTACTATATTCCAATACGACCGGGGAGATGAAAGTGACTTGTCAGAACTGACGGAATCCAAATCGGATGCCCGGTTTGAGCTCGGCGCTCAAACTTCATTTTTAAAATACACTTAGTTCAAATGAACTGTTAGGACGGGTCCGGGGGTCTAAAATTCGAAATACCGGTCGGATGGCCGTGCCGATCATTCCAATACGACCGGGGAGATGAAAGTGACTTGTCAGAACTGACGGAATCCAAATCGGATGCCCGGTTTGAGCTCGGCGCTCAAACTTCATTTTTAAAATACACTTAGTTCAAATGAACTGTTAGGACGGGGCATTTGGTTCTAAAATCTGAAATACCGGTCGGATGGCCGTGCCGATCATTCCAATACGACCGGGGATATGAAAGTGACTTGTCAGAACTGACGGAATCCAAATCGGATGCCCGGTTTGAGCTCGGCGCTCAAACTTCATTTTTAAAATACACTTAGTTCAAATGAACTGTTAGGACGGGGCATTTGGTTCTAAAATCTGAAATACCGGTCGGATGGCCGTGCCGATCATTCCAATACGACCGGGGATATGAAAGTGACTTGTCAGAACTGACGGAATCCAAATCGGATGCCCGGTTTGAGCTCGGCGCTCAAACTTCATTTTTAAAATACACTTAGTTCAAATGAACTGTTAGGACGGGTCCGGGGGTCTAAAATTCGAAATACCGGTCGGATGGCCGTGCCGATCATTCCAATACGACCGGGGAGATGAAAGTGACTTGTCAGAACTGACGGAATCCAAATCGGATGCCCGGTTTGAGCTCGGCGCTCAAACTTCATTTTTAAAATACACTTAGTTCAAATGAACTGTTAGGACGGGTCCGGGG
The DNA here is from genome assembly GCA_022559845.1 of Amorphophallus konjac. NCBI lineage: Eukaryota > Viridiplantae > Streptophyta > Magnoliopsida > Alismatales > Araceae > Amorphophallus > Amorphophallus konjac. The sequence continues at coordinate 67,393,738 of CM040122.1, read as the reverse complement.
GTCTAAAATTCGAAATACCGGTCGGATGGCCGTGCCGATCATTCCAATACGACCGGGGAGATGAAAGTGACTTGTCAGAACTGACGGAATCCAAATCGGATGCCCGGTTTGAGCTCGGCGCTCAAACTTCATTTTTAAAATACACTTAGTTCAAATGAACTGTTAGGACGGGGCATTTGGTTCTAAAATCTGAAATACCGGTCGGATGGCCGTGCCGATCATTCCAATACGACCGGGGATATGAAAGTGACTTGTCAGAACTGACGGAATCCAAATCGGATGCCCGGTTTGAGCTCGGCGCTCAAACTTCATTTTTAAAATACACTTAGTTCAAATGAACTGTTAGGACGGGGCATTTGGTTCTAAAATCTGAAATACCGGTCGGATGGCCGTGCCGATCATTCCAATACGACCGGGGATATGAAAGTGACTTGTCAGAACTGACGGAATCCAAATCGGATGCCCGGTTTGAGCTCGGCGCTCAAACTTCATTTTTAAAATACACTTAGTTCAAATGAACTGTTAGGACGGGTCCGGGGGTCTAAAATTCGAAATACCGGTCGGATGGCCGTGCCGATCATTCCAATACGACCGGGGAGATGAAAGTGACTTGTCAGAACTGACGGAATCCAAATCGGATGCCCGGTTTGAGCTCGGCGCTCAAACTTCATTTTTAAAATACACTTAGTTCAAATGAACTGTTAGGACGGGGCATTTGGTTCTAAAATCTGAAATACCGGTCGGATGGTCGTGCCGATCATTCCAATACGACCGGGGAGATGAAAGTGACTTGTCAGAACTGACGGAATCCAAATCGGATGCCCGGTTTGAGCTCGGCGCTCAAACTTCATTTTTAAAATACACTTAGTTCAAATGAACTGTTAGGACGGGTCCGGGGGTCTAAAATTCGAAATACCGGTCGGATGGCCGTGCCGATCATTCCAATACGACCGGGGAGATGAAAGTGACTTGTCAGAACTGACGGAATCCAAATCGGATGCCCGGTTTGAGCTCGGCGCTCAAACTTCATTTTTAAAATACACTTAGTTCAAATAAACTGTTAGGACGGGGCATTTGGTTCTAAAATCTGAAATACCGGTCGGATGGCCGTGCCGATCATTCCAATACGACCGGGGAGATGAAAGTGACTTGTCAGAACTGACGGAATCCAAATCGGATGCTCGGTTTGAGCTCGGCGCTCAAACTTCATTTTTAAAATACACTTAGTTCAAATGAACTGTTAGGACGGGTCCGGGGGTCTAAAATTTGAAATACCGGTCGGATGGCCGTGCCGATCATTCCAATACGACCGGGGAGATGAAAGTGACTTGTCAGAACTGACGGAATCCAAATCGGATGCCCGGTTTGAGCTCGGCGCTCAAACTTCATTTTTAAAATACAAGATGAAATTTGAACTTATATTGTGTGTGTGTATTTATATATATGAAAATGAGCTGGCTTAAACTATTGGCATACTCTTGTTAATGCTTGATTTCTTTATTAAGTCTTGTTAATGCTTGATTTCTTTATTAAGGATTTGATTATAATTTTTTTAAATGATATACAGGATCATCCGTCGCGAGATGTTGGACGAGACGACGACCAGGATGATGTTGGACGAGACGACGACCAGGATGAGACATATGTGGAGGATTTGTGATTTTATTTTAGTTGTGTATGTTGTCATTTTATTATTATGGATGTATGATTAATTTGTGATTTTATTTTAATTGTGTGTAATTTGAGGTTCGTGGAGATTGTGATCCGTGTAGTTGATTTATTATTGTTTTATGAAATTGTTATTTATCAGGTGTTTGTATGTGATGAATTTGAGATTTGTCGATATTGTTGTCTGTGTAGTTGATTTTATATTTATGTTATGAATTTGTTATTTATCAGGTAATTTATTTATCAGTTTAAATAAATTTTTTAAAAAAAATAATGCAAAATTAGCGACCGCATGGAGACTGAATTGCGACCGAATAGCGACTATACGTTATATTTCTTTTATTAAATAATTATACTTGGCGACCGATTGGCGACCGAATTGAGACCGAATAAATCCGATAGGTTAATTTTATTTTTAAAAATACAACATAATTAGAGACCGAATAGCGACCGAATTGAGACCGACTTAATTAGCGACCGATCAGGCGACCGATTATAATCGGTCTCTGATAACGACTGATACTGCGACCGAATTATGTCGGTCGCTATATAGCGACCAGTATATAGCGACCGACATATTCGGTCGCTAGATAGTCTCTGTTCGGTCGCAATGCAGATTTGCGACCGATCTAAGACTGAATAGCGACCGCTAGGTCGGTCGCTATCCGCGATTTTTCTTGTAGTGGTGAGAGGAACTAACTTCTCTCATCACATTATAATTATCATGACAAATTAACTAATTTTCCATGATATCAACTTTGAAGGAATTTCATGCTATACAAGTGATTTGATAAATCATGAAACTCGACATGAATATATTTCATGAATATTTCTTACATAAAGAAATAACGAAAAGGAAAATAATCAATGCGTAGTATTAATTTTTCTAAGCATGTTTTTCTAGTTTTTTTATCATGGAAGTTGATGTGTCACTGTAAATCACCAATATCAATCGAGTCATGCTCTAAGTGTATATGGACTCATTATAAATTTATTTGAGGTCCATTTAATTAACACTTAAGCAAAAATATGATTACGAACACATCCAAAAGTGGTGAGCCCATTTTGTAAATATTTAAAACATAATTTACAGTTTTCTATTTTGTAGAGTAAGTTCATAATTAATAATAATAAAAAAAAACTTTGGCATCGTGCAAAACATAAATGGAAATAAGGGTATGTTTGCAACTAAGATGTATTTCATCAATACAATTTATTTTATAATCTACGAGCTAGAACATAACGAAATTATCCTAGATATCCTCTAATAACAATCTCTAGACCACTGTCCGTTAACAGGGTTAAAGAATGAGGAAATTGTTGGAGTGTCGTCGCGGGACGACGGCGGACACGCCGCGGACGAGGGCGACGAACGCCCAACATGGCGTTTGGGTGTACGGCATGGGAGCACATAGCGCGGGCTCTACGAAACTACCACCTTCACGCTGTTTCTCCACCCTGCGGACCTCGACCGTATGTACGTGGAGTCCGACGTGGACGTGGACGTGGTCGTCGAGGCACACGTCGGCGTAGCCTCATTCGTCTTGCCGGAGGCCGCACCGATGATGCACTCACGGGTACACGTGGAAGGACTATTGCATCGTCTATGGGGTCTGGGCCGATGTTACGTGCCGCACGTGACGTAGTTGCGCTTACAACATGTATTGGACTCCAGCGTTTCGATGCATTATCTTGACGGTGCATTTCATGTTGTGAGCCGTCAGTGAGATTCATAGCCGGGTCCTCTCTGGCGCGTTGAAGTATGTCTCTTCCAAAAGCATGATAAGCCCTTGCATTCCCGACACATCGCGGAGGCATGGGCGGTGCCACGAACTCCCACGTGGAGGCGAGATTGCGGCTTACTTCACTATCACCATCGTCATCCGTCGAGATCTCCTCAGGCTCCCATTGGTCATCTTCCATTGCAGCAATTCGATCAATATCATCTGAAGCCATACTTGGGAGAAGAACGCAACCATGTGCTCTGATACTAATGAAGGAAAAATTATTATGGGGGACAAAATGAGATGAGGAATACATGGAGTTCGCGTTCCCAAAATTCGAAGGTCGCAATAAGACAGCTATTAGAGTCGTTCTTTCAGAGTCACGTTCTAAATCCCGACCTTGTTGGTGATGAGTCCGTAGAGTGAGAACAAGAGAGAATATTTCGGTGTGTTCATCTTTTACATTTTTAGGCGTGTGATTTTTAACCTCTATCGATCCCTTTTATAAATGCAGTGAGAGAACAAAACACACACGAAAAAATGGAGCCAGTGATGCATTAACTGCATGCACCATCTGTTCACGAACGGACGCGCGTCCGTTCGCGAACAGGCGCTTGCTGCCCCTCCGTGGGCAGCAGCGCATGTTAACAATAGACAAGACATTTCTCTTCGAATTATCTTTGCACCTTTCGGAATCTTCGTGCATACAGCAGGCGGGGGAGGTACGTCTTTCGACATAGAAAATAGGAGCTAGTGACGAAAACCAAACGCGTTTCACCGTTGTAATCAATGGTGACAGTACTGTTCGTGGCGGAACAACTTAACGATGTTAGAAGCACGCCACGGAGGATGCCACGGGCTGGAACCAGGCGGTTTGGAGGGGGCACAGGGCGTCACTAGCTAGCTAATCCATGCTTCAGGTTTATTTGGGATATATAGCCAATTATTCATGAAGCAGGGTTACATCAGAAAATTAATATTCAAACAGCCAGAGATATATAATTGAGGCATCGGGATTCAATGGAATTAAAAAAATCAGTTTTAGAAATCGGATTAATATCTTCGCCAGCTAATATATGTCGAATTAAAGACAGGTTCGGCAGGTTCTCAAAACCGTGGCGAGATTATAATAATCAAAAGTCTTGTGATTGATATATAGGTGAAACACTGACAAGAAGCTCAGCCCCCATTAGAGGGTAACATATATATATATATATATATAGAGGGCCTTCAACACCTATTTGGCGGAGGGATATATATGGTTAACTCGTGTTATTCCCTGAGCCACGTAGTTTGTTTCAGATGAAGAGGTCTTTCCCTTTGGTGAGCAACGCGTCAAAAAGGGGTTAACTCTGTTCCACACGAGGGGTGGGTTAACATGGGAGGAGTTAATCCGGGGATAACTCCCGTATATCCGAGATGAATTACTAACCCTCTCTACCAAAGCACATTTTGTCCTAACCCAAATTGGAGGATATATATAGAACTCCCAACTAAACTGGTGATAAATGTCTGGGCCAGGTGACCTCATGCATATATGACGTACCAATCCGTCCCTGACCGGTCGTGACGATGCTAGGTAGAAGCTACGTACAGTGTTAGTATATATATATATATATATATATATATAGTGGTGGGCGTCGTTGCATTCGTTTGCCTCATCAGTTCCTGCGACGTTGGCATAGAGAGAAACCATTCAATTGATTAATAGCCGTCAGGAACACACACACACACACACACACACACTTATCCTTGGTCAGTACAATATAACGAGAGATCAGATTGACCCCACGTTTCTTCCTGTTGCTTGGTAGGTGACGATCCCTTTAATTAATGCACGGAATCCCTCTCGTGGTTTGCAACTTCGTAGCAACTTGCCTGGAAGTTTCCTTCCTTAATTTGCCGGCCGGCCCTGTCAATCGTCAATGGCCTGACATTGGGAACTTGAGATCATATATATATGTCCGGTTAAGTTTTGCGGTATCTAGTGACTACTTACAGGTAACTGATAGGATTATTTTAGGAACGGAAAACGCTTCTTATCATTAAAGATCAAACACATATGTGGGCTTGCCCAGTTGCAAAGGAACCAGCGGGTTAAAATTAATCATATCAGGTGCCCATTTAATCATGAACGCATGTCTTGTGTTCCTACCGCGGAAGCAGAGAGAAATATATCTTATATTGAAAACTCTTACCGTCGTTCATGTGCCCATTTAGGAACTTTGTCATCTCTTCAGCTTGACTCTCGGATCTTAAAGGCTAAAGACGACACATGAGAAAAGTAGAGGACTGTCCAAGTGTTACATATGTGAGGCAGTAAGCCTGACCTCACTATCTCTGTACCTCAACTCACCTTGCCACTTTGATAATAGAATAAGGTGGGTGTGAATGAATTATTCGCGGATGAGTGAGTTATTCAAGTTTAAGATCCCGAATACATCACTCGGGGTTGAATAGGGTTAAGAACATGGCATTCCACCTCTCTCACACATGAATATCTTACCCGACCTCGGATAGGATAGGTATCAAAATAAAAATATAAAAACACAAGAATAGTCCACTCTGAGTTCACCCGGGTTAACTTATCCTAACATATTATCAAAGTTGCCCAAGTTCGCAGTTGCCCAGGGGCTAATGCACATCAGCATATGTGATACTACTTCGACTCCTAAGCTGATAGCAAGTCATTCAACAAAGAGAAATAGTCACTACAGCCCAGCTATTGCATTTGAGCCATGTCACATTACAACTTTGCCTCTCATTGGTCCACATTCTCCTTGTATGATAGTTGGGAATATTTAGCATGTTGCAGGGGAAAGATATGCGGTGCACTTCCGTAAGAATAAGAAATAGTGTGTAAGAATGAAATCTAACATGTTATTTTATTGTTGGAATGAAAATTACGATGGTAAATACGAATGAAATATATTATATATTCTTGTTACACAATACATTTCATTGATACGTACACACTAAATTTAATTCCCATAGTAGATTTTCTTCATGCACTATATACCTCATTCCTATATATCTAGTGTCTTCATTCAATTCTTATTTATTAATAGTATTTCTATATATACATTCTATTTCATTCTTATAATTAAAGTGGGTTTTAGGTCCTTCACTACTATCAGAAGTACCACATGTGTTTTCACAGTTGACATGTCAATCAGTAGTACTATATATGCTAACATGGACCAATCAGGGGGAAAGATTGTGAGATAAGATAACTGCGAGTCTGCAAGTTTGCAAAGTAGCAAGTATTTTTTGTTGGGATTCGGGGGTACGTGATCGATGATCCCCATTTTGATGTCATTAATTGGACCAACAAAGCCAGACTAACAAGCTGATGCTCTATTACATGTCGCCAGTGATGACAGACCTACCCGATCGACTCTAAACATGTTCATGCACTCTAGCTTAAGTCTAACGCACGCAAGCCATGTATCAAATTAATTATAACATTTAAAAAGACCATACAAAGACTTAAAATAATTTAATATTTAACAAAACAATATTTAATTCGTTCTCATGGTAGTATATCTGTTCATCCTGAGATTAATAGTTGCGAGGGATATATTTTTACATTGGTAAACTTTATTTATGCAACCAAATTATTGTTTAAAATGAGAATGTTTCATATTCAATACATGAAGAGAATATTTGTCAAATTATATATTTTTATTATAAATATATAAATCAAAATCAACAATCGAAAGAAAAAAACATAAATGGAAACCGAACTCGGACCAAAATTAAAACCCCCAACAGGTTTCTTATGTGCGTTAAAGATAGATGTATTATGGACATTAATATGCAATTTGACTCATCTCCTTGGTTATATTCCTCCACTCTAACCATCAGACACAATCTGTCAAATAACGATTTATTAAGTACCAAAATGAAACTTGATCATGATTAAGTAGTTTTAGTCATTCCAGTTAACCACTAGAGTAACAATTTTTAATTAATTTGCTTAGGTAAACCGTCGGATATATGCTTAACGTTTGATGAAGGGGGAAATCAGAAAATGATCGAGTAGTGAAAGGGATAAAAAAGAAGGAAGTGAAAGAGCAAAATCGGAGATGGAGACGTTAGGTGCATGCAGTGGGAGATAAGTTATTCCACCAAAATGGTGGAATGAATTATGGCCTTATTAATTTGTCACCGAAACTATGGATATCATTATTTTTGTAACTCCCCTTATAATTTTCATGGAATTTGGTCGTACCAAACGAAGAAAAGAAATATTTTGTGCTTATCTATGTCTTAACCCTGTACCAAGCAGGACCTTTTAAGTCTCATGTAAAGTCCAAAATGTCTTTATTTGGACTTTTTGGGCCTCCTAAGCCTAATGGGCTGCAGTCGTATCTACCCCCGTCTTCATTGCGCTTATCATTTTTTACATATATATACGGCTAAACAAGTTGGCTTAGTTTTCTCTCTTATTATAAGATAGTTCTCCATTTCACGAGAAGTGTGGTGGTCTTCAATTTCGACGGCATAACATGGAAGGAAAGGAATTAAAGAAATTAAAAGTATCACAAGAGTCTACGTTAGATCATGGAAGAATTTTGGCTAACAATCTCTGAATTATTTTTTCACACAAACAGCTATGTGCATACATCAATTGAACGGTTCAGTACTACACTAAGCATATGGTAAAGTACCACACATGATAGACGGCTATGAGCCGCGTAGGTGTTGTGATTGCATTTGTACGAACACGTGATGAGTACGTGAGGGCTTCTACATGACGCAGCACGAGGAATCGGGGTAACGTTCTTGCACCGGGTTCACAGGGTAGTATTGCGTCGGATATCCTCCTCCGTAAGAAGGCCATAGCACCACCGGCGTGCTCTCTGCCTGCTTGTACTCTTCTTCCTTCTTCTCTTTTAGGGTTACGACGCTGACGAGCTCGGCGAAGCCCATGTGCTTCCTCAGCAGCGTTGTCAGGGTGACGGAGTCCACCCCGTCCCCCACGACAACCATCTGGTTCTTCTCGGCCCCATCTAGTGATGCCGATATCACTCCTGTCCGTAGTGGGAGAGGAAACGTTAGTTAATGATGATCCGTGAAACCGGTTTCTGGTTAGCTATCAAAGAGCACGCGCGGTAGCAGAGTAAGCTGGAGGATAGGCAGGAAAGAAACGGCATCTGAAGTACGCACCCAGCGCTAGGTGCATGCAGTGCTCTGTACTGCAAGGCTTGTGCATGGGTGCTAATCTATTTACCTGGTAACGCAACAGCTAGTTTCAGGGCTTTGGAACGCTTCTTGGCGTCCTTCATTTGGAGTTTGATCACAACTCTTTGCTGCAAGGAATTAAGAAAGGTAAACAAAGAAAAATTTACCACCAGCCACCAGTACTATTTTAGAAAACTGTGCCCTAACTCTGATGGACAACAACCCACAGGAGCTAACAAATGAAGATGATCTTCATTTATGCGCAGCTAATTATCTAACTGGAAGGGAAAATTTAAGTGAAAGCATTGGTCACAGGGAGCATACACACCTTCATCCTGTCACTAGTGATCAGGTAGCCGGCCCTCAGTAGAACAACGGGGAAGTATACTAGATACTTCACACTATATGCTTGAAATGTTAGCTAGACAGAGAGAGAAGCAGTGTATGAGTGAGATGGAGACGCCGGTGTTGGCTTCCCTATTTATAGGTCCGGGAGAACGACCCATCCCTGAACAGGTCATCAAAGTTTGAGGATGGACTCGTTTGCTCAGTCAACAATCCAAAACAAACTAATTATCTGCATTTCCTTTCCTAACTTCATTAATTAATATGTAGGCAAAACATCTCGATCTCTTCTTATATTTGCGCCTTTGGAGACTTCGTGCTCAAGATAAGCGGGGGTGGCGTGTCAGGATGTAGAAAATAGGGCCACATATACTTAGGCCATTGGAGATAGGGTGGAGGCCATGACGACTGGAGTGATCTCATGGACATGACCGACCAATCCATCCATAACTGGTTGTGAGTGGTGACGGATCCTACTATACCGGAGAGTTGGGCCATTTGATTGGGTCTATATATTACAGACGGTGGTCTTAGTCTACCCAATCAATCCATTCTGTTGGCATGCATAGAGATAAACATTTAATTGTTTTATTGGATGGCGATTAGTTACAGAGATACACACTTAGCCAAGGAACACATATATAGTTCGTTTGTGAGATGGAAACAGTAAGCACAAGAAATCTGAGGGTTTGGCATCAGACTTGTATATATATAGGGATGAGTACAGCACGGACATTAGGATAATCTAGCGAGAGTTCAGGAGCAGCAAGAGAGTTAACCCACAATATACAATAGAGAGTTTCGAAGATGTTGGAATTCATCATTATCTCTTACATGAGATCAGAGTGACCCGTTTTTTTATTGTTGGGTAGGTCATAGTCCTTTTAATCCTTGCAATACCTCAACAGGTCTGGAGAACTTGCTAGGAGGTTTCCTTCGAATCTAATATCATATCCCGTTAAATTTCATAATATAATGAGTACGTCTAGACGACTGATAAATGAAATTTATGAACAGGAAGACTTCATATATAGTAGAGAAGAAAGCCCAAACGTGGTCTTGACCAGGTAGCGAACAGAATGCAAACGTGGGTCCGACATATCAATGGCTCTCTTTCAGGAAGGAAATTTATATTCAGAATATTGTCTCTCTCAACTGTCAACCAAGTCAGTGTGAAAAGTCCTTGCGCCCTCAAAAACACACACTCACACTCTCTCTCTCTCAAAAACACACACACACACACACACACACACACACACACACACACACACACACACACACACACACACACACACACACACAGAGACTCACTCACGCACGCACGCGCGCGCACACACATATCCCCCCCTCTTGTTAAGGCTATTATGTAATTTCAAATACAAGAACAAGAAGGATTCGAACTCTTCATTTTTTTTCTTGCATGGAATCATGCAAGTTCCCACACACCACAATGTACGGTAGAGAAATTGAGCTTAGCTTTTTTTCTTAGATAAATAAATCTTAGAATGGATAAACGACTTAGAATTTTCAGATCAATAAATCTTATATAGGAATGAAGTTATTGTGATTCACTCTTTTACTATGATATATCTTTTGTTGTGCATTTCCTCTTGATTTTGAGGATTATAAAACAATTTATTTATGTGATTAACGTGCTTAAGTTTGTAATGTTTTGAGAGGCCCAAAAGTCCCATTTAAAGGTAATTCAGGTTTCAACCCAAGAACCAAAAAGTTGGAACCGTAATACATTCAAATACACCAAAGGCGAGAAGGTTTGTCAGTTCGAAGCGATGGGCCACTTCCTAGATGTGGTAGACCATTTTTAACCGAACATAGGGTAAGTGGTCAGGGATTAAAACCATGGACCACTTTACAAAAAAACAATGGATCGTTTTTCACATAGCGAAAAACTAGGAATTAAAGACCGTTTATGGTCCGAAATTCCTTCCAAAAACCATGGATCCGAGACTCAATTTCGTTTCTTTACCCAATGCTTGAGGGTAGGCTTGCTATGTCTTAGGGTATAAATATAATGTCTCTTATACTTCTAACCCTAAGGAACTAGACTATGGGGGCTGCTAGCTCTGGTGCTCTAGTGTTCTTCTAGGGTTATTATTCTTCTTCCTTCCACAGCTAAAATGGGTGACCTTCATCGTAAGGGAGTACGTGAGAATGATCCAAAGTGCTCAAAGAGGGGCTTTCCTATTGCTAAGGATTAGCATCTAACAAGGGGCTAATAAGGGGGTGTTTCATCTATGATCTACATTCATTCTATAAATCTTCTTCTCAGTGTATGCATTTCATTATATTGAGGGGACATAAACATGTAGTCTAGAAGTTGATTTTGTGTGTGTGTGTGGTTAATGCTCGAGACATCATGGTAGGTTGTTCATTCACTTGTGTGTTTGTGGTTATTTGATTCATTGCCGGTGAAAAAATGGCTCACCCATGGTGGGGGACATAGGTTACAAGGTTTGAGACCTACCCACACTATAAAAATGTCTATGTTATGTGTGTGATTGCTCCTTATTTCCTCCTCCTTGTGCAAATTTATTGCATGTTCTTGCTAGTTTCTTGTGGTCAAACCACATTTTGTTGATTAATCACTTCATAGTTGATAGATCCTCATTGAGTAAGCTCTTAATTAAAATTTATTTTTAATGTGCAAAGATCAGGTGAAGTTTTTAAAGGGAACCCAGGTTGATTTGCTATACTTTGGGCAAACAATTGGTATCAGAGCCAAGACTCATTTCATTCAAATGTCCAACAATGTTGAGATATCCAAATTATATGGCAAATAGGGGAACTATTTCTAAGGATCATTCTATTCATCGATCTCCATTCTTCAATGGTTCTAATTATGTCTATTAGAATAGCCAAATGGTTATCTGCCTTATAAGGTCACAAGAATATGAAGTTTGGAGAGTAATGGAAAAGGGGTCATACAAGCTCTAAGAGGATGAGGACTCATAGGATCATGAGCAAATTAGGCAATCCACTATCAATCATAATGTTATGAATATTATGCAATGTGTTCTCCACCCTAATGAATATTCTCGTGTTTCTATGTGTACCAGTGAAAAGAGATATGGGACAAGCTAAAACTAATCTCTTAATGAACCACTCAGATTAAAGAAATAACACTACAACAAACGAGACCTATCGCCACAAATTTTACCTACTCCTGTGAAAAGCATAGGTAAAGTTCACTTTTTCGTATGGTTTAAAATTTCTGTAGCTAACTATTCCTATGGTCATTTTTGCGTAGATATATGGCCACCTTATTCTGACAATTTTCTAAAAAGCATCAGAAAAGTTCATGTATTCCTATGCTTTTTGAGTGAACGTGAGAATAGACCTTAGATATTGTTACACTTTAAATAAAGCATATGAATAGGTTGATTCATAAAAAAAGTGAAAGCATAGGAATTGTTGGTGCCCCGATGGCGCCAAAACTTGGCACTCGACATTTTCCATTTTTCCCATTTTAGCGCCTAATTTCCCATAAATCCCACCCGTCCTCTCTCTCCTTCTCTTCCTACCCCACCCCTTCCCCTCTCTTCTCCATGGATCTAGTTGAGCACATGACCATTGTGTCTAGCCTCCCAACCTCTAGCCTCTCTGCGCTGCTATGGATGCGGCCTCCATTGCCATCGCCTTCATCATCGTCAACGACGACAGTGGCAAGGAGCTCTATCTCTCTCTCACACTCTCTATGTGTAGGATGGAGGGGAAAGGGACGAGGGGGGTGTCTCTTGTGAGTAGGGACAGGGTGGGGGTGTGCTTTCTGGCAAGGACAAAGGGAGGTTGGTATGCGTGTAGGTCGGAGGGGAGAGGGATGAGGGGGGGAGTCTGTGTGTAGGTTGGAGGAAAGGGACGATGTAGGGGGGTCTATGTACGTGTAGGTGTAGGCCAAAGGATGCAGGGGATGGGGACGGGGGGGTCTATGTACAGGTCGGACGAGAGAGGGATGATGGGGGGAAGGTCTGTGTGCAGGCCAGATGTAGGAGGGGAGAGGGGCCGGGGCAGGGTCAGTCTGTGTGTAGGCCAGAGGGGAGAGGGACGATGCTAGGGGGGTCTATGTGCAACCCAGAGGCCGAAGGGGAGAGGGGACGAGGCAGGGCATTTTTATGTAGGCCAGAGGAGAGAGGGACAAAGGGCGGGTCTGTGTGCAGGCTAGAGATCAGAGGGGAGAGGTACGGGAGGGGGGTCTATGTGCAGGCTGGTGGGGAGAGGTACGATAGGGGGGGTCTATGTACAAGTCGAAGGGGATGGGGACTATAGGGGGGTGTATCTGTGGGTAATCTGATGGGGAGAAGGACGATGGGGGGGGTCTATGCGTAGGCCAGAGGCTAGTGGGGAGAGGGACGATTGGGAGGGGGGTCCATATACAAGCCAGTGGCCGAAGGGGAGAGGTACGAGGGGGCCTGTGTGCTAGCCAAAGGCCGGAGGGGAGAGTGACGAGCAAGGGTGTCTCTTGTGAGCAGGGACAGGGGGTGTCTGTGTCACTAGTTCTTGTCTCTCTCCTACAACTTGAGTCACTAATAGAGCAGTTTCCCTCATAGATATTGAGTATGTAACGACTCAGGATTCGAGTATCGGAATGTAACCGGCGCGACTCGAATCCTAACTCGCCACCCATGAGCCAGAGTGCTTGGAAGGGTTGATTTATTATTGTGGGAGTCTATAAGAATGTAAAATAAGTGCATAAATTAAAGTATAGGAATTGAAACATATGTTCACAATATATACAGTGCATAGTCCAAGTCCATAATAGTACAGTCCAACAAAAAATTCAAAGAAAAGTACACAGACACGAGTCATACCCTGGCTCTAGTAGGTTAGCAACTAAGGAGCACAACTCGCACTGCACTGATCATCTAAACCGCGTGGAGGCCACCTCAGTAGAAAGAAATATGGGTAAGTCTCATCTCATTGGTTCAGTAGGGGTCTTGTGGATCCCCACCATACGAAACAACAAAAGGCAAGTAATGATAGTAAGCAGGCAACTGGCAGAGAGCAGTAAGTAAAATTATGTTCACACCTAAAATTTGGCATCAAGAGGAATAAGCCTCATCAGGCTGAACAATGGCAGTTAAAATAAAATAGTCCAAAATGATAACAAGAATATTTTGCGAAGCCCCGCATCAGGCAAAGAAGAAAAGAAAGAAGATGAAGAAGGAAAAGAAGAAAAGGAAGAAAAGGAGGAGAAAATGAGAGGTGCCGTGTCTGCACCTTCACCCGGCGTGTCGTATCGGCACCCTCATCAAAGCTCCAATCGGCCACCCCGACACTAGAAGAGTAGAAGAAAAGAACAAGAAACCAAGAAAAAGAAAAGGAAAAAAGAAGAAGAAGAAGAGGAGAGAGGTGGGAGCTCCATCTGGCATCTCCTACTCGAGTCTTTGTTGACTCACAAAATTTAAACACCACAATATATCACAATATAACAGAAATTGTGGGAAGCTTAAGGTGTTCTTAAAGTACACTGTCGTGAGCTCCACTGTAAGAACCCGGTAGTGAAGAAACAGAAAAAGAGGTCGGAACGGCCAAAGTTTAACACAGTGATGGCAGTGCCATATCGTACGTGTATGTGACACTGTGTCATCATAGATTTACGTCCCGATAGACGAATTGGATTTAAAATCAAAGGAGGATGAGGCACCCCTGAAGATGTACCGTCGCGAGCCAGATTGTGGAAGCTCAGGCATCAGAAAGAGGAAGAGGACTGCTGAACCGGTAGCCCCCATGAGCCCCATCCAGCATCCCTCCAAGGGCACAACCAGCACGCCCATTCACACTCATCTGGCAGCCCCTAGCGCGCTAGTCTGGCAGCCCAGGAAAGTCTCATCCGGTAGCGCAACAATGCCCAGTCGGCGGCCCCTTTACGCCCCATTCGGCAGCTTTGGAAGCTCCATCCGGTAGCCCAAAGCACCCCATTCGGCGGCTCACGCAAGCACCCATCTGGTAGCGACGGAACACTTCAAACAGTAGCCCATCCAAAGCCCAACCGGTAGTGAGGCAGCGGCTCATTCGACAACCCCTCGCGGCAGCCCATATGGTCTCATCTGGCAGCCCCATGAGAGCTCATCCGGCAGCCCCGTTGAACTCCATCTGGCGGCATCCTAAGGTGTCGAATCAGTAGTGCTTCGAAGCTTATACGGGAGCTCCTTCGAAGCTCATCTGGTAGCCTTCCACCTGAGGCATTCATCTGGCAGGCTGTCTTCACCTTAAATAGCAACCCGCACAGCAGCCCCTAAAGGGCCCCTGAACCGGCAGCTACTTCGAAGCTAGTCCGACAGTGCCTGAAAACCTCACCTGGCAGTCCCTTTGCGGCTTAAACGGTGGTAACATAACTCTTCATCCGGTAGCACAATGGAGCAAAGGCCTCACGTCCGCCCCCCGATATAAAGGAGGGACTGCAGTGGAGAATAAGAGAATCATAAGACAGATAGAGAGATAAGGAGGAGCTCTTACAATCCCCCTGGGTTCTCGAGTACTATTTTCCTCAGCGTAGAAGAAACCACAGAGACGATTTGGAGAAATTAGAGAGAGACAGGGAGGCCTCCCCGGAAGAAACTACAGAGCGAAGAGGAAGATGAAAAGAGAGAGGAAGAGAGATGAGAGGTGAGGAAGGGGGGAGAAGGAGCCAATGCTCCATTTCTCCCCTCCCCGTTTTGTATTCTTCTTTTCTTCTTATGTGTCCTCTTTTTCTACTATACTCGGCGAATTGAACTAAAAAATCTTGTGGATGGTTTTGTGTTTATGAGGACTGCTGCCCCCAATCCCTGCTATTTCTCCTCCTTTCTTATTCTTTTCTCTTTGTCGGTGACTCCTTTGGCCATCGTACTGTGATCCTCCTTACGTGGGAATTGAATGTGGTCCGGTCGTCCGGGAGTGGAGATGTGTGTGTCTTCGAGAGGGTTTATGCTCGGGGTTTATCTAGTACCATGGATATGATCCCAAGCTTCAACCCTCGTGGGTTATTGTGATGATCCGTGGCTAAGTTACCTAACATCCGATACCCTATTTTCCCTGTGATCTTTTCCTTCTTCTTCGTTTGACTCACCTCCTACGATGGATGATGCGACAATACCTTCCCCCTTGCAGTCAATCAGTGGAGAAGACGGGGCTGCCCAAAAGCTAAACCTTGTAATATAAAGATCCATCCCCTCATCAACTTCCCATCATGTGGGATATTGAGGTTTTTACGGTGCTCTATTTCTTCCTCTTCCTCTCCCGTAATCTAACGAGCCGGCTTTAAGCAATCCTGCACACCCTCATAGCTATGATCTGGTGCATCCGGTAGCCCCCCCTTTTGGTTGATCCAACAGGCCTCTATCCCTCTAATCCGGAAGCCCCCCGGGCCACTCCCACGGCTGTCCCACACAATCTCCCCAAAACATTCTCCCCCTTTTTGATGATGGCAACATTGTGCGCACCGACCTGCATAACTAGACTATGCGCATGTGCTATGACTTGAAGGAAGGTCCTCAGACGTGAAAGCCTTCATGTGAACATCGACTTGGATTGACACCATGCATGTATGTGCATCGACCTTTGCATGCAGCACTTTCTTCATGTGCACTCACCTTTCATTCAACACTGAACATGTGCACCGACCTTAATATGCAACAGTGACAATGTGCACCGACCTTTGCATGCAGCACTTTCTTCATGTGCACTGACGTGACATGCAACACTGAACAAGATAAAATATATTGTTGCCAGTCATCAAAGCTGAATAAGAAATTAAATTCAGAGAATCAAGTTAAATGAGACACAACGTGAGACAACAGGTTGCCTTGGTGCGGCAGGCCCCCCTCCTTTCGGCATCACCGATGTCGCATGTGATTCGGCGTCTTCCCCTCTTTCTTCCTTTTTTTTGAAGTGAATCGGTAGCACTCCTAATCTGACATCTCGCCACCTCTCTTTTATTTATGTTAACATAGGGAACGTCAGCTCTCTTTTAACCCCAGGTGATCCGACGTCACCCTTTTGGTTGAGCCTGTCGATAAGTGACCAACTCCCAGTCGACTGACCTCAACCCCTGTCGACCGGCGTTACCCTTGTTGATACAACGCGACTAGCCAAACACGACGAATAAATTATGACTGTTTTAAAGAACGCGGTCATGGTCCTAGCCGCGACCAGGAAGGCATATCAGTGAAGCTAACGCGAGCATGCAAGCGTGTCATAGGGCACTGTCGCGTTTGCTTGTGAACGCGGTCGGTTTCCCAGATCGTGACCTTAAGGACGCAGTTGGTGTCCCGACCATGATCAAGACAGCAACCGTGGTCCTTCTCCTTCAAAGAGCATAAAGGTTGTCTCAACTAATTCACTACAAGAAAAATCAGAAATACCGACGTACTGATTCTGTTCGAAATCGGTCGAAAATCCGTCGGAAATGGCTTTTCCGACGGATTTTCGATCGGTTTCCGACGGAATAAGTACGTCGGAAAAATTATGTCACTACTTTTCGATGGAATATATTTTCGTCGGAACTTTGTCGAAAAATATCAACTAACCAATTCAATCGGTAATTTCGTCAGAATTTCTATCGATAATTAATAGCTTTAAATAAATTAATATTTCCAACAAAAATAATTCCGTTGAAAAAGACGTCTATAATATATTCTTTTAATTAATATTAAAATTTAAAAATATTTCTGAAGATGATATTACATCAAAAATATGTCCGTAATAATTCTGACAAAAATATATTTCATCAGTATTTCGTCGATAATATATAAACTTAATTAATAATAATTTTAAGAAATTTTTTGAAGAAAACATTTCAGTCGAAAAATCCATCAAAAAATGTTTCGATGGAACATTTTTTCATCGATAAAACATTAGTAATACATAACAAAATATTTTCGGTGAACATATTTCTGTTGCAAAAATGTCGATAATTTACGACGGATTTTCTACATGCAGCCGGAATTACGTTGGAAATACGTCGGTAAAAATTTCGACGAAAATTTTTTTCGTCGGTATTTCGTTGGTAATATATAAATTTAATTAATAATATTTTTTAGAAAGTTCTCGACGAAAATGTTTTCGTCGAAAAATCCGTTGGAAACTATTCTGACGAAAAAGTATTTCGTCGATAAAACATCGATAATACATAATAATAAAATTTAAAAATTTTTCGACGAACATATTTCTGTTGTAAAAACGTCGATAATTTTTGACGGATTTTCGACATATAGTCAGAATTTCGTTGAAAACTCAGCCTCATCTTTATATATATATATATTTATTTAAAAAATTTAAAAATCTATTTAAAATATACACCCTACAATTATACAACACGCAATAAACAACATACACAACACATAATAAACAACATCCATAACACATAGCTCAATGAATAAAAAAAGTTACAGTTACATTAATTCAAAAGTGTCATTTTATCACAATATCATAAAAACAATCAGGAGATATCAACTAGATCATCCTCATCAATAGCATCTCCACCATCACCAATTGTAGGAGAATCTTATAACACAGAAAAATAATATTAAATAGATTTAAATAAAATTAATTATTAATAAAATTAATTAAATATCTTTTTGATTTTCTAAATTTGAAAGTAGATAATATGAAGATAAATTCGTTAAATTAGTTTTGATTTGAGCGTCGAGGCCAAACCGGGTATCCATTTCACTTTTCGTCAGCTCTCTCAAGTCACACTCCCCACCCATGTCGTGTTGTAACAATCAGCACGTCGATCAAATCGATATTTCACATTTTCAACCCCCGAAATCCCAGGCCTTAGATTTGTTTTAAACTAAATTAGTTTGGAAATGGATAGTTTGAGCGTCGAGCCCAAACCAGGTATCCGTTTTGGATTCCATCAGCTCTCCTAAGTCACACTCCCCACCCAGGTCGTGTTGGAACAATCGACATGTCGATCAGATCGATATTTCATATGTTGGACCCCCGAAACCCCTAACCTTGGATTTATCTCAAACTAAATTAGTTTAGAAATGGATAGTTTGAGCATCGAGCTCAAACCGGGTATCCGTTTTGGATTCCTTCAGCTCCCCTAAGTCACACTCCCCATCCAAGTCATGTTGGAACAATCGACACACTGATCAAACCAATATTTAACATCTTACACCCCTGAAACCCCAAGTCTTTTGTGTTGGATCAATTTTTGATGTCATGTTTCAAATCTAAGACTCTTAAAGCTGAATTCTCTGAACTAAGTAGTAATATTATACCTCCAAAGTCTACAAAACTAAAAGTTAAATTAAATACTCACATGAGAGGGCTGCATTGTGCTCGAGGGTGCTCCCTGAGTGAAAATCCTCACATGGGAGAGGGGGGTAGAAACCGCTCGAGTAATGCACGTCTCAATGGCATCTACCTCATCTCTGACGATGGATCTGATATGGCTCGTCGAAGTGCCAGTGGGGGGAGTAGAGAAGGAACTGCTACTGTAGCGGGACGGAGCTGAGCTAGCACAAGATGCTAGAATCAGGCCGGTGTCCAAGCTCTGCCCAAAATAGTATACTAGTCCTTTCTTCGGTGGGCCGATTGCCATTACCCATGCCTCAAGATCTAACTGCGGTCGCTGCGTCTCCTCCCCGTACTTTTCAGTCATATGCCTATCATATGACTCCTGCAAATTGAATAAAAAATATTGTAAATTTCATATTAATCAATCCTATAAAAATTGAAATAGGAAAGAAATAAGTATGTATAAACTTACCACTACCGAGCGAGCTCTCTCGCTCAAATACCGACCGGTCCCCTTCACCTGTCGTGGTACGGGACCATACCACCCCTCTCCTTTTCCTGTTATACATGTTATAGAGAATAAATAAGGACATATAAGAAATAAAATATAATAAAATCAAGATTATTACTTACCAATCTCTCCTTCTAGGTCGCGAAGGAAACAGACCTAGAAGTATGAAGATGCACGTCTGGATATGACGCACGGGTGGTTTTGGCTTTTTTAGATTTGGCTATCCAATCAGCCTCGGCCCATCTATCACAGAGGACGTCCCAGTGCTCCCTCCTCATCCATACGGGGCCGTGTGCCTTCTAGAGGGCACGATCCTCGCTCCCCCCGACTGCAGCCTGGGCACGGTCCTGACAGCTGTATAATTGATGCTTATAATTTACACTTGATGTGGCCTCCCATGCACGCCGAGCTCGTCCGGCATCAGCTAGCCTCACAAACTGATATCCTCACTGTCAAGAATTCAAACTTTAGAAGTTAGTCTATTGAAATTACGGAGTTGAGAAATATGTAATTTGAAAGATTAAATTATATATCAGGAAATCATCGTACAATCGATCGCGGATATCCTGAGGAAACTTTCGAAGTGAGTTATATGGGTCGGGCACATGTCACACAATGGTCTAGGTAATAAAACGAGAAGCGTCATTGGGCTCTACTTTATCCTTGCAATTATATATGTTAAAATGATAGCCAACAATTATATAGTTGATGGATAGACAACGAACACAAATCATGAGTTTAAATATTTACCTAGAGACCCAACATAGCTTGCGTCCCTCCTGCAGCAGAAGCTGCTCGCCCTCGTGATGGCTAGCAACATCCTCTGTCGATGGTGTGCCCGGGTGGGTGGACGAGCCAACCATCGCAGGTGGTGTGCCCGACGTACCTGTTACAAGCTAAATATAAGTAGTTAATCAGAAATTTCATAATTAAAAAACTATTTATTCAACAAGTAAACATATAGAATTTTCATTATTTAACTAATAATGTAAATAAACATACCAGTAAAACGTGGTGGGGGCGGTGTACTCTGTGTAACTGGTGCGGAGGCACTCAGACCTGTAAACATGAAATATCATTAGCAAAACAAAGTACATAATGACTACACGTTTACCTAAGAATTTAAATAAATATATCAGCAGAAGAGCTACAGAGAGAGCATTTGAAGAGGAAGAAAAGAGGGAGCCGTCAGGAGTATTTCGAAGAGAGATCAGAGAAAGTGATAGAGAGAAGAAGAAGAAGAGATAGAGAAAGAGAGGGAGCAACCACCGATCTTGAGAGCAACTTCCAAATCCATTCCAGAAAGAGAGAGAGAGTGATAGCAGCCAAGGAGTCCTTATTTTCGATCTCTTCTGTTGTGTTATATTTTCATGATTTTGATGATCACAAAACTTTATACTTGAGTTCTCCTTCTAATGTTATATTTTAGATATTCATTGCTACAAACCTTTGTGATTTTGATGATTACAAAAGGTTCTTTAGTGCATTTATCGTTGGAGAGCTTTTTGTATTGGACTGGTTAAGAAATGGTTTCTAGGAACTGTCCAAGTCGACTTGGTATGCTGACCAAGTTGACCTGAGCAAAAGCTTGTGTTTCTCTATGTTCTGTATGAGAAACCAAGTCGACTTGGAGAGAGGTCCAAGTCGACTTGGTGATGGCCTACTCCACTATCTACTTATGGGAGCTTGATGCAAGTGGACTTGCTTCTTTTGGAAGTTGACTTGGTGTTGGCCCTTTCCAACTTCTATTTTCTGGGAGCATGACGCAAGTTGACTTGGTCCATGGCAAGTCGACTTGGTCTTCTGCTTGAATGCTTTTCATGTGCTTGAACTTCTTTATTCTCTTGCTATGAAGTATGAAATTGATTCATATTGTGGGTTGAGTAGTATGGTTATCTATCGACTGAAATAAAATTCAGTCGACTCATTTTGGGCACTTGGCCTAACTGTTTAGCTGGATGGTCGACTGTTCTTGATAGTTCAGTCGACCAACTAACTCTCACGATTTTAACTCACAGTAATGCAATCTTCTTCATGTCTAGTAGATGCTTTTGGTCTCTGTGCGTCGACGCAATGGGACTCCTGTGTCGACACAACATAGTTCTTTAGCCTGCTTTAAAGGATTTAGATAAATGTGTCGACGCAATGAATATGTTGCATCGACACATCAAAGCTATCAACAAAGAATCTCTTCAGTAAGTTTTAATTCATGTTGTTTAAGAGCGAAATTGACTCATTTGTGGATGTTTTTGCAGGTCCAAAGGAAGGTGTTTTAATTTCACATCTAAAAAGACAATTGGTGAGATCAAATCTACTTAATATCGACCCCAAGGGTTGACCCCCTTTATTTTTGTTTCTATTCTGTAGATATTCAGAACTTTCCAGTAAGGCATTCTCAAAGTGTTGGCCCCCAAAGTCGACCCCATTGTGTAGGAGTTATGTTTTTAGATTTCTAACGTGAGAGAGTCGACCCCCAGGGTCGACTCCTTTGTGTTAAGGTTTTGTTTTTGGGTTAACAGGCAGAGGGTGTCGACTCTAGGAGTCGATCCCTTCCGTTCGGACCCTTGTCGCGGGTAGCTCAGCACCATGTACATCAGGCTAGTCAGATGGTATGACTTTGAACATAGAATTAAATTCTTGAGTCTTTTTCATATAAATAATGTACGCAATTCTTTTCATTAATAAAATTCAAACTCAAATATACAGTCCTATGTTTTTTTAGATCAACCCCCACTACTAGCTATGTTAGATAGGGCCAGAATTGCCCAGATAGTAGCCAAGGAACAAGTAACTCCCTTCTCAAATGTAGAGGATGTGCTATTAAGAGAGGTAGATGAGGAGAAATTTTAGGAGAGTTGGACTACGCACATCTGTAGGCAGGGCTATTTAGGGACATAATGCCTTACGTTATTGGAGTTCATGGAAGCATTAATACGGCATGGACGCCTTAGTGAAGATAGGGCCATGTCATTTTGGGGGTAGGCCCATATTTATGTTGAAAATCCGTATATATTTGAAATTTAAGATGAGTACAGGGTCTTCAAGGGTTTCAATGAAAATATGATTACTGCTATTGGAAGAGATCCATTTTCCCATTCAGTGTATCTGGCCCTGAGCAAAGAGAGACAATGTAGGGGGATATGAGAAGATATTGATTAGAAGTTCACAAGATTTCAAAAATACAATTTGGAACTCCAATAACAACATAAACCCCTAATCACTTATGGCCACTTTCTCAAGATGGAGGCAAGAAGAAGAGCCATTGCAAGAATGCTAGAAGTGAAAGAAGAAGAGAATGAAGAGTAGGTATAGCAGGATATCGGAAGACCTGAAGAACATCAACCTACTGCGGCTATAGTATCACATGGAGTCATGCATAGTTGCAACTCCACCCATAGCGCTCAACCAGCTCCTAGGAAAGTCATCTATACAAGTAGCAGTGGTCACAAACTCCATGAGAAAACTTCTTGATGTTCCTCTGTGTTAGAAGCATTTGGAAAGAACAAGTATGACTTCAACCAATTCATGAGATCGTATAGAAGCCAAGAAGAAGAGCTTGTTGAAAACCCTGATGACACCTATAGGAGAATGTTGCATTATATAGGGCACAAGCCTTACACCTGGTGGTGTGGATAGTGCAACAAATGTAACCCTGTTGTGTTCCATCCTCAGCCCAAGCAGTACACAAGAAGGTGAAGATAGATCCTAGTACTTTTTCTTTTCAAATTCATATTAATGAAATCATATCTATGTTCGCATTTCTCCTCTGTGCCCCACATGTGTTGAATGCTATATTTGACAAAAAGGGTTGTTAAACCTTATATTAAGTTTACAGGAAAGATAATTTAAACCCGATTTGGTTTAGGGGGAGTCTAATGGGTAAGACTCAGTCAAATTAGGGGAGAATTACAAAGAAATATAGGAGGATTAATAAGGGAGAGTATTTAAAAGTTCACCCTTTTTTGCTTTTGTCAAAAAGGGGGATTGAAAATCCCTTGTCGCGGGTCTCACGAACTAGGCTGGAGACCCAACATGTTCCGTTACTTAGCCTTATTCACCCCTTTCGTTTGGACCCTTGCGCACTAGAAGTATGTGTTTTAACTGGGCAAAGTTTGTGGAGGGATCTATTCACCCCCCCTCTAGATTCGCCTGCTGCACTAAGGGACCTAACACCTAAGAATTTAAATAAACATACTAGCAAAAGATGGTGGTGTGGACGCACTTTTTCGACACGCTGGGCTCGTTCGTTTGTTCGCTTGTTTAGGCGTGGTTTATTCGGTGGGTTTATTTGTCTATTAAGTGCGTGGGCGTGCCAGTCACAAAGTGACAATTTATTCGGGCTCCGAAGAGCCCATGGTGCGCTCGATCTGACTTTGTCAGACGATTGTGTTGTTCGTGTCGGGACCGCATCCCGCCGCGCCATAAAGGTCACGACGTCATTTACATCTCCCATACGAGGGAACACCCTTGATTAACTACCGAAATTAGGGGCCCTGCGGCCGAAAGGACTAACACTAACTGCGCGAGAAGGAAGCAGGAACAAATCACACCAATATCTTCATCGGGGTAAGGGCCACGGGCCATGTTGGTCACTCATGGACCTTTTTCATATTCGGACGAAGGTCTGTAATAGAGACGCGGTGGAGGCCGGGATGAATCCGTTCAAATATCTGCCGAACGCGCGGCAATTTTTGTGACGGC
This sequence comes from Amorphophallus konjac, assembly GCA_022559845.1. Taxonomy (NCBI): domain Eukaryota; kingdom Viridiplantae; phylum Streptophyta; class Magnoliopsida; order Alismatales; family Araceae; genus Amorphophallus; species Amorphophallus konjac. The sequence continues at coordinate 67,369,354 of CM040122.1, read as the reverse complement.
TCGAAAGGGATCCGGCCTGAGAAACGGGTCTGGCTCAATCGGAATGTCGACCCAAAGCGAGGTCAGGTCATAGCCATTTCGGGATAATTCCCAGGGCTCAGGCCCGGCCTGCAAAGGCGGCGTTATTGTTCCTTCAACATCGGGTCGCGGGAGAGATAGGGCTGCAGTGCGGGTTTTACCATTTTTTTTATCTGGGCTCTGAGTTATATGCATATATATATATATACATATATATATATATATATTCATATATATATATATTATTGCCTATTTCCCTTTTTGTGTATTTTTTGGATGATTTATTCCCGCTGTCTGTTATTATTATTATCAGAGATTTCTCTTACTACTGTTATTATTATTCCACAATTTTTGTTTATTATTATTATTATGATTATATATATTCAACTTTATTTGGTCATCATAATTTTTGATTTATTGCTATCATTATTATTATCATTATATGTTATATCACACACATGCTTCTGGGGAGAGAATGGACCGCTGAAGAGGCCAAAAGGGGGTTGAAGGAGCGTGCCGGCGAGGGCAGCAGGTAGCGTGCCGGCGAAGGTGGCGTGGAGCGTGTCAGAGAAGCCCACAGATGGTGTACCGGCAGAGGAGATGGGTAGCGCGCCGATGAGAGCATCCCAAGGCGTGTCGGCGAAGGGAGAAGAGGAGCGTGCCGAGGAAGGCACTAAGGCAGGTGTGCCGGCGAAGGCCTGGCCATGTGTGCCGACGAAGGAAGGAAATGAGTGTGCCGGGGAAGGCAGCCAGGTGTGCCGGGGAAGGCAGCCAGGTGTGCTGGCGAAGGGGGAAATGAGCGTGCCGGGAAAGGCACCACGGAAGGTGTGCCGGCGAAGGGCTGGCTAGGGGTATACCGCTGAAGGGCCCACTCCTCCTCCACTGCCTTTAAGGCTTTTCTTTCCTTCTTCTCTTTGGTTTTTATGTAGTTTTACACCAGTCTTTCCTCCCTCTCCTCACAACCTATTCTTTATAGATTGAGCATTTAATTCACCACACAATCAATTAGGTCCGATTCTTATCGTGTTGTCCGTAGTGCCTTGTTCCGGTTGGAGTATTCTATCGCCAATTGTTCCACTCGTTCGTTATTTTCCCTTGCCCTTTTATATGTTGTTGCCCCATTTGTTTATTGCATCCTTTTGCTTCTTTAATGTGTTATTATTTTCTAACAAAAATTCGGCAGCATCTCCCCTTGACCTGAGCATAAGGGAGATAAAGGGAACGCGCCCACATGGAGTGGCGGAACCCGACAACTGGAGGTGGGCACCCGAGGGCGGCATCACCTTTAATGAATCCTCGGAAAACTCAGAAACAGCGATGGGCAAAGGGGAGAAGCCCCGTATAGCCACTCAAGGGCGTGCCGGGGAAGGGAAGTTGAAGGCGTACCGGCGAGGGCCACCAAGGCTGTGCCGGGGAAGGGAGGCCAAGGGCGTGCCGGCGAAGGCCACTAAAGCCGTGTCGGGGAAGGGAAGCCGAAGGCGTATCGGTGAGGGCCTAATGGGGGGGGGTGCCGTTGGGAGCTGAGTGACTGCACTGGGATGTCCGTAGGCCAGTGGAGGACTGGGCAAGGGGTGAAGGCTGAGGGTTAGCTAGGTGGGCTGGAGTTGAGGAAGGGAGGAAGGCCAAGGATGCTATTGGTAGCTGGGTGTTTCATGAGAAGAAGAAGGGCCCTTCCCCCCAAAGCAAACGGGTGAAGTTGGGGACCAAAGAGGAGGGCATTGAGATCGTGAGGCCAGGGATCGCAGGGGGGAACAACATCGGCATGGAGACTCCAAAACACCGGAGGAGGGAAGAAAAACGAACAATACACCATGCACACCGGCATAAACCAATGGAAGCAGAAACCCAAGAAGGGTGATTTTTATTCACGAAGAGGAGTGACCACAACCGGCCACATACATTGTGAAGCACCTACGTGCTGAAACTGCGGCAGGGGCGGGGAAGAGATCATGCAAATGAAAGGGAAAGAAGGAAACGGGAGGAGTGTTGGGGCCAAACGGAGGCGACTACTCCCCGCCCTTCCCCCACTCCCTCCTTTACATCACAGCTCACACTCTCTCTCTCCATCTCTTCCTTACTCTCTCATCTGGGTGATCGTCGGAGGGGGACCCTACGGCGAAGCTCCCTTCTTCTTCTTCTCTTCTTCCTCTCGTCTGCTTCATCTGTGTGTTTGTGTGTCTGTGTGTCTCCTTCCTCTTCTTTTCTTTGGCCGAAGAAGGGGGGTGTTTTATACCCAGCGGCGGGAGCGTTCGGGCGCGAATGACGGTGGTGGGAGGTGATGGGCATTGAATGGGGTTTGACCTCCCCGTCCTTGGTGGCAGAGGAGTGGCATGCGTGGCTTAGCCTTCGATCGACACTTCGGACAGCTCACTGCGCGCCAAGGATCTATAGGGCATGGGCGCAAGATCTCGTCTGCCGGGACGTGTCATTGAAGAGCCTGAACGCTGTGCCGCTGGCAGGCACAACAAGCGTGCCGCTGAGAGGGCCAAAAGGTGTGCCGCTGGAAGACATGGCGAGCGTGCCGCTGAAGAGCCCAAAGGGCGTGTCGCTGAACGGCCAGGAGGGCGCGCCGTTGAACGGCCAGGAGGGCGCGCCGGCGAAGGAGCCCCTGAAGTGTGCCACTGAGGGCGTTGGTGGGTGTGCCGCTGAAGGCCTAGGTGTGCCGCTGAGGGCGACGCAGGAGTGTGCTATTGAGAGGGCATGGAGAGTGTGCCGCTGAAGAGCGAAGAAGGGCGTACCATTGAAGGCCACCCTAGGTGTGCCGCTGAGGGCTGGCAAGGGGGTGTGCAGGGACTGTGCCGGTGAAGACACCCACACTGGGTGTGCCGGTGGAGCGTCCCATCCGAGCGTGCCAGTGGAGCACCAGGGGAGTGTGCCGTTGAACGGGCTGGGGGGCGTGCCGGCGAAGGGGCGGCCTGGGCGTGCCGCTGAACAGGGCAAAGGGTGTGCCGCTGAACAGGGCAGAGGGGTGTGCCACTGAAGGGGCGGCCTGGGCGTGCCACTGAACAGGGCAAAGGGTGTGCCGCTAAACAGGGCAGAGGGGTGTGCCGCTGAAGGGGTGGCCTGGGCGTGGCGCTGAACAGGGCAAAGGGTGTGCCGCTGAACAGGGTAGAGGGTGTGCCGCTGAAAGGCTCAAGGGCGTGCCGCAGAAGGGATAAATGGGCAGTTCTGAGCCTGTTGTGAGCGCTGAGTTGTGGCCCGTTTGATTTTCTTCGAGGCCCATGGATTGCGGGGCTCCCGGTGGTTGATTTTTATTCACTGTCGTGATTCCGGAGATAGCTTCACGGCAGTGTGTGTGTGCGTTCGGGGAGTACGGATGGCCCTCTTCCACGTAGTTTCTTCAGTTGAAGCTGTCGTTAATGTTGGACTAGCCGGGACATACGGGCGTGCAATTTTGCATGTCCACAAATGCCCCCCACCCACGGGTGGCGCAGGCAAAGGATGAGCCGGGCGGTGCCCGTTGGTGTACTTGTCTCTTTCCTCTTCGTCGGCACCGACGGGGTGTTGGGAGCTGGCGTAGCATGTTGATCTCTTCTTCTCTTCGTCAGTGCCGACGGGGTGTCGGGCGTTGACATGGTATGTTTGTCTCTTGGTCTCTTCATCAGTGCCGACGGGGTGCCGGGAACGGAAGCAGTGTGTTGGTCTCTTTGTCCCTTCATCAGTGCCGATGGGGTGCCGGGAACTGAAGCAGTATGTTGGTCTCTTTGTCTCTTCATCAGTGCCGACGGGGTGCCGGGAACTAAAGCAGTGTGTTGGTCTCTTTGTCTCTTCATCAGTGCCGACGGGGTGTCGGGCGTTGACATGGTATGTTTATCTCTTGGTCTCTTCATTAGTGCCGACGGGGTGCCGGGAACTGAAGAAGTATGTTGGTCTCTTCGTCTCTTCTCAGTGCCGACGGGGTGCCGGGAACTGAAGCAGTATGTTGGTCTCTTCGTCTCTTCATCAGTGCCGACGGGGTGCCGGGAACTAAAGCAATATGTTGGTCTCTTCGTCTCTTCATCAGTGCCGACGGGGTGCCGGGAACTGAAGCAGTATGTTGGTCTCTTCGTCTCTTCATCAGTGCCGACGGGGTGCCGGGAACTGAAGCAGTATGTTGGTCTCTTTGTCTCTTCATCAGTGCCGACGGGGTGCCGGGAACTGAAGTAGTATGTTGGTCTCTTCTGTTCTTTTCTTTCTTTTTAAACAACATTACTGGTACAAGCGCCCTTTCGGGTTTTTGCAGGTACCAGCCCCCTCTTGCTTTTGCCCACGCGCCCGTTTGGGTTTTCACGTGGCGGGGTACCCGATTTTGCCTGTAGCGCCCTTTCGGGTTTTCACCGCAGCTAGGTTGTTGCCATTTTTGCCCTTGTCCCCGTGTAGGGGCAAGTCCGGCGGGGCACCTCTATTTTAAGCCCCCTTTCTCTTTCCTTTTTTCTTGACGAGCGGATAACATGTGATTGTTGGCTAGGGCCCGAAGCCTTGCTCCGAAAGATAAGGCTCATTCGTTGGCAAGAAGATAATGCCAACGCAACGGGGGAATTTCTGCCGATCCGGACGTAAGGTCCGTAATGGCAATATTGTATGGAGTGGGTGGCTAGGGCACGAAGCCTTGCGCTGGAAGATAGGGCTCATTCGTTGGCAAGAAGATAATGCCAACACAACAGGAGATTTTCTGTCGCTTCGGATGTAAGGCCCGTAATGGCGATATTGCGTGCGAGCGGGTGGCTAGGGCACGAAGCCTTACGCCGGAAAGGGACTTATTCGTTGGCAAGAGACTTATTCGTTGGCAAGGATAGAGATTTGGCCAAGTCGGGCGTAAGGCCCGTAATGGCGATTTTATGTGAGGGTAGGTGGCTGGGGCACGAAGCCTTGCGCCTGAAAAGGATTTATTCATTGCCAGGATGGTAATGCCAACGCAGGGGCGGGGTTGGCTTTCCCGTACGGATGCTCGATGATATGTAGAAGGGCGTGAGGACGGAACGTTCTCACGGGGATAGCTATCGGCGTGCGTCACTCACACACACACACACACACACACACACACACACACACACACACACACACACACACATATATATATATATATATATATATATATATATATATATATATATACGTACGCTATTTCACGCACACCCCATGTATATATATGCGTACGTATGCATGTGCGCATCTATATTTATTTGTCATTATTATTTTGTATTTATTTCTTTTCTCTTCCCTCTCTTTTTTCCCTTTTTTCCTCCTTCTCCCTTTTATTCATCCTTCTTTTTTTATCCCTCGTTTTTTTCTTTCTCTCTCCTTTTTTTACCCCTTTTTCTTTCTTCTCCCTTTTATTATTTCTCCCCCCCTTTTCTTTTCTTTTCCCCCTTTTTTTTATCTTTTTTTTGTCAAAATTCCTCCCCCTCTCTCCCTCTTCTTCCCTTTTCTCTTTTTTTTTTACTCACCCTATAAAAGGGACGGGGGTGGCACGAGCGGGCCACCCCCTCTCTTATTCAAACTCTCCCTCTCTCTCTCTTTTTCGCGACAGGCGAGCGCCCCCTCCCCTTTCTTCTTCTCCGTTGCCGAGCGACGCCACCGTCACGGGCCCATCGCCGTCGTCGCCTTCTTCGTGGTGAGGGGAACGTCCCGGAGGGGTCCTCCCCTCCCCTTTCCTTCTCCTCCCCCTTCTTCTTCTTCCTCTCCTTCTTCTTCTCCTTTTTCTTCTCCTTTTTCTTCTTTTTTTTCTTTCGCCTTCCTTCCCGTTCGGGGCACGACGGAGCCCTAGGCTCCCTCCTCTTCCTCTTCTCTCTCCCTCTTTTTCCTCTTCTTCTTCCTCTCCGGCGTGGCGTGTGCAGAGGAGGGCAGCACCAACATGTCGGGGTGAAGGCCGCCGGGCGCATCGGGCTACGAGGACACAGGGCATGCCGTTGACGTGGGGGCCGAGCTTGCCGGGGGAGTGGCACTCGGTCGTGCCGGGGAAGGGCATAAGACGCGCTGGGGAGCAACACTCGAGCGTGCTACGGAAGAGCACTCAGTGGTGTGCCGGTGAAACAGGTGGAGGTCGTGGCGTTGAGATGTGCCGGCGAAGGCACTCCGTAGCGTGCCGACGAAGCAGCTGGGGGGCGTGCCGGGGAAGGACACTGGCGGGCGTGTCGGGGAAGGCCGCCTCGAAGCGTGCCGGCGAAGATTGTTAGAATGTAAGGCCCGGATACAGAGGGGGGTGAATGTATCCCTCTACAAATATAGCTTAATTAAAACTCTGAAGCTCAGCAATGCGGAATTAAAACTGTTGCAGAAATAGCCTGAGGAACCTTAGAAGGATCAAAGCAAGACAACAACTCAAGAAGCCATCGAAGGATCCTAAGCAAGCATCTAAATCGCAGCAATTAAGTGAACATATAAGAAGATCAAACCACAAGGGACACCAGGGTTTTTAGGTGGTTCGGTCAATAGACCTACGTCCACCCCTCACTCCCAACTGAAGTGAGGCTTCCACTAGTAACACTAGCACAGCAGACTCAGTCTGCAACAAATGCTACCACACAGCTTGACCAGGGGAACAACCTCCCCTCTTCCTCCCAACCGGAGGGACACCCCAAGTGACTCCCAGCCACTTGGAAACCAGAGACACACGGTCTCTCTTCCTCCAGACTCGGAGGGAACCCCTGGACTTGCTACCCACAAGCCTAGAACCGGAGGACCAAACCTCCCTTCCTCCAAACCGGAGGGGAACCTAGAGACCCAAGTCTCTCTTCCTATGAACCCCAGAGGGAAGCACAAGTGACATTAAGTCACCTGCAAACCAGAGGTCTCGGACCTCTCTTCCTCCCAACCGGAGGGACCCCTGGACTTGAAACCTACAAGCCCAGAACCGGAGGACGAGCCTCCCTTCCTCTAACCAGAGGGAACCCACAAGTAGCACCCAGCTACTTGCAACCGGAGATAGCAATCTCCCTTCTCCTGAACCAACAGGAGGGACCCCGACCTCTCTACAGAGAATCGAAAATACAGCAAGTGACTAGTTCAAAGGAAAAACAAAATCCAGCAACAGAAAGCTGAAAAGATAAAATCAAATGTGGCTCTCGCAGGAGTTGGCTGGCCTGGATTTGATCCATGGTCCAGCAGGAACTTCTTCTACTGCTTCTCTCTTTCTCCCAGCACAAACTCTCTTTTCTTCTTCTTCTTCTTCTTTCTTACTTCTTCTTCTTCTTACTGCTTCTGCCTTCTCCTTCTTCTCACTCTCTCTATCTCACTGTCTCTCTTTCTTTTTCTTCTTCTGCTCTCTCGATCTAGCTCTCAGCTTTCTCTATCTCTTCTTTCTCTTCTGCACTTCTTCTCTTAGCTCTGGCTGCTTCTACTTCAGTCACTCTCTGCCCTCACCCTTCTTCAGAGGAAGAAGACACATATATATAGCAGCAGCAGATTAGGGCGGCGTGTGCTCTCCACGATTCCCGCCCAAATGCTTCAGTCCACGTGGAGGCTCCTCTGCATCTCGGATCACGTGCCAGATGCCAGCCTCGTATCACGTGCCCACTCTGCATAGGCTCCACGAACAGTAGAATAGAGCAAACTGGTTCGGATTTGATCCTGAACCCAGAATCCTTCTTCTTCTTCTTTTTCTTCTTCTCCTGCAAAGAGATTAAAAACATTAATACTCAGGGTTCTCTCTCTATATATATATACCTGAAATAAGTCGGTTGACACTCAAGCTAAAGCTGCACGAGGTGTGTAGAAACAACAAAAGGTGCACTATACTGAGAACGACACGAGGTACATAAAATGACTACAACACGAGATAAAAAGAGAACGACACGAGGTAAAGAAGAAAATAACACGGAGTAAAACGATAGAAAGACACACGATCAGAGGAACCTTGGACGAAGATAGAAAGAAGCAACACGAAGACACAAATACAACACTAAGACACAAACACAGAAATAACATGAAGACTCAAACACAAGATTAACACGAAGACATAAAAACAATACGAAGACACAAAAACAAAAGATAACACGAAGATACAGGAAAACGACTCGAACACGAGGACGACACGGGCTAAAAACAACTCGAAGACGAAAATAGAAACCGACACGAAGTGTAATCACAAAGCAAGAAAGACACGGGGTCTTGGAAGAAACAGCACGAGTACAGAAGACTCGAAGACATAGGGGTGACAAAAGATGGAGCGACACGAGGTGGCACAGAAAGTAGCACGAGGTGCTGCAGTGTTCAGCACGCGATGGAACAAATAACGACACTAAGGCTCATAGTGTTGTCAACCTTAAAACATGTAAAGACTCAACAATTGAAAGTCTGAAGGTGATGTACAGACTTTATGAGAAGGCAACTGAACACTGTACACACTTCCAATGTACAGACTTCATATGAACAGACCAATGTGCATACTTCCCTTCGATGCATATACAATGCAATGTATTGGCTTGACAAACATTATGCAATGTATGGACTTTGATGAATGGCCCAATGTATGGACTTCACGAACAAGATGCAATGCTGACCGATGTATACACTTGGCAAAGAGAGTGATGCATGAACTACCCTGTACAGACTTTAAGACTTAATGAGCAACAAAAAGTAGACAAAGCAGCATGGCGTCAACCCAGCTGATCCACTGCGTCAACGCAGCTAGTGAACCAGCGACTACTGCGTCAACGCAGTGTCCTTGTAGCGTCAACGCAGCTAGTGAACAGATAGCCAATGCGTCAACCCAATCTCCAACTGCGTCAACGCACTCATTGCACAGAACCCATATTAATGAAAGACAGACATGCAGACATGCAGACATGATGAGTGTATAATCTATGCCATGCTCACAGTTAAACTATTTTGTGTACCAAGTTCTGAATGAGGTAAACACATATGACATGAGATGGACGCTGTACATACTTGATGCATGTGAACAGTGAGACGGATGTATAGACTTGATGAACTACAACATGAACATTATCAGCAGAGAAGCAATGCACAGAACAAAAATCAAGCACAAACCAATTTATCACAGTATGACTCAAGCATACGCATGCATTCTTCACAATTCAGACATGGCACACTCATGCAATCTCCCACAGAATAGATCAGGCATATTCAAGACAAAGTGGTGACTCAATTATGTTGCTATCATTAAAACACCACATCATCAACAAAGCACAAAGGGCACAACAATCTCCCCCTTTTTGATGATGGCAACATAATGAGTCACACTAACTCATCAAACTATTATCCCCCTTTGACATAATCAAAAAGAAAGGAAATGGTTTGATAGTCAAATGTAGCACATAAATGCAGCACACAAAGACAGCACATAAATGTAGAGAGTGAGTCATGGTTCTTAAAAATGAAGATCTCCCTTATGACAATGAAACAGCTCTCCCCCTATCAACATGCATGATTGACTACTCTCCCCTTAGATGTAAATAAACCATAACTCCCCCTGAAGCACAGGAATGGACTCTGGTTATCCAATAAATCAATCTGAAATCAGCCATTACAAAGAATCTGAATTCTGGTGAAAATACCACAGAATCAGAACTTATTGCAGAACAAGATGGAAGATTCCAACAGTGTGGAGAGACATGCATCTCAGGAATCAATCTGAAATCCACCACCATAAGGATTCTGAAGTTCAGAGGGCTGCAAGTGAACAAGGTAATAATGGGAGTGGCACCTCACATTTGTATGGTCAGAAAAATGCAGATGGAATCAATCAACTGATAAGAGAGGAGTTCACTTTGTTGATAATGCATGAATCTGATCATGAGGGATTTGAATGCATACATCACTTCAATAAGTCTTAAAAGATGTAGACTCTTCTATCATAAGGAGTTATGAAGTGGCAACTTAACCAATCTGATTTAATTTTGATGTATACCAACTTTGCCAAATTAAACTCAATGCTCATATCTGAATCCAAGTTTTAATAAAAGTGAACCAAATAGTCAGAAAACACTCAAAAACAATCATCTTTTATCTTACACATATGATCTCAATTACACCTTTGAAAAATACACATGTTAGTACTGAAGTTAAACACTTTTTCAAGAACATGAGTTGACAGATTTTTTCAAGATAATTTTATTTGAAGCACATTATATTTTTCCTGAGCAATTTAAGTTGATCAACACCTTTTTACATGAGGCACAACAAGTCTTAGTTGAAGTGACCCAGTTACTCAGTGTGATAACTGGCATTGCCTCTCACTTTGAGAGCAGAGTTAGCAATATGAGTGTCTTTTACATGAGAAGACACCTTTATCAGAGGCCAGACTCCCCAGCTACTCAACACAAATAAGCTATTGCTCTGTCAGGTTTTGTTTCACTAAATTTTTATCAGAGATAACTGTGGCACCTCATGACATGAGTTACTTTATTTCATTGATAAAGAACTCAGTTTCTCAGTGACCGAGTCATTGCTCTGAATTCATAATTTTTCATTTAGTCAACTTTTTCAAGTTAATGTTTAACCACAACACTCACTCTATGTATCTCTACCAAAGTAGCCTAGATTTCAAATTTTCAGATATCAGATGAGAGACTTTAAGGATTACATGACACAAGAGGTTAAAGTTTATTAAACCTTATCAACAGATATTTTCAATTCGTTTAATTACAAGGCTGAGAATACATTAATCTTATATCAGTCTGATTCAGTGATAATTCTTAAACCCATATGACAGGAGTTTCTACCAAAATCTTAGACTGAATTGCATGATATGCAACTTAAGTTCCTCAGATCAGAACAATAAATTTAGCTGACCAATAACTCAATAAAACAGCCAAAATAGTCACACCAGCTAAGAGATATATGAAGGAAGAGTACAAGCTGGTGGAAGAGTTAATCAGCAAGAGAGAATAAGGTTTAAAAACACTAGCAGAGTCAATCACTCAATACAGGTTTAAAGTCATTTCAGTCAGACAAAATGAGACACTCTTTCTTCAACAGGTTGAGGATTAGCAGCCAAATTTTCAGATTCAAGAAGGTATGAACTCAAAATAGTCAATTGATGATTTGAAAGAGTGTAGAATGTGAATTTCAAATAGTGACAACAATATAATAATGCTCCCCCTTGTCTATATGCAGTGACTCACATAAGACTCAACAAGTTCCCCCTGAATTGATGCAGTTTATGCAAGTTAGACAGAAGAGAATTACTATAAGCATGATTGTTCAATTCATATTTCAGAAAACTTCAGTTTAGCACCAACAGATCAACATGATATGCAATACACTACTTTATATGACTTGACCCATGGTACTGAGCGGAGGACTTGGTCCAAGGACCACCTCACACATGGCAGTAGCATCCAGACATACTTCAACTGCCCTCCAGCATTGTTCCATTTCATATACCATGATGGTCATGCAAATGACATATGCAGTGCAAAGCAATCTCATTTATTTAGTGCAAACAACAGCATGAGAAGAACATCAAAAATCAACCAAGCAAAACAACAATTTCAGATAATGAAATTGAAACAGATTTCAGAACTGACCTGAATTGAGTCCTGGGGTTTTCTTTTTGAGTGCCTTGGTTAACCCCTTTTATTTCTCCCTCCAAGGCACACCTGCAAAGTATTTGATCATCTTGATCCTGCAGGGACCCAAGCAGCTTTGGGTCCTGCGTTAGCCCTGACAGGTTTTCTAAATATTTTCATAGCAACATTATCATCAAATTTCATCAGTGAACAGTCATCCATAGAATGTCTAAGTTTTTCACAGTATCTACATGAAATGGCTGGTGTTTGATTCTTATGATGCATATTAATAGCAGGGTGATGTTTATAAACATGTTCATAAGATTTTTTGTTATATGCATGAGCAGTTTGATGCTTGTTCTTAACCATCCAACATTCGGCAGATTTATGACCTGGCTTCCCACAGTTATAGCATGAAATTTTCACAAAAGGTTTTGCAGGGAATTTGACAAAATGGGGTTTAACATAGTTCTTTTGAACATACCAACAGTCCTTGACTGTATGCCCCTTTTTCCCACAGTGGGAGCAAGCAAAAGAATTTCTTCTATGAAAAACATTTTTACCCCAAGTAGATCTAAACCAGCACTCAGCAGCCTTGTGCCCAGGCTTATTGCAGTTGAAGCACACAATGTGCTGACTAGAATTGTGGTTAGATCCATATGGACCATGAACATGAATGGGGAACTTGGCATGCTGTTTATTGTCTTCTTTCATGACAAAGCATTCACTCATGAGATGACCATGCTTCCCACAATAATAACATGAACCCTTTTTAATGTGAGTGTGTGAGAGATCATGTGAATTATGTGTAGCCTTCTTTATAGTAACAGGAGTGTCTTTATCCTTCTTCTGTGAAGTTTCACCCCTTTTCAGTTTTTGATTTTGTTCCACAATTTTGGGTTTCACAGTGGATTTTTGTGCAGTGAATTTGAAGACAGAAGGAGCAGAGGTTGTGTTCTGATTGGTGGCTTTGACAAAAACAGTAGATGTTTCATTCCCATTACTCCTTTTATTTGTCGGACTATAGTCCAGTCCCTTTCTCTCAAAGTTATCACTCTTTCCAAGAAGCTTATTCAGATTGTCCTTACCTTTGATAAATTTTGATAGAGAATTTTTCAAATCTTTAATCTCAAAATTCAAATCAGCAATTTTAGCTTCATATTTGGACAGATCTGTTTCACAGGAAATGACTTGTTGATGCAAGGCATCATTCAGACTCTTGAGTTTTTCAACTTCCTATTTTAGTTTTGTTTCATTGTCAGCTTCAGATAGGGACTTATAAAGATCATCAACTTCTTGTTGAAGGGATGTGATAGTAAGCTCATATCCAGCTATTTTCCGTTCACTACAACTGACATTTTCATTTAACATTAAGTTGATGGTTTTCAGACTCTCAATTTCTTGTTCAGCATTCATCAACCTATCAGAATTATCCACACTCACACACTTGCCTTTTTCCATTGTCATTAGCCTATCTGTCAGCTGGGTGTTTAGATGTTTCAACTCATTGATTTCCTCTTCCAGTTTACTGTTCTGCTCTAGGAGATCAGCATCAAGCACCCATTCATCTGAGAGAGACTGACATTCATGAAACATTTCCTGTTGTTTTTCAGAATCTTTCTGTAATTCTATGTTTACAGATTTTATGGCATTAAGCTTTTCAATCAGCAATTTGTTCTCCTGTCTAAGTTTCTCTGATTTTTCATCATTTTTATTGGAGAACTCTTTAAGAGAACCATTTTCAGATTTCAGCTTGTTTAGTTCAGACTTAACACATTCAATTTCTTTCAGTAAATCCTTGCTCTGAACAGAATCATGACTAGCTAGACTAATCTTCTTTTCAAGTTTAGAGATTTCTTTCACATGATCTTGATTCTCAGTTTTCAATAAAGAAATTTGTTTCTTCAACATTAGAAGATCAGACATACATGCATCATGAATATTTTTCAATTCAACACAATTTCTACAAGGAGAACTTGAACTATCTAAACCAGTACTCTTCTTCAATTTTTTATACCATTTTCTTAACAGTTCATGAGATTCAAATAATTCAGCATATGCATTCTCCCAATCTTCTAGAGAAAAATTCTCGAAGAGATTTACCTCATCATCATCATCTTCAGTCTGACTGCTGCCTTGATTGCTGCCAATTGGATTACTTCTGTTAGCCATCATGCAATTATCCTCGTTTACCCTGTGAAATTGTTTCAGCCTATCCAGGATATCCTTTGCTGAGTTGCAATTATGAAGACAAGACCATAAGGCTCTGTTAGTAGCTGCTTTCAGCAGGTTAAAGGCTTTCTGATTTTCTCCATCCTTTGATCTGTGTCTGTCGGTCCATTTGGACACTTTCGTTGGTAAGGTGTGAGGACCTTGTGAAATTAATTTCCACAAATCAGGATTAGCAGAATTTACATAAGCATGTAAAGCAGTGTACCACTGACTGAAACCAGAACCACTAAAGACGGGTGGTAAAGCCATTGAAAACCAAATAGCGAGTAAGTTCAAGGCAACAGGAATAATTATGCACTAAAAACAAATTAGCACCTAAGACAGCAAGATCGAATCTGCAGGTTGCTGGACCTTGTATGCAGACATCGCTCTGATACCAATTGTTAGAATGTAAGGCCCGGATACAGAGGGGGGGTGAATGTATCCCTCTACAAATATAGCCTAATTAAAACTCTGAAGCTCAGTAATGCGGAATTAAAACTGTTGCAGAAATAGCCTGAGGAACCTTAGAAGGATCAAAGCAAGACAACAACTCAAGAAGACATCGAAGGATCCTAAGCAAGCATCTAATGCACAGCAATTAAGTGAACATATAAGAAGATCAAACCACAAGGGACACCAGGATTTTTAGGTGGTTCGGTCAATAGACCTACGTCCACCCCTCACTCCCAACTGAAGTGAGGCTTCCACTAGTAACACTAGCACAGCAGACTCAGTCTGCAACAAATGCTGCCACACAGCTTGACTAGGGGAATAACCTCCCCTCTTCCTCCCAACCGGAGGGACACCCCATGTGACTCCCAGCCACTTGGAAACCAGAGACACACGGTCTCTCTTCCTCCAGACTCAGATGGAACCCCTGGACTTGCTACCCACAAGCCCAGAACCGTAGGACCAAACCTCCCTTCCTCCAAACCGGAGGGGAACCTAGAGACCCAAGTCTCTCTTCCTCTGAACCCCAGAGGGAAGCACAAGTGACATTAAGTCACCTGCAAACCAGAGGTCTCGGACCTCTCTTCCTCCCAACCGGAGAGACCCCTGGACTTGAAACCTACAAGCCCAGAACCGGAGGACGAGCCTCCCTTCCTCTAACCAGAGGGAACCCACAAGTAGCATCCAGCTACTTGCAACCGGAGATAGCAATCTCCCTTCTCCTGAACCAACAGGCGGGACCCCGACCTCTCTACAGAGAATCGGAAATGCAGAAAGTGACTAGTTCAAAGGAAAAACAAAACCCAACAACAGAAAGCTGAAAAGATAAAATCAAATGTGGCTCTCGCAGGAGCTGGCTGGCCTGGATTTGATCCACGGTCCAGCAGGAACTTCTTCTACTGCTTCTCTCTTTCTCCCAGCACGAACTCTCTTTTCTTCTTCTTCTTCTTCTTTCTTACTTCTTCTTACTGCTTCTGCCTTCTCCTTCTTCTCACTCTCTTTATCTCACTGTCTCTCTTTCTTTTTCTTCTTCTGCTCTCTCGATCTAGCTCTCAGCTTTCTCTATCTCTTCTTTCTCTTCTGCACTTCTTCTCTTAGCTCTGGCTGCTTCTACTTCAGTCACTCTCTGCCCTCACCCTTCTTCAGAGGAAGAAGACACATATATATAGCAGCAGCAGATTAGGGCGGCGTGTGCTCTCCACGATTCCCGCCCAAATGCTTCAGTCCACGTGGAGGCTCCTCTGCATCTCGGATCATGTGCCAGATGCCAGCCTCGTATCACGTGCCCACTCTGCATAGGCTCCACGAACAGTAGAATAGAGCAAACTGGTTCGGATTTGATCCTGAACCCAGAATCCTTCTTCTTCTTCTTTTTCTTCTTCTCCTGCAAAGAGATTAAAAACATTAATACTCAGGGTTCTCTCTCTCTCTCTCTCTCTCTCTCTCTCTCTATATATATATATATATATATACACACACCTGAAATAAGTCGGTTGACACTCAAGCTAAAGCTGCACGAGGTGTGTAGAAATAACAAAAGGTGCACTATACTAAGAACGACACGAGGTACATAAAATGACTACAGCACGAGATAAAAGAGAACGACACGAGGTAAAGAAGAAAATAACACGGAGTAAAATGGTAGAAAGACACACGATCAGAGGAACCTTGGACGAAGATAGAAAGAAGCAACACGAAGACACAAACACAGAAATAACATGAAGACTCAAACACAAGATTAACACGAAGACATAAAAATAATACGAAGACACAAAAACAAAAGATAACACGAAGATACAGGAATACGACTCGAACACGAGGACGACACGGGCTGAAAACAACTCGAAGACGAAAACAGAAACCGACACGAAGTGTAATCACAAAGCAAGAAAGACACGGGGTCTTGGAAGAAACAACACGAGTACAGAAGACTCAAAGACATATGGGTGACAAAAGATGGAGCGACACGAGGTGGCACAGAAAGCAGCACGAGGTGCTGCAGTGTTCAGCACGTGATGGAACAAATAACGACACTAAGGCTCATAGTGTTGTCAACCTCAAAACATGTAAAGACTCAACAATTGAAAGTCTGAAGGCGATGTACAGACTTTATGAGAAGGCAACTGAACACTGTACACACTTCCAATGTACAGACTTCATATGAACAGACCAATGTGCATACTTCCCTTCGATGCATCTACAGTGCAATGTATTGGCTCGACAAACATTATGCAATGTATGGACTTTGATGAATGGCCCAATGTATGGACTTCGCGAACAAGATGCAATGCTGACTGATGTATACACTTGGCAAAGAGAGTGATGCATGAACTACCCTGTACAGACTTTAAGACTTAATGAGCAACAAAAAGTAGACAAAGTAGCATGGCGTCAACCCAGCTGATCCACTACGTCAACGCAGCTAGTGAACCAGCGACTACTGCGTCAACGCAGTGTCCTTGTAGCGTCAACACAGCTAGTGAACAGATAGCCAATGCGTCAACCCAATCTCTGTTGTGTTCGGTGCAGTATTCAGAGGGGGGGGGTGAATGCATATAACCCTTTAATAGAAAACCTTTCGCCCAGTTAAATTATGATGCTCACAAGAAGTACTAGTTCGCAAACTTGATAAGCTTAAAAGCTAACAGTTAGTTGCAGAACTAAACATGCATACAGTGAGATCACTAGGATGCTAACTAGGATGAATATGACAAGGAGACGCTCAACTAGAATTTCGCTCTCTTGACAAATCAACACATTCTAAGAAGACTAATTAACTCTTCTTCTCAATCCGAAGCCAAACACATGGAGCGCCCCTATGCATTCATCTAGCGGAAGCAAAACATAAGCAATCAAACCACAATGCAAGAGGGGTTTTTAGGTGGTTCGGTCCTCCAGACCTACATCCACCCCACACTCAAACCGAGTGTGGCTTCCACTAGCTCACGCTAGAAACAGCAGACTCAGTCTGCAACAAATGCTGCCAAATAGCTTGACCAGGGGAACAGCCTCCCCTCTTCCTCCCAACCGGAGGGAACCACTAGTGACACCAGTCACTAGCAAACCAGAGACACACGGTCTCTCTTCCTCCAGACCTAGAGGGAACCCCTGGACTTGAATCCACAAGCCCAGAACCGGAGACAAGTCTCCCTTCCTCCAAACCGGAGGGAACCCACAAGCAGCCCACCTGCTGCTTGCAACCTGAGATATCAATCTCCCTTCTCCTGAACTAACAGGAGGAACCCCGACCTCTCTACAGAGTATCGGAAACACAGCAAACCAGAAAACAAAGGAAAAACAATAAACGAAGATAACTTCAGCAAAACAGAAAGCTGAAAGATGAAATACACAATGTGGCTCTCAATGGAGCTGACTGGCCTGGATTTGATCCACGGTCCAGTAGACAGATCTTCAGGTAAGTTCTTCTTCCTCTTCTCTTCTCTTCTTCTTCTTCTCTTTCACTCTCTCAATCTCTGCTCTTCTATTCTCTTCGGCTCACACTTCTATCTCTCTCTCTCTCTTTCTTCTACTCTCCTAATTCTCACTCTCTTGCTGCACTTCTTCTTCTTCACTCTTTCTTCTTTCTTCTTCTGCTCTCCTCCTTTCTCTTTTCTTTTTCTATCTGGATCGTGGCTCTCTGTATGAGCTTTTCTTCTCGCCAACTCGATCAAGCTTCTTCTGTGGAAGAAGGCTCATATATATAGCAGCAGCAGCATCAGCCACGACGTGTGACCTCCACATTTCCAGCCCTAATTATTCAGACCACGTGGCAGTCTCTCAGCAGGCTTCATTCCAGCCTCGGATCACGTGCCCTCCTTAAGCTTCACGATCAAGGCACCTGTAAAACAGAGTATCGGATAAGTCATCAGTTTAAAGAACAACTCTGTATAGACTTATCAGAAGAACAGCGTTTTAGAAGAAACCTGGACGAGGTTAGAACGAAACAACACGAGCTAACAAACGGCAACAACACGGAGACAACACGAAGACAGAATAAGGAAACGACACGAAGTCACTGTAACAAAACAAGCACTACAAAAGGAACGACACGAGATACATACGAAGACTACAGCACGAAGTAAAGAAAACGACACGACGTAATAAACATCAAAGAGAACGGCACGAGAACAACATGGACTGGCAACAGAAACCGACACGAAGTGGTTGCAAACAAGCAAGACACGAGGTCTACGTAAAGCAACACGGAGTGTGGTCAAAGCGAGAACGACACGAGGTCTAATGAGAAAGACCAACATGAAGACGGTGAAAACAGCACGAAGTGAAGAACAACGACACGAAGTATAGTGGTGACAAAAACACACTCTACACAGAGAACGACACGAGGTGGTGGCACAGAAAGCAACACGAAGTGCTGCAATGTTCTGCACGCAGTGGAACAAAAACGACACGGAGTGAAAAATGACACGAAGACGAAAACAACACTTAAGACGAAGTTGACACGGAGTGAAAATGACACGAAGTCTGGGAGACACGACACAAAGTCACAAGAACGACAGTAACCAACACGAAGTGTGGTTACGAATCATGAACGACACGAAGTGTGGAAAACATGACACGAAAACGACACAAGGTCTGGAAACATGACACGAAGTCACAGAAACAACAGTAACCAACACGAAGTGTGGTTACTAAACATGACACGAAGTCACAGAAACACCAACACGAAGTTATGAGAGGAAAAACGATACGAGGTCATGAAAACACAAGACAAAGACAAAAGATGAAATCGACACGGAGTGTAGGAACAACACGAAGATAGAACAGTGATTTGACACGAAGTCAAAATGTCAAGAAATGAAACGACAC
Source organism: Amorphophallus konjac (assembly GCA_022559845.1). Lineage (NCBI taxonomy): Eukaryota > Viridiplantae > Streptophyta > Magnoliopsida > Alismatales > Araceae > Amorphophallus > Amorphophallus konjac. The sequence continues at coordinate 67,350,392 of CM040122.1, read as the reverse complement.
GAAGTCGAGAACAGTAATTGACACGGGGTAACACGACGACGTAGACACTAAAACAACACGAAGATGAAGACAAGGGAAACGACACGAAGTCTAACCTCATACAAGCTTTCCTGTTACGCATGGAAATCAACACGAGGTGTTGTAAGCTCATACGACACGAGATCTTTTCGTGTTAGTGAGGGGAAACAACACGAAAACTCAAGTACAGAAACAGCACGAAGAAGATGTACAGTCTGATGTACAGACTTTGAAGAACAGTCCAAAGTATAGACTTCACGCTGTACAGACTTGGAAGACCAGTGTTGAATGTGTAGACTTGTAGTTTATCATGAAAGAAGGCCAGTGTACAGACTTGCTGTCCTCACAGCAGACGATGTAGACACTTAGCCTATGCAGACCAATGTACAGACTTTGGCGAAGCAAAAGGCTGTATAGACTTAGAGACCCAAAGCCATTGTATAGACTTTGTCTAAGACAAGGCATGAGCTGACGTTGTATATACTTAGCCAATACAAACCAGTCCTATGTATAGACTTTAAGGAAATGCATGCTACAGTGCAATGTCTAGACTTGCGATGTGTTCGCCAAATGCACACTACAGTCCAATGTATGGACTTAGACGAATGATGCATGAGACGCTCAATGTATCGACTTTGAGCTTGCTGTGCAGTGAATAGACTTAGGGCATAAACCCCACGAAGCACTGTATAGACTATGCACATAACATAAGTCTAACATAAACAATATATCAGTTGTACCAGTCACAGTCATGATGCAATCATCAAGGCACAATGTCATGAAAACACTATATCATTGCTATCATCAAAATACAATATCAATCATCAAAACCACAGCAATGAATGAATGCTTTATGCATCAGTTTAACATGTAACAAGACTGAGCATCAAATATGTTAATCTAAACTGAGCAGCAAGATGACTGAACATTTAATTAACTCACATCAACAACCAATCATCAAAACCATCATCAAAATCACAGGGGCACAACAATCTCCAACTGCGTCAACGCACTCATTGCACAGAACCCATATTAATGAAAGACAGACATGCAGACATGTAGACATGGTGAGTGTATAATCTATGCCATGCTCACAGTTAAACTGTTTTGTGTACCAAGTTCTGAATGAAGTAAACACATATGACATGAGATGGACGCTGTACATACTTGATGCATGTGAATAGTGAGACGGATGTATTGACTTGATGAACTACAACATGAACATTATCAGCAGAGAAGCAATGCACAGAACAGAAATCAAGCACAAACCAATTTATCACAGCATGACTCAAGCATACGCATGCATTCTTCACAATTCAGACATGGCACACTCATGCAATCTCCCATAGAATAGATCAGACATATTCAAGACAAAGTGGTGACTCAATTATGTTGCTATCATTAAAACACCACATCATCAACAAAGCACAAAGGGCACAACAAAGATCGCTTGGGGGGTGTCGGCGAGGGCCCGTATGGGTGTGCCGGTGAAGGCCTATATGGGTGTGCCGGCGAGAGCATTTTCGTGTGTGCCGGGGAAGACGCCAGGGGCGTACCGGCAAAGGGGCTTTGGGCAGTGCACCGCAGAAGGGAGGAAGGGAGTTCAATGGGAGGACTTCTGGTGTTGCATCTCGGGGCCCACCATGACTTTGTTGGGGCCGTCACTCCTTGTGAACGTGCACCCGTGTTTTCCCTTACGCCTCTGGCCTAGGTGAAACTCTACCGAAATTTTGTCAGAAATTATCGGCGTCTTATCTATTTCAATTGTAGCAGAGTCCCCCCTGTAGTCTTCATCCCCTATCATTTTCATCCATCATTTCATTTTCATTTCCACTCATCTTCTGTCCTTGGGTTTGTTGCACTTAGTAGGGTTTGCCCAGGCTGTGCCGTGGAGTGGGCATCAAGTGTGCCGGGCAACACTCGGGGTGTGCCGGGTTGGGAGCCTTGCAGGCGCACCGGTGAAGGCCACACAGGGTGTGCCAGCGAAGAGCAGCCAGGGCGTGCCGGTGAAGGCCGCTTAGGGCGTGCCGGGGAAGACGCCAGGGGCGTGCCGGCGAAGGAGGCAGAGAGCGTGCCGGGGAAGGGCAGCTCAGGGGCGTGTCGGTGAGGGCTTCAGGCGGGGAGCCGGTGAAGGGGAGAAAGGAGGACTTCCTTGAACAGAGGACTTCCGGTGTTGTCCCTCGGGGCCCACCGTGACTTTGTTGGGGCCGTCACTCCTTGTGGACGCGCACCCGTGTTTTCCCTTACGCCTCTGGCCTACGGGAAACTCTGTCGAAATTTCGTCAGAAATTGGCAGTGTCTTGTTCAGTTTACTTGTAGTAGAGCCCCTTTACAGTTTTCATTTCTCTTCGCCCGTGGCTTGTTCTGATCTTCTATTTGCTGTATCCTTGCAGATAAATGGCTGCCCCAAGCGGTTCCTCTGCTCCTGCTGCCGCCGCCGGCCTTGTTCCCCCGCCTCCGGTGCCAGCCGTCGCATGGCTCAATGTGGAGGAGCTGGATAGGGAGCATGCTGAAGTGGCGGAACTAGCCGAGTCCTCGGGCTCCGAGGCTGAGACAATGGACTATAATAGGCTCTCTCGGGTTGAGAATCGCTTCACCTTCGACTAGACCGGTGAATATTGGAAGGACTTCTTGAAGGATAAGCATCTCATCCGATTTTTGAAGTACTTCCGTTCCCAGGAGAGGCGGGAGCTACGAGTTGTGCGGGAGGTCGAGCAAGTGATCCTGAAGGCTCGTGAAAGTTTATTGTACAGTGTCCCTAGGAGCATCTTGATGTATTTGGTGAGGGAGGCCTGGGAGTGGAAGCCTGTCCTGGGGATCGAGGGAGTGCTACCAGCAGAGGACAGATTGGTGCGAGCACCCCAATTCACTCCGGCAAAATGGGACATGTCCACTGGGCGGGTGCAAGGCGAGCCGCCTCGCTTTGGTTTGTTCTTGGCTCCCTTGAAATGGGGCTACAGAGAGGAGCCCTTCACACTGGATTGCCTGGCCGTCCGATTCAAGTACGAGTTGGCGCTAGGCTGGTTCGGGGAGCTGAAGCTCCAGGACGCTCATACCTTCAGGGAAGGGGCAGTAGAATTCACCGAGTACGTGCTGTTCAACTACGCCCCATTGCTGGTCTGGGCTGGCATCTACCACAGCGTCTATGCCTCTCGCTACGGCTATCCCATCTCCAAGGGTCTTTACTGCGGTATGATAGAAGTATTCAGTGCAGAGACCAATACTTTCTGTACGGCGGAAGGCGAGACTTCACTTGATTTGTGGAGCCTCAGTCAGCTCAGCGGCTTGCCCATTGATGGGGAGCCTTATGAAGAAGTATGCCCCCCGGATTTGATCAAAGATGAGACTAACGGGGACGACTATTATTCCCTCGGTTATTCATACAGGTATCTCATGAAAGCATACCGGGAACTGTACCAGCTGGCGCATGGCGGGAGGCAGCCTCCTCGTGGGGACCGGAAGAGGGTGCGCCTGACCTTGTGGCTGCAATATTTTTATGATGGGCTGAAGCAGTATGAGGAGTTTCCATGCGTCGGCACCGCCGTTGCTCGCAAGAAGTGCGCCAAGCCCAAGGCTGATGTGAAGATCCCTTCCAGAGGACGCCGGAGTGGCCCCAATCCGATGGGGCTTGACCCGTTAACACACTGCGCCGCGTACCTGACATATTGGCTGTGCTCATTTGCGATGCCATACGGGGATGAGACAGTCATTTGACCGGATGCCATCTACCCGGCCTGTCAACTGGCGTGGGGAATCAAGCTGTCCTTGTGCCCGGCCACTCTTTGCCTGATATACAAGGCGCTGGGGGACCTCAGCACTCATCAATTCCCGAGGCAAGCTCGGTATGTGTGCCCGCTGCATTTCTTCAATGCCTGGGTCTGCTCGTTGTTTCCGAAAATCACCCCGCGCGCCCTTCAGTACTGGGGGCTAGTGCCGAGGATGTTGGAGTTCGCCAGTGCGGAACCAGGCTCCACTTCCCAGTGGCTATATGATATTCGGGGCCGGCTGACGATGGTTCCGCGGGACGCGGCCGGCACCATCCACTTCTGGACGTTGGCCACACATTCTAGCCCTCTGGTGAATAATAAGAGGGAATGCAGGGATGATCAGGTGGAGAAGTACGTCCATCCAATCATCCAGGAGAATGTGGTCTGCCCATTGCTGGAACCCGAGCTCAGGGACTAGGCATTATCCATTCGCCCGAGCGTACTAGCGTTCAGGAAGGGGGACAATTTGCTACTGGAACCGTACTACCCCTTCCAGTTCGACCGTAATTTCGGATATGATCAGCATATCCCTGTATATCATGCACAGTTCAGCCTGCCTTCACGAAGTCTTTGAGGGGGTTCGACCGCCGAGCATGCCCGCAGCTGGTGGGACTTCTTTCACCGGGCGGACTCCACGGCTTTCAGGGTGCCAGCCCCAGGCCGTATTCCTCGGGTGACCCCAGAATACATAAAGTGGTGGAGCGCCCGGACGGCCTTCTATCGGTTGCACAAGACCAACTGCTGGGACGAGGCAGAGAGAAAATTTTTGAGCAAGCAGCCAGTGCTGGTGCTCGACATCGACCCGGAGCACCTCCTCCGGCTCAAGAACATGCAGGACAAGGAGGCGGCGGCATATCTGGCTGCTCGCCGGGAGGCTCGGGAAGCGAGGCCGACACCAAAGGTGGAGCTACCCCGGGTGGCAAAGGACGACTTCAAGAAAACTTTGAGGGACCTCTGCCGGATCGGGAGCGACCGCCTGGAGCTTATTAATTATCTGCTACCTATGGAGGAGGAGGGGACTCCCGCAAAGAGCTGGCGTCCTGAGAGGGACCCGATCTGCCCATACCGCACATTCATGAGACGGGAGGATAGGAAGCCTGAAAATTACAAGGACACCACATGGCTATATGTCCTTCTCCGGGTGAACGGGCTGAGGATCGAGGACCAGAAGGCTGCCATCCTGGGCAAGCACCTGCAGGTCTCATATTACTATGCCGACGGGTGGGGCATGGACCACTTCAATCTTTTCTACCACCTCTCATCGAAGAAGCATGCGGACCTGGCTGCCCTCACCGACCGCTGTCAGAAGATTGAAGACGTGTGCTGGCTGGTTCGGGAGGCGGCGCGTCGGGACAAGGAGCCATCCCTGAGCTACTGACCGATAACACTTTGGCTGTATACTGGTCCCCATGGTATTTTACACCTCCTTCTTCTTTTGTTTCCCCTTCATCATCTTTACGACCTTTGCAGGGTACCGGAAGCTGATCATATATCTTTTGATAGACCATCCGGACAGCCTACAAATGGCGACCTACCGAAATTTTCTTCGGCTGGTCTAGAAGCCCGCCTATTTCGATGCCGCGTTATCGGCCCTGACCACGACCCCCTTGCCCAAGGCAGCGAAGAAGCCCCGGGCTAAATCGCCTGTGACAAAGGCGGTAGATGCTGCCAAAGCGGCCAAGCGGCGGGACGCGAAGCGGCAAAAAATAGAGGCCGCTAAGGCTTCGGCGGCTGCTCCTCCGGCGCCACGAATCCCATCTTTCGAGGAGTTTGAGGTCACCCGGACCGAGCCGAGTCAGCCCACCGGTTAGAGTCTCCAACCATTAGTGTGCTTTTAAGGCCTATTTTCATTCCGAGGTAAGGCATTGACACATGAATGTCTCTTCTTTACTTTTCGTCTCAGCTGCTGTGGAAGAGCCTGCACCCATACCTATTCCTGATGTGGAGGAGCCCGCTCCTGCGCCCGTCCTTGATGTGGCAGGGCCAGCGTCCGTGCACATTCCTGACATGGGAGAGGCCGCAGTTGCAGCAGGGGAGAGTTCAATGCCGACTCCGACCCCCCGACCACGAGCCAAGGAGAGATTCCGGGCTAAGTCGCCTGTTAAGAAAGCGTTGGCTGTCGCAAAAGTGGCCGGGCGGTCAGAGGCAAAGTGAAGGAGTGCAGAGGTCTCCCCGGCTTTGGCGGTTGTCTCTCCAGTGGCTCCTATTTCGTCATTCGAGGAGTTCGAAGTCACTCGGGTCGAACCGAGCCGCCCTGCCTGTGAGACTTGTCAACCGCTGATATTCTTTGGGGTTTATTCACTTTCCGAGGGTAAGGCTTTCATGCACACCTGACATGTGTGTTTCTTCTTCTCAGCCGGTACGGAGGAGCCGGTACTCGCACTGGTCTCGGGCGAGGGGGAGACTGAGGCCCCCGGGGCACCGTCGCCTGTTAAGGGGACCCGTGAGCCGCCTTTTCTTGTAGCGGCCGGCGAGGGTATTTATCTTCAAGTTGTTAATTGACTTCTTTCATCCTTAAGGCCTCATCGGCTCTGGCATGATCCACCCGTTTTCTTCTATGTGGCAGGCACTGATGCAGCACTTGTTGGGCCCTTAGGGCCCCGCCTACACCTCCCCGCGACGCACATGTACGTGAGGAAGAGGTTGAAATCTGGCGTACTAGCCTCACCCAACCCGTGAGAGGATGCACCGATCATCGACCTCGAAGCGGAGGCCCCCTGCCAGCAAGGGCAGAACCCGTGGCGGTCGAGTCTTCATCGGGCGAAGAGGTAGACTATGATTATTCCTCCGACGAAGTGGCTTCTGGCGAGGGCGTATCTGAGGTGTATGGGCCGCCCAAGCTGATCTTTAAGGCTCCCTCACACGCTAGCTCTCTAAGCCTAACGGAGGAGGCTGCTGTAAGTGTGAGCTTGTTCACACGGGACCTCCCTCATGATCATCCAGCGACTTTCCTCATGTCATCCCTTGATTTTCAGGAACCAACGGAGCCAGAGGCTGTTGAGGGAGCTGCTCCAGCTGCGCCGGTCGACCGCCCGGCGGGATTCGATGCGGGCCTAGGCAAGCTAGCCCTTTTGTTCGAGGCCCTTCAGCAAGAGTCGGCCGCAGAGGCTTCCAGTGCTCCTGGGTTGGCGAGCGAGCCTTTGGAGGAGGGGGAGATCGCGCCCGAAGGCAGCATCATCCCGGTGGCCGAGGTAAGTATGTGGGCCTTATGATTCTTCCCCGCCTTTTGATCCCGCATGACTCGTCGCCGGTGGCGGGTGGCTAACCTTGCTCCACATGGTTAGGTAACGCCGACGCCGGGGAAGACGTCTGCCCGTGTTCGGAAGGCCGTCGCTAAATGGAGGCCGATTATTGGTCGGATAGCGGTGGAGGGGCCGGCTCCGGTCCTGGGCCCGAGGGCGGAGAGCCTCGCAACGCTCGTGCAAGCGGGAGGTAGACCCTGGCTGGTGGTTCCTCTTCCGCCTTTTCCGAAGATCCCGGCTCAGGTGGAGAACCCGCTTCTGAAGAGGATATTCGTGGGGCTCCGTGCGCACCTAGAGGGGTCCCAGGCACAGGGGAGAGGTTGATTGGTGACGGCTTCAGGCCCGGCCTTGCTCGAAGCCCCTCCTTTGGTTGAGGCAGCGGCGCTTGCATCCCCGTCCAGCGAACTGGTAGCAGAGACGGAGCAGGCGGAGGAGGAGGAGGCAGGAGATCGCCGAATAATGGTGGCGTCGAGTGACCCGGCGGTGACTTTGTCCATTCTCCTGGCGGCGGGTGGCCTGGAGTCTTCCGTCGAACTCCGAGGGACGGGCGACTTAACTCTTGCCCTCCCATGCTCTTCGACCGTGGTAGACGCTGATTTATGGGTGGAGGTGGACAGCTCTGTAGATTTTGCTCCTCCGACCGTGCCTTCCGTCAGCCACACTTTGTCAGGTGCGCCGGTCTGACAGATGCTGGTGACGCTGCGGACGATGTTCTTCGCCGATGTTTCCTTGTCATATCGGGAGGTGCAGAGTATAGTGTCGCAGCTGACCGAGGCATTGCAAGTGTTGGGCTGCCCACTTGAGGAATGGTCGCGGCGGGTTTTGTTGCTGCTGAAGTATGTCAAACGTCGTGAATTCCTCGAGACGTAGGCTCCTGGGGAACTCGCCGCCATCGGGGCCCAGGAGGATGAGTATGTGCAAGTCCTGGAGGTGCGGATGGGCAACGAGGAGCAACACGTAAAGGCCCTAGACGAAGGCCACCGCCGTGTTCATGCCCTCACGAGCCGGATCGAGAAGCTGAAAGGCTACCTTGCCACTGCTAAGTCCGACCTCGTCGAGGCCGAGGCGACAGTGACGAGAGAGACCCAGGAGCTGGAGGTGGCGAAGGTTGAGACGGCGTCTGTGTTGCATCCCTATGGTTTTGATGATGTCTCACACTATAAATCAATCTACTATCTCTAGATTTATGCTGGTTCATCATGTAAGTGAGTACAGTTCATATGCTGTTTCATTATTTCATCTATCTACACTGTTTGGTTAGTATGGACAGTAGTGGGTCGACCCACCCTTGCTGATGCGTCGACCCATCAGAACATTGATTGTCTGGGTACCAAAGTCTATACACCAGCTTGATCGATTAAGTCTGTACATTGGCATATCATCTTCAAGTCTGTACATCGGGCACCTTCTAACTGAAGTCTATACACTGGTCTTAATATTCTAAGTCTGTACACTGCCCAACCGCTTCAAGTCTACACACTCGATTGTCATACCTTCAACTCTATACACTGCTACAGGAACCAAGTCCATACACTCTCCCGTTCAAATCCTTCTAAGTCTGTACATCGGTTTCGCTTCTCCAAGTCTATACACTGGACTTTGTTTCACCAAGTCTGTACACTCCACATCTTTTCCTACGCTTGGCCAAGTCTATTCACTCATACATTTCCCTACGCTTTCCTGGCCAAGTCTATACATCGCTAAGCCTGTACATTGCATACTGCTCAAACGATCAAAGCTCAAAGTCTGTACATCGTGAAGTCTAAACATTAGCTCAGGGGCTTCAAGTCTATACATTGAACTATTCTACAAAGTCTATGCAGTGGCTTCGAATCGGCAAGTCTGTACATCGGCTTCATTCACTCAAGTCCATACATCCACAGTGGATCATCAAGTCCATACATCCACAGTGGTACTTCCATGTCTGTACAATGCTGAAGCCTTCACAAGTCTGTACACTGCTTGAGCCTCACCAAGTCTGTACATCACTTCAAGCGATTCAAGTCTATACAGCCTGCCTTCACAGTCAGAGTCTGTACATCGGTCCTTCAGCGTCTCATGCATCGTCTCACTCTCGCAAAGTCCATACACTGGCTCAAGCTTGTCGAAGTCTAGACATCGCTGTTGGGCATCAAAGTCTGAACATTGGCCTCATGCTTCAAGTCTATACATTGGGTTGTCCGACCACAACTCTATACATTCGGTTGTAATAACTTGAGTCTTCAGTGCTCACAGCACACTCATTCCAAGTCTGTACACTGGTTAGGCTTCGTGAAGTCTATACAGTGGCTGAGCAATGTAAAGTCTACACATTGGTAAGGCTAGTTCATGCATTGTTCATCACATGTCTATACGCTGCCATTCATGCACTTATTCATTAAGTCTGTACACTGCCATTCATGAGCTTATTCATTAAGTCTATACACTGCCTTCACATGCGCTTATTCATTAAGTCTATACACTCTCTCACGTTGTACACACTTACTCAGTTGCTGTTTCTGAAGTATATACACTCGTGTTAATAGCCTGAACTAACTAAGTATATACATTCCTTCTGTCTCTGTCTGCAGGCGATTCAGGCTGATGATTGGGCACGTGATCCGAGGTTGGCACCTGACACGTGATCCAAGAAATCAGGAACATGACACGTGGATGGCAACCCAGTCAGGATGCTACCATGTGGTCAAAATTCAAATGATCTGGAAAAAAGTTCTTGGGCGGGAACCTGGAAGCCACATGCCTAATATCTGCTATAAATATGAAGCTTCGTCCTTCAGTAGAAGTGTGATCGTGAAAAGAAAAAGCAGAAGCCATTTGTGTGAGACTGCACGATCCAGAAAGGAAAAAGAGCAGAGAGTTCCATATTGTCCAGATTCGAGAGGAGTATGTTCAAGAGAGAGAGAGAGCAGTGTCTGTGGTTTGATGAATTGCTTCCTTTGAAGCTACATTTGTATTGGTTTTAGAACCGACTGCTTCTTCGTTGGTCTTTGTTTCTATTTTGTTTTCCTTTTGTTTTGTTCATTCTTCTGATTCGAATTGGTTCCCCTCCGGTGTGTGGAGGAAGGGAGTGTTACTCCGGTTTCCCTCTACGTTGCAGAGGAAGAGAGATCGGTGATCTCTGGTATTGCTAGTGACAGGTTGTCATTAGCAGGTTCCCTCCGGTGTGTGGAGGAAGGGAGAGGTGTCTCCGGTTCTGTTCTAGCTGGTAGCTGGAACAGGTTTCAAGCTCTGTGGGTAGCAGAGCTTGGTTGAGGGATTTGTTTCCCTTAGTTGTTCAAGCTGTGTGGCAGCATGTTGTTCGCAGACTGAGTCTGCAGTGTTCTAGCATTGTCTAGTGGAATCCTCATTCTGGTTGGAGTGAGGGGTGGATGTAGATTGCGGACTGCAATCGAACCACCTAAAAACTGAGTGCCTCCTCTGTGGTTTGCTGTTATTATCTGCGCTCTCCATCTGCTTATCTCTTTGCTTCCATGTGACCAGTTCTTCATTCTCATTTACTTATACTGTCTTGTTTGGTGACTGCGTTTACATTTCTCTGTGTGCGGGTTCAGGAGGGGCGTAAGCAGTAGAATTAATTTTCCGCCTAAGTTTTTACAAATTGGGAGTGATCTATTCATCCCCCCCTTCTATATCACTCTTGCTGTGCTAACATTTGGTATCAGGGCAGGTTTACGCCATGTGGACGAACGGTCAAGGAAATGCCAGTGGTCCTAGAACCTTCATGGCCGAAGGTCAATCCATTAGTCGCCCTCCGTATTTTGATGGTAGTAACTATCTGTTTTGGAAGAACAGGATGGAAGTGTTTATCAGGGCTCAAAGCCATAAACTGTGGAGAGTAATTACTGTGGGGCCATATGATCTGCCACCAAACGAGGACGCTTGGACAGATGACCATGTCAAGCTCTCTTCACTCAACTGGACGGCGCTGAACATCATCCAGTGTGCTGTTCATCCAGAGGAATATGCCCGTATATCTGCCTACAAGACTGCCAAGCGAATGTGGGATGAGCTGCAATTGATCTATGAAGGTACAGCTCAAGTGAAAGCCTCGAAGGTAAACCTCTACACTTCTAAGTATGAAATGTTTAGGATGAATGCAGAGGAGAATATAACTGAAATGTATGCCAGGTTGTCCTTGATCACAAACACACTTAAAGGGCTAGGGAAGGATCTTGCTGAAGCAGATATAGTCAGAAAAATTCTTAGATCTTTATCCCCGGCATGGCACACTAAGGCCATTGTGATTGAGGAGTCAAAAGATCTGACTATCTTGACTGTGAATGAACTCATAGGATCCCTTATGACCTATGAGATGAATTTCCAAGGAGGTGGAGAAGGAATTGATAGGAAGGTTATGAATGTGGCTCTAAGGGCATCCCGCAACAAGGGTAGCAACAACGGGAACAGCAGCAGTAGCCCCGAGTCCGAGTCCGAGCTTGAAGGTTTTTCAAATCTCGACCAGGAGGAGCAGGCAATGCTCACTAGACAGTTCAGAAAATTTTTGAATAAAAAGGGAAACACCTTTAGGAAGAAGATGCCACACTCTTTCAACAAGAATGCTGAATTTACTAGTTACATGGATAGAAATCCTAAGAGACTGACTTGTTTTAATTGTAACAAACAGGGACATATGAAAGGCGAATGCCCAGACCTCCAGAAGAAGGGTCCCTATCTTCAGAAGAAGAACACAAAGGTGCAGAAGAAGAAGAAGCCACAGGCGATGGTCTGCACATGGAGCGAGGAAGAAGAAGATCCCGAAGACACTTCCTCAGAAGAATATGAAGATGGAATTTGCCTTATGGCAAACAGTGAAGAGGAGGTAATAAATGTTTTTGAAAATTTCTCAATTGATGACTGGGAGGATGCTTATGGTGAATTGTTAGATAAATTTAATTCTCTTAGTAAAGAGCACAGAGTTCTGAAAAGAAAATTTAACACAAATGTTGAAGAACAAACTCAGGTCTGTGAGGAAAATGAGAAGCTAAAAGAACAACTAGAAGAAATGACCTCACTAAGGAAAGAAAATGATAAGCTCAAGGGAGAAATTCAAGAAAGTCAAAATCAGCTCAATGAATTCAAAACTAAAATTGAAGAAAGCATGAATGAAATTAGAGTGAACTCAGAGAAATATGAAGCTGTGAAGAAAGTAAATGCTGAACTCCTAAAAAATTCTGAGTCCCTTCAAAAGGAGCTGGAAGACAAACAGAAAGTCTTAGAAAAGTTTGTCCAAGGAAAAACTAGTTTAGATGCTATACTAGGGACTAGGGTCAATTTCAATAGGGAGGGTCTAGGCTATGACCCAACCAACAAGAGACCCTTGCAATTCAAGACCATCACCTTCTGCCTAGAAAAGGGAAAATAGAAGCTGGACACACCATCCAGCTCAAACAGCACTAAGGGAATTCAAAGTCCTAAAGAAAACACAAAAACCAGTGCTGGACAACCATTTAAGATGGGAATGAATTTTATGAAGAATATCAATAAGTCCACTCACCAGAACACAAATGGTAGATGGACCAAGAAAGTGAATCAGAATAAGAGATGGAATTACAACAATCAGATGGGTCCAAACAGGACCTACTGGAGAAATAATTTTCATGGTCAAAAATATGTTAATCAACAAGCTTACAGGAAATTCCCTAGGAATAGGAAGACTAATGAATGGAATAGAACTCACTTCTCCAGTCTTGCTGGATTCAAGTTTAATAAACCAGAAAGGAAGGTGCCAGAGAAAACCATGCTGAAGCAAATCTGGATACCTAAACACTTGATCAGAGATTTGAACAATGTCTTTGGACCCAACTCATCTTGGGTTCCAAATCACTCTGCTTGATGTATTTGTGTAGGTCGGCCTGGCAGCTGAAGATAACAAGTGGTACCTCGACAGTGGCTGCTCCAGGCATATGACAGGAGACCGATCCAAGTTTAGCAAGATAGAGATGAAGCCAGGGGGTCTGGTCAAGTTTGGAGGAAAGAATAAAGGTAAAATAATTGGAGTTGGTACAGTAGGTAGGTCTTCCACAAACTCCATTGAAAAAGTCTTACTTGTGGAAGGGCTTCAACACAACCTGATTAGCATTAGTCAGTTATGTGACAGGGGTCACAGGGTTGTATTTGATGATAGTTCATGCAAAATCTTTGAAATAAATTCTGATGTGGTTAAATTTGTAGCCAACAGGATTAATAATGTCTACATTGTAGACTTAGATGAGGAATCTGAATCTACTATTTGCTTATCTGCCAACTCTGAAAATGATGCTTTTGAATGGCATAGATGTCTAGGTCATGCTAGCTTTACAACTTTAAATAAATTGGTCAAGCATGATTTAGTTAGAGGCATGCCTAGAATTAAATTCAACTCGATATCAAAAGCATGTGATGCCTGTGCTCTAGGCAAACAGACCAGAAATTCCTTTAAATTAAGATCTGAGCCATTGTCTTCTAGACCAATGGAACTTCTTCATATGGACCTTTTCGGTCCCACTAGAACTTAGAGTCTTAATGGAAACAGGTTTGGCTATGTCATCATAGATGACTTCTCTAGATATTCATGGATATTTTTCTTAGCAAATAAGAGTGATGCATTTCAAAAATTTAATCTGTTTTTCAATAAGGTCAAACAAGAAGGGAAATACAAGGTCTGTTCTATTCAATCTGACCATGGAGGTGAGTTTGAAAACTCCATGTTTACTGATCTTTGTGAAAAAGAGGGACTAACTCACATGTTTTCTTCTCCCAGGACACCTGAACAGAATGAGATTATGGAGAGAAGAAATAGAACTGTGGTGGAGATGGCCCGAACCATGTTGATTGAAAGTAAATTACCTAGAAGGTTTTGGGCAGAAGCGGCCAATACAACAACTTACATAATCAACAGGGCCATGGTAAGACCCATTCACAAGAAAACACCCTATGAACTTCTAAAAGGTAAGAAACCAAACTTGTTTCATTTCAGAATTTTTGGAGCAAAATATTTTATTCATAACAATGATAAGAAAGATTTAGACAAGTTTGAAGCTAAAAGCTCCCCAAGAATTTTCTTGGGTTACTCTGAAATGTCAAGGGCATATAGGGTATTTAACATATCAGATCAGAAAGTGGAAGAGTCTCCACACATCCTTTTTAGTGAAAAGAAAGATGTTTCTAATGTTGAAAATCTTGACAGGGATTCCAATCATGATGGGGATTTTCTAGAAGACCAACAAGAAGAAGAGAAGACTCAGCCGAGTGAAGAAACAAATTCCCCCAATCAGGAAGGGCCAAGAGAAACAGGTGAGTCTTCAACAAATGTTAGATTTCTTAAAGACCATCCATTAGATAATGTCATAGGCCATCCTGAAGATCCTCTTCGGACTAGGTCTCATTTTAGAAATGTGAATAATGATGACTTAATTGCTTTAGTCTCACAAATTGAACCCAAAACAGTAGAAGAGGCCTTGGCTGATCAAGCTTGGGTCAATGCTATGTGTGAGGAATTAGGTCAGTTTGAAAGGAATAATGTCTGGGAGCTTGTCCCAAGACCAGATGGCATTAATATCATAGGAACCAAGTGGGTGTTCAAAAATAAGATGAATGAAGATGGAATCATCTCAAGGAATAAGGCCAGATTAGTAGCCAAAGGCTACTGTCAGGAATTCGGTGTAGACTTTGATGAATCCTATGCACCTGTTGCTAGGATGGAAGCTATAAGATTATTGCTTGCCTTTGCTTGTTCAAAGAATATAAAACTCCAACAAATGGATGTTAAAAGTGCCTTTTTAAATGGAGTCATTAAAGAAGAAGTTTTTGTTGAACAACCTCCTGGATTTCAATACTCTCCTCAACCTAACCAAGTTTTCAGGTTAAACAAAGCCTTGTATGGTCTAAAGCAGGCTCCAAGAGCATGGTATAAAAGATTGACTGAATTTCTGATCAGCAAGGGCTACAAAGAGGTAAAGTTGATCAAACTTTATTTACCAAGGGCATAAATAGAGATCTCATCATAGTTCAGGTATATGTAGATGACATTGTATTTGGATCAGCTAAGCATGAACTATGTGATGAATTTTCTACCATGATGTCTGCTGAATTCAAAATGAGCTTGGTTGGTGAACTAAAATACTTTCTTGGATTGTAGGTACAGCAGCTAGAGGATGGGTGCTTCATCAACCAAACCAAATACACAATGGAACTGTTCAAGAGGTTTGGTATGGAAAACTTAAAGCACATTACAACACCCATGGGCACCAATACCTCACTGGATGCAGATGAGACAGGTAAAGAAGTAAATGCCAAACTTTATCGAGATATGATTGGATCACTTCTTTACTTGACAGCCTCTAGACCTGATATACAATTCAGTGTAGGAATGTGTGCAAGGTATCAGTCTAGACCTACTGAATTACACTTAGCTGCAGTTAAAAGAATCTTCAGATATTTGTCAGCTACTCATTCTCTTGGTTTATGGTTTCCTGCATCTCACACATTTAACTTAGTTGCATACACAGATGCTGATTATGCAGGCTGTAAACTAGACAGAAAAGCACTAGTGGTCATTGTGAATTTTTGGGTGGGTGTTTAGTGTCTTGGGGCTCCAAGAAATAACATTATGTGGCCCTCTCCACTGCAGAAGCTGAATATGTGGCTGCAGGGAGTTGTGGAACACAAGTCATATGGATTAAACACCAGCTTCAGGACTACCAAGTAGACCTGGGGTGCACACCAATCTACTGTGATAATACTAGTGCCATCAATATTGCTAAAAATCCTGTTTTACATTCACGAACCAAACACATAGAGATAAGACATCATTTTATAAGAGATGAGGTGTCTAAGAATAATTTTGAACTGATTCATGTAGGCACAGATAATCAGATTGCTGACATATTCACAAAACCTCTGGATAATGGAAAATTCACCACATTGAGAAGAGAATTAGGCTTATACAAATTCTCCTAATTATGAAGTCTGTTCTTGTTGTGAGGGGGAGTTGTGTTTATCTGATGTTTAGCCTTCTTTCATGCTGGTTTAAGGGGGAGTTCAGAATGTCTGCTGGTTAGCTTTCATGAATGCTTTGAGTGGGGGGAAGCTTTGAGATTATGTTGGATTGTTTCATTGAGGAATGCTATGTCTTAGGGGGAGCTGAGTTGTTGTGTGAGAGGAGAAGTTCTTTGACAGATTCAAAAGGACTGTCCAGATGTGTAACTTTGCTGGTCTTGCATGACTGATCTAGTGTGGTTCTCTCAGACAGTAGAGTGTCACTTATCTCTTAAGTCTATAAGTCAGTGACTCTAAAATCCAGTTAGAATCTTTCCTTTGGTACTCCTTCAGAGATCTGGACTAATTGCATAAAGTATATCTTCCTACATTGTCATTGATTCTGGTTCAGGCCAAAAGCTGTATGTCTTGATATCTGACCCAATCAGCTTGAAATCTAGACTTCAAGACTCAATTCAAGAAATAGTCCTTCTGGTATTATTTTCAATCATTCTATCTCTTTAACTCAAGGGCTTAACTGAACAAACATGTTCTGTTTTGATCACTGAGAAACTGGGAGCTTCATCAATGAAATGAATATTTCTCCCATGTCATGAGGTGTCAAATGCTTAAAATGAATGAAAAGACATAACAGAGCAATGGTGGCTTGCTGGTGAGTAACTGGGGACTCTGGCCTCTAATCAAGGTGTTTCCTCATGTCAAAAGCCACAGTTACTAACTATGTTCCTTAATAAAAAAAAGGAAGGAAGTAATGAGGTACTCACTCTGAGTAACTGGGGATTTAGGCCTTTAATCAAGGTGTCTCTCTAATGTCAAAGGAGTGAACTACCAACTTACTCATTGATCTTCTTGAAAATCATCTCAAAAAGAAAAATATTCCTTGTTGTTATGCAACTAATGGATTGCTTGTCCTCAATACCTTGAGAACACCTCTCTGATTTCGTCTCTTGCTGCCTTGTGGGATAGCTGAATGATCAGCTATATCTGGCCATACTTGTTAACTCCTGCTCTAAATCATACACTATGTATGCTGATAAACTTTTCTATCATTCTACTTCTCTATTGTGTACTGGAGTTTAAAGAATCCTCTCTTGAGATTAGAAACTCACTTATTCTCTTAAGACCTACTCGTGACTTTCTACACTAAGAAGTTACTGCCCTTATTCTTCATGTTTCCAGCACTGTCATACATTATGTATTTCTTTTTGCTGATGTCAAAGGGGGAGAGAAGTTATGCAATATCAGTGAGTCTTGGATTTGTCTTGAGCTTTGGGGGAGTCATGTTGCTTCGGGGAAGATATGTTTATGAGTTGTGGGGGAGATGAGAGTGTGTGGTAGGGAATGTTTAATTCACTTGCATGAGCATGCCTTGAATTTACTCTGTTTGTTGCAGCTGATATTAATTTCTTGTTGAACTTTGATATTGCTTGATTCATAGTGTTGCCATCATCAAAAAGGGGGAGATTGTTGCATCCCTAAGGTTTTGATGATGTCTCACACTATAAATCAATCTAATATCTCTAGATTTATGCTGGTTCATCATGTAAGTGAGTACAGTTCATATGCTGTTTCATTATTTCATCTATCTACACTGTTTGGTTAGTATGGACAATAGTGGGTCGACCCACCCTTGCTGATGCGTCGACCCATCAGAACATTGATTGTCTGGGTACCAAAGTCTATACACCAGCTTGATCGATTAAGTCTGTACATTGGCATATCATCTTCAAGTCTGTACATCGGGCACCTTCTAACTGAAGTCTATACACTGGTCTTAATATTCTAAGTCTGTACACTGCCCGACCGCTTCAAGTCTACACACTCGATTGTCATACCTTCAACTCTATACACTGCTACAGGAACCAAGTCCATACACTCTCCCGTTCAAATTCTTCTAAGTCTGTACATCGGTTTCGCTTCTCCAAGTCTATACACTGGACTTTGTTTCACCAAGTCTGTACACTCCACATCTTTTCCTACGCTTGGCCAAGTCTATTCACTCATACATTTCCCTACGCTTTCCTGGCCAAGTCTATACATCGCTAAGCCTGTACATTGCATACTGCTCAAACGATCAAAGCTCAAAGTCTGTACATCGTGAAGTCTAAACATTAGCTCAGGGGCTTCAAGTCTATACATTGAACTATTCTTCAAAGTCTGTACAGTGGCTTCGAATCGGCAAGTCTGTACATCGGCTTCATTCACTCAAGTCCATACATCCACAGTGGATCATCAAGTCCATACATCCACAGTGGTACTTCCATGTCTGTACAACGCTGAAGCATTCACAAGTCTGTACACTGCTTGAGCCTCACCAAGTCTGTACATCGCTTCAAGCGATTCAAGTCTATACAGCCTGCCTTCACATTCAGAGTCTGTACATCGGTCCTTCAGTGTCTCATGCATCGTCTCACTCTCGCAAAGTCCATACACTGGCTCAAGCTTGTCAAAGTCTAGACATCGCCGTTGGGCATCAAAGTCTGAACATTGGCCTCATGCTTCAAGTCTATACATTGGGTTGTCCGACCACAACTCTATACATTCGGTTGTTATAACTTGAGTCTTCAGTGCTCACAGCACACTCATTCCAAGTTTGTACACTGGTTAGGCTTCGTGAAGTCTATACAGTGGCTGAGCAATGTAAAGTCTACACATTGGTAAGGCTAGTTCATGCATTGTTCATCACATGTCTATACACTGCCATTCATGCGCTTATTCATTGAGTCTGTACACTGCCATTCATGCGCTTATTCATTAAGTCTGTACACTGCCATTCATGAGCTTATTCATTAAGTCTATACACTGCCTTCACATGTGCTTATTCATTAAGTCTATACACTCTCTCACGTTGTACACACTTACTCAGTTGCTGTTTCTGAAGTATATACACTCGTGTTAATAGCCTGAACTAACTAAGTATATACATTCCTTCTGTCTCTGTCTGCAGGTGATTCAGGCTGATGATTGGGCACGTGATCCTAGGTTGGCACCTGGCACGTGATCCAAGAAACTAGGAACATGACAGGTGGATGGCAACCCAGTCAGGATGCTGCCATGTGGTCGAAATTCAAATGATCTGGCAAAAAGTTCTTGGGCGGGAACCTGGAAGCCACACGCCTAATATCTGCTATAAATATGAAGCTTCGTCCTTCAGTAGAAGTGTGGTCGTGAAAAGAAAAAGCAGAAGCCATTTGTGTGAGACTGCACTATCCAGAAAGGAAAAAGAGCAGAGAGTTCCATATTGTCCAGATCCGAGAGGAGTATGTTCGAGAGAGAGAGAGAGCAGTGTCTGTGGTTTGATGAATTGCTTCGTTTGAAGCTACATTTGTATTGGTTTCAGAACTGACTGCTTCTTCGTTGGTCTTTGTTTCTATTTTGTTTTCTTTTTATTTTGTTCATTCTTCTGATTCGAATTGGTTCCCCTCCGGTGTGTGGAGGAAGGGAGTGTTACTCCGGTTTCCCTCTGGGTTGCAGAGGAAGAGAGATCGGTGATCTCTGGTGTTGCTAGTGACAGGTTGTCATTAGCAGGTTCCCTCCGGTGTGTGGAGGAAGGGAGAGGTGTCTCCGGTTCTATTCTAGCTGGTAGCTGGAACAGGTTTCAAGCTCTGTGGGTAGCAGAGCTTGGTTGAGGGATTTGTTTCCCTTAGTTGTTCAAGCTGTGTGGCAGCATGTTGTTCGCAGACTGAGTCTGCAGTGTTCTAGCATTGTCTAGTGGAATCCTCATTCTGGTTGGAGTGAGGGGTGGATGTAGATTGCGGACTGCAATCGAACCACCTAAAAACCGAGTGCCTCCTCTGTGGTTTGCTGTTATTATTTGCGCTCTCCATCTGCTTGTCTCTTTGCTTCCATGTGATTAGTTCTTCATTCTCATTTACTTATACTATCTTTTTTGGTGACTGCGTTTGCATTTCTCTGTGTGTGGGTTCAGGAGGGGCGTAAGCAGTAGAATTAATTTTTTGCCTAAGTTTTTACAAATTGGGAATGATCTATTCATCCCCCCCTTCTATATCACTCTTGTTGCGCTAACAGTCTGTGATGATCGAGCTGGGACGCCTCGAGGGACAGTGGAGCCGGCTAGAAGACATGACGGCTTTTCCTTGTGTCGGGATCCTCCCTCTCGAGGACATCTTCCGAGGCATCGATTAGGCACCGATCTCCCCTGCTCCTTTCTCTTCCTTTATTTTCCTTTTCTTCTCTCTTTTGAAATGTAACTCAGGGGTATGCCCTGAAGCCCGTGTAGTTTAATCTTCCTTGAATAGAACAGGACACCTACTGTTTCACATGTCTTTTTAGTGCGCGCAGCATTTGCCCTAGGGCGTCTTCTTTCTTCTCTCTTCTCTCTCTCTCTATATATATATTATTTTTTTTCTTGGCGCTCCTTTTCTCTCTCCCCCTTTTGTAGTGCCAGAACACGTTGGTAGAGTGTAAGTCTTCGTGGTAGTCCACTCTCGGGGAACCAGGCGGGGACTCATGTCGGGCATGGGAGAGTGCTCGCCCTCCCAGGGGAAGGACGAGGGGACCACTCCACCATGCCGAATGGGTGGACTACCGGTCTTTCCCAATGTCAGGACTGCGCACTAGCTTCAGGCGGGGGGGGGGGGGGGGCTTGATGAGTTATTGGGCCTCTCGTCGCCCAGAGGGGGGAGCGAACGGAGATTTGCTTAACCGATGATCCGGATGGGAGGTCCAAATCAGTGGGAGTATTTACCGCCTGAAGGAGACGGAGAGAGGAGTTTGTTTAGTCAATGACCCGGATGGGAGGTCCAAGCCAAAGGGATACTCACCGCCCCGGGAGGACGGAGAGAAGAGTTTGTTTAGTCAATGACCCGGACGGGAGGTCCGTGTCAAAGGGATACTCACCACCCGGAGAGGACGGAGAGAAGAGTTTGTTTAGTCAATGACCCGAACGGGAGGTCCAAGTCAAAGGGATACTCACCACCCGGAGAGGACGGAGAGAAGAGTTTGTTTAGTCAATGACCCGGATGGGAGGTCCGAGTCAAAGGGATACTCACCGCCCGGAGAGGACGGAGAGAAGAGTTTATTTAGTCAATGACCCGGATGGGAGGTCCGAGTCAAAGGGATACTCACCGCCCTGAGAGGACGGAGAGAAGAGTTTTTTTAGTCAATGACCCGGACGGGAGTTCTGAGTCAAAGGGATACTCACCGCCCGGAGAGGACGGAGAGAAGAGTTTGTTTAGTCAGTGACCCGGACGGGAGGTCCGAGTCAAAGGGCTATTTGTAGGTGTTAACAAAGCGGCAGGGCCGGTGTGGTCCATTTGCCTCTTAATATCCCCGCCGACGCGGGGAATGATTTAGGATGGGGGACTACCCCTCCTTTCCTTGTTCATTTGTTTTTTCTCTCTCTCTCTCTCTTTTTAAACTCTTCTTCTTCTCTTTTTTTTGTTTTCCTTTCCTTTTCTTCTTCTCTTTTTTTCTTTCCCTTTTTTGTTTCTTTTTCTTTCTCCTTGTTTTGTTTTGTTTTATTTTGCTTTTTTTGAAAACATCAATAGTGATCAGGTCATTCGGACACCAATCATGGGAATTCGCCCAAAATGGGGTGAAGGACAATATTATTGATTAAACGGGGGCACTGGAGCATGGTATAATCTCAGGTGCCTTCCATTAAGCGGCGGGAATTGAACTTCCCCGCGGTGGTTGACAATTACATAAGCTCCGCCTTCGTAGACTTTTTAGACTACGTAGGGTCCGAGCCAGTTCTCATTCAGCTTGCCCTTAGGGTTGGCGGCCATGACGTCTTTTCTCTTGACCATGACAAGGTCGCCTCTCTTGAATTCGCGTCCCTTGACGAGCTTGTCAAAGGCGCACGCTATTCGGGTCTGGTAGACCTGAATGTTCTGTTGGGCCTGAAGCCGCTTTCCTTCCAAGCTGGAGAGCTCTTTGAGTCTTCGCTCGACGTTGGTCTGCCCTTCCTGGACAAGCCCGTGCTGGATGGTGACCCTGAGGGAGGGTACCTCCAATTCGACGGGGACAATTGCCTCCGAGCCGTATACTAGAGAGAAAGGCGAGCAGCCTGTTGGGGTCTTGTATACGGTCCGGTATGCCCACAATGCCTCATACATTTTCTCTTCCCAGTCCCTTTTGTTTGAACTAACAATCTTGGCCAGAAGAGTGTAGAGTGTTTTATTAAAGGCTTCAGCCAGCCCATTAGCCTGGGGATTGTAAGGAGTCGATGTCCTCCAGTCAATTTTGTACCTTTCCGCCAGCCGGTAGACCTTTTGGTTGCGGAAGTGGCTGCCGTTGTCTGAGACAATCCGGTCGGGGGTGCCAAACCGGAATATGATGTTACGATAGATAAATCTGGCCACGATCTCTCCGGTAACCTCTCTTAGGGCGACGGCCTCTGCCCAACGGGAGAAACAATCAGTCGTCGCCAAAATGTATTTGCAGCCGGCGGATGACGCGGGTAAGGGACCTACGACGTCTGTTCCCCATTGAGCAAACGGCCAACTGGGCACAGTTGGATGCACCTGCACGGGCGGCCTTCTGGGTATGATGGCATGCTCCTGACACTTCTGACACGACTTAGCATATTTGCAACAGTCGTCGAACATTGCCGGCCAATAGTAGCCGAGCTTCTTTATTTCAACCTTCATCTTCGATCCTGCCTGGTGTGCACCAGCCGTCCCGGCATGGACTTCCTTCATGACCCTCCAGGCTTCTTCAGTGGACAAGCATCGGAGGAGTAATTTCTGTGTGGCGTCGGCCATAATCCGGAATAATATTCCATTTCAGAGCTCATAAGAGTCTTTGGTCCTCATTAGCTTGATCTTTTCTTCTCTTTGCTTGGGCAGCTGCTGGTATCTGAACCATTGCATCAGAGGCTCCCTCCAGTCAGGTAGGCTGATGGCTTCTGCTGTGGCGACTTCCAGCCCCTCTTCTTCTGGTTCTTCTTCTATCATGCTGGGCACTTGGCGTTGATTTATCACTTGGATGTTGAGTAATCCACCTGGCGGCACTGCTAGTGAGCTCGCCAGCTTTGCTAGGGCATCAGCCTGTGCATTATCCCCTCTGGCGACATGGCCTATTTCAAGGAGATAGAACCACTCCATGAGCGCCTTTGCCTTAGTATAGTAAGGGAGCAGCTCGGGCTTCCGGACATCAAACTACCCTTGGACTTGCCTGACGACCAGCAGCGAGTCGCCGAATACTTGAAGCATTTTGATCTCTATTTGGAGGGCCACTTGGAGGCCGATGATCAGAGCTTCGTACTCCGCTTCATTATTTGTGCAGGGCTTGCTGATACAGCAGGAAGTGTGCACTACCTCCCCTTCCGGGGATTTCAGGACAATGTCGGCTCCGGCTCGTACCTTGGTGCGCCCTGACGGGGTTGCTTCTGTTCTCAAGGGCCCGTCAAAGTATAGCTGCCAAATGGCTTGTTGAATCTGGTCCACCTCCAGTGTTTCATCTTCGGGCAGCTCAGTGGCCAGCGGGGAGTCTTCGGGCACGGGATGCGCTACGAAGAAGTCCATGATGGCTTGCCCTTTAACGGCCTTCTGCGGCATGTAAGTGATGTCGAACTCCATGAGCAGCACGGCCCATTTGCCAAGGTGCCCCTTCAGGACTGGCTGGGAGAGAATGTGCTTGATGGGATCGGCTCTGGATATCAGGTTCACCTCGTGAGACAACATATAGTGCCTCAGCTTCTTGACTGTGAAGACCAGTGCAAGACAGACCTTTTCAATCGGGGTGTACTTGGCCTCTGCTCCCATCAACCTTCGGTTTGGATAATAGAGAGCCTGCTCCTTCCCTTCATCATTATTCTGGGCAAGCATTGCCCCCAGTGAATATTCGGTAGCCGCTATATAAAGAACAAGTGGTCTACCTTTGACGGGTGCCCCCAGGACTGGCGGGGTCTTCAGGTTTTCTTTTAGTTGGTCGAATGCATGCTGGCATTCGGGACCCCAGCTAAAGGGTGCATTCTTCACCATTAGCTTGTGAAAGGGTTGGCAGCGCCCCGACAGGTTAGAGATAAACCTACGGATGTAGGCTAACCGACCTTGCAGAGACCTCAGCTCCCCCAGGCTCTTCGGAGGAGGCAGTTCCTGGATGGTCTTTATCTTGAAGGGGTCAATCTCGACCCCTCTGTTCCGAACAATGAAGCCGAGGAACTTCCCGCTGGAAATGCCAAAGGCACACTTCAGGGGGTTCATCTTCAGCCCGTACTGCCGGAGCCTCTAGAAGACAACCCTGAGATCATTCAAATGGTCGCCCTTTTCCTTGGTCTTGATGACCAAATCATCAATGTAGCATTCAACTTTGCTATACAACAGCTCGTCGAATATCTTAGTCATCGCCCGCTGATACGTGGCGCCGGCATTCTTGAGGCCGAAGGGCATCCTCTTGTAGTGGAATATCTCCTTGGGCGACCTGAAGGCTGTGTGGATCCGGTCGTGATCAGCTATCCAGATTTGATTGTAGCCGGATGATCCGTCCATGAAAGATAGGGCCTCGTGGCCAGTGGTCGCATCAATCATTACTTCGGTGATGGGCACCGGGAAGTCATCTTTCGGGCAGGCTTTGTTCAGGTCACGGAAATCCACGCAAATCCTGATCTGCCCGTTCTTCTTCTTCACTGGCACGATGTTAGCCAGCCAAGTAGTGTATTGGTTTTCTGCCACAAAGCCGACGTCTATGAGCTTGTCAACCTCCTTGCAGATCTGGTTGATCAATTCCGGCCTCATGCACCGGGGAGACTGCTTTACTGGCTCCGTCTTGGGATCAATGGCCAGAATGTGCTGAGTCACTTCTAGGCTGAGTCCCGGTATCTCTTTGTAGTTCCAGGCAAAGCAATCCCAGAATTCTTGCAGTAGCTTCACATATTGTTCCCTCTCCTGTAGGGGCATAAGAGCACTCAGAAAGGTCGGCCTGGGGTCGCTTTCCGTGCCGAGGTTGGTCTCAACCAGTTCATCGACGGTGGCCTGGCCGCCATTTTAAATCTCCGGCGGGGCCGGTGACAAATCAACAAAGCCTTGATCTTCATGGTCCTCGGGCTCGAGGATGCCATCCTCTTCTTCTTGTTCCTCGTGGTTTGATGTGGAGGATGCGTTCACCTCGCATCCCTCCTGGGCTATAGCTGGTGGGTCCACAGGGATCCCTGGCGTAGAAAGGTACAGGGTCGCCTCGGGACCTTCTGTGTACTCGTCATAGACAACCTTGGCGCGGGCCGAGGCAGTCGCATCTTCAGGGGCCTGGTACTGGAGATATATTGTATAGGCTCCTTTTCTGGGGCTGCCCGCCACGTGGGGGCGCGGCGGGGTTACCACATAGTCTCCCATTCTGAGCTCATCCCTGTCAATGAGGTCTTGAGCAATGTCTTTGAAGACGTAGCAATCTTCAATGGCGTAACCCAGTATCTGGTGATAGGGACAAAACAGTGGGTCCCCATTTCTTCGGGCATCCTGCGGCCTCTTGGACCTCGGGAGGGAGACCTTGCCGTAATGGCAGGCCCAATCAAAGATACCCCGAGTCTTCTCTCTTGGGAAGGAATAGGGCTTCTGCAGCTTCTCTTGGAGTGTCAGGCCTCGCCTGGCTGGCCGCCCGGTTGAAGGGCTCGCCGCATCTCTTGCTTCCCTCCTCGACCAGACGGAGGCGTCAGGACTGGCGTTTCGGGACCGGGACACATTGCCACCCCACGGGCGGAGAGAGCTTTGGATCAGGTTGGCCACTAGCGAGGTTAACTCAGCCAGCCGTGCCTTCAACATCTCGATCTCCCGCTGCTGCCTATGGTATAAGGCGTACATGACGGGGTCGTATCGAGGAGAATCCGGGGCATGGCCCATGCTACTGCTCCGTGCTTCGCCAACAAGCCGGGGTAAAGGTGCCCCGGTGGTGTGACCCTTCGAGGTCAACCCCTTGGGGAAGGAGGAAGTCTTCCCCATGCAGCTGCGGTGGGGAGGGTTCCAGAGGAACACTTCTTCATCTTGCGCCTCCTCAGTCAATGGCGTGGAACATTCATCTTGACGGACTTCCCATGAGTTTGCGGCTTCAACGGGGTCCTCGCCGGATAGGGCCGAAACTGATATAACATCAGTTTCGTAATAATCTTCTAGTGAAAAGCCCAGGCCGGGGTGCTTGGTAATTTACAGCAGCCGCCGATCTAGGTTTGGTGGTTTCCACATCCTTTCGAATATTTCCTTCCGACTGGAGGGTTGGTAAGGAGGAATCTTCTGCTTTCTGACCAATCCGACGGCCCGGTCAGTCATATGAGGAAGTCACGCGATAGGGACGCGTGGGTCATGCAATTCGTTAGGGAATCGGCAATCATCATCTTCCCTGACTGGCTTTTCTCCGGCAACATAGAAGATAGTGGGTGGCCCCGCAGGGTTAGGCACCTCAAAAATTCTCAGCTGCTCGGCTGCTTGGCTGTCAATTTCTGTTATGGGCTTGATGATCCTCGGCGGGACTCTGACATCCTCCAGCAGGTCTTCGAGGCAAGGCACCCCGAGTGTAGGATAGATGGCGAGAGGCGCTGCCTTGGATACCTCTCCATCTTGTGTAATGCACGGTACATGAGGGGGAGCCATATAGCCTGGGGGTGGTGGAGGAAACCAGCCGCCCGACTCGACCTTCCTCTTTCCCTTGTCTTGGGTGGCTTAGGGAGCTTGCTTCGCCTTCTCTAAGTATAGATTGGCATTTGATAAGTGACACTCGAACACCTCGAACGGGTTGAGATCGGCGAAGATTCTGACTTCCTTCCCCTCGCAAGGGTACTTAATGCATTGGTGCAGGGTGGAAGGCACCACTCTATTCTGGTGTAACCAGGGCCGTCCAAGCAACGCCTTATAGGAAGTGTTGGAGTTGATGACGTGGAACTGGACCTTGGTGGTGAAATCGTCAAAGGTCACGTTGAATTCTGCGACTCCCATAGGCACCTCGCACTTCTGGTTAAAACCAGCAATCTTGACATTCTTGACCTCCACCAGGTGTACGTCAAAGTAGTGCTTTTGGTACACCCGGTAGGGGAGTATATTCACCGCCGCCCCTGGGTCAATCAGGACCCTATTGATAGGCTGTCCATTCAGCTTCCCTTTCATGTAGAGGGGTCTGTTATGACTGTAGGTGGGCAGGAGCATGTCATCCTCTGTGAAAGCCACAGCCACTTCAAGTGGTATTTCCGCCAGACAGGCTTCAAGGTGTGCTGGTGTCTGGAGTGCGGCAATGATGGCTTGCCGTATTTCTTCATCCAAAGATAGCATCTCCCACACGGTGAATTGGGCCAGAATCTTCTTGAGGTGTCTGACTATTCGATCGACAGCCCGCACCTTGAGTAACTTCATCTCTTCGGCCTTTCTGCGCCTGCCCCCACCTTGGAGCTGGGGTGCTGGGTCAGAGGGTGCCTCCTTTGCGGGTTCTGATGCATCGTGTTGAGCCTGTGGGGCCTGCTGGGTTTCCTCCCTTTCTTTCATGAATTCGGCAAGGTTTGGGATGCCGTCAAATTCCTCCTCTGGCTGGGGGAGGGTCGCCGGTGGCGGAGCTTGGGGACTGCTTGCTTCTTTGGTCGAAGGGGACCCTTCGGAGCGTTCCTTCCTCTCTGCTCGGGCTAACAAGAATTCGACGAACGAAGGGGTGCCCCCGTTTCTGGATTCTTCGAGATAAAGACCCGACCGAGAGGGGATCTCGGTGCCTCGAACCTTGGGCTCGGGGGTTTGATATGGCTGCTCTCCCCTGAGCATGATGTTGAGGTTATTCTGAGGAGGGCGCCCCCATTTCCTTCCCGACCTGGTGGCGTGATGAGGAGTGGATGCTTCAGCCTGGTCCACCTCCGTTGGCTCATGGGGTGGCTCTTCCTCTTTTTCTTCCAGGGATAGGGCGGTGTCGAACAACGCCGAGAGGGTGTTGCAGGCAACGACGACCTCTTTTTCCTTCTTGTTCCTGGGTCTTCTCTTCTTCTTTTTCTTTCTTGCTGTAGCCGGTAGCCACTCTTGGGGAAGTTCACCCTTCAGGGAGGGCTCTTTCTCTGCCTCAGCTTCCGCTCCTGGGGCCAGCTCGAGTGACTCGAACTCCTCCCAGGGAACGTATTCTTTCAGCTCCACTGGCTGGATTTTGGGCTGTTCATAATCTTCGAGCCCATCTATAATAGCCTGGAGTCTTTCAACCGCTGGGCTGGTCTCCTTGTGCATCTGCATTGGGATGTGCTTCTTTTTATTGTAGGTGGGCTGCCTCATGACTAGTCGAGGAGCCGTGTCATGCCAGACAGAGTTCACCGGGGGCGGTGCTTGCCGGGGTGTCACACCCCTCGCATGAACTTCAGGGGTGGGCCGAGGGACCCATCCCCTTCTATTCTTCATGGGTGCGGTCTGCCAACCCCCTTGGTCTTGAGCCGGGGCCATAATAAAAGTTTCATAGGCGGCGCGGGTGCTGGCCTCCGCCCACTCTTCAGGCAACTCCTGGTATAATGAGACCATGTTGATGGTGGAGGTTATGCTGGGCAACTCATGCGGCTACGGGGGGTCTTCTTTATGCTCCCCCATGTCCAGCTCCCCGTTCTTGATTAAGGCCTCAATGACATCTTTGAAGACGTAGCAGTCCTCAATAGTGTGCCCGAGCATCCGGTGGTACAGACAAAAGCGCAGGTCATCTTTCATCTTCAGGTCACTGGGCCTCTTCGGTTCTGGCAACGTGATTTTATTGTAGTTAGTCGCCCACTCGAACAGGAGCCAGGACTTGTCTCGAGAGAAGGAATATAGCTTGTTTCTCATCTTCTCCCTCAGCGAGGGACCTTCCCGCCGTTCTGTAGTTCTGGGCGGGGGAGGGTTGGCAGCCCCTTGGGCTTTTTCCTTCTATTTCTCAAAGGCCTGGAAGTCCAGTGTATGCACCTCAGGGGGAGCTGGCATCTTCTCGGCCTGCCTGGCTCTCTGGCTTGACATGGCCGGAGTGGAGGAATATCGGGCCAGAAATGCTTCAATCTCGGCCACTATATTGTTCAGGCGGTCGAATGTCTTGACCTCAGTGCTGATCATTCTCTCCAGGATTTCTTTTTTTAGATTCTGTTTGCAGATCTGCACTGCGTCTTCCTGATGCGGGGGACGCTTGCACCTCATGCTGAGGTTTCTCCACCTTTTAATGTGGTCGAGAGTCGACTCATCATTCCTCTGTCTTGTGGAATAGAGCTCTGCCACAGTGACCTCCGGCTCGGTGACGTAGAACCTTTCTTTGAACTTCTTCTGCATGTCGGGCCAATCAGCAACAGACCCGGGCGGTAGGCTGGAGTACCACTCAAAGGCAAGCCCAGTGAGTGTCGAGCCAAAAAACTTCAGGAGGTAGGCCTCATCGGCGGCCAGATCTCCCATAGCGTTCACGTAATAGGCAACATGCTCCCTGGGGGACCCCTACCCATTAAACTTTTCAAGTTTCGGTGGCTTGGTGACGCCAACCGGCAGCTTCTTCGAGGCATAATGGGCTGGATAGGGCACCCGGTAGACGTCGAATGGCGTCTGATCCCCATTGCTCCTCTCCGCCAGCTTCATGTCTATCATCTGTTCAAGCATCAACCGGCTGACTGCTGCCGGGTCGACCGGATTTGGATAGAAATGGGCGGGCTACGCGCTCGAGGTAGTTAGCACAGTCGCTTGGGGAGCCATGGGGGACCCTTGAGAAGGCAGGGCCCGCAGCGGGGCCGGTGCTGTAGATTATGCCTGTTGCGGGGGTATGCCCCCAGGGAAGCTGGGAGTTGCTGGGGAGGTCGCAGCTTGCAGAGTTGCTTCTGAAGACTGCCTGTTGCCCGCGGTGTAGATTCTAAGAGATCCACTTAGAACAATTAAAAATAAAAGAATTAAGGCATACACGTGGTGCTAAAGGGAAGTGTGATCGCCAGAGACGCGAGGGCCTCAAATGATATAAACAATAATAATCAAGGGAGGGATCGCGAATATAAATACCTCAAATGCGGGGAGATTGTGAGTGCACCTTTCTCTTCCGATCGGCCGGCCGATGAAGAGAGTTCCTCTTGTTGATTACCCTTGCAAAGATCAAAGACAACAACCAATAAAAGATTGGATTAGAACCAAGGTGAGTGTAGCATCAAATTCATAATAAGGATGAGCATGAAATCATGTATAAGAACACACCTTATTGGGTGTTGGCCCTTAAACCCCTATGCAAAAGGGTATGGGAGATAATGATGAATGGTACGAATGAAACTAAAGATATGTGCAAGTGTTGCACTAGAGGAGGGAGGTTCTCAACACAGTTGAGAAGTAAACAAGAGGCTACGATATGATGCATGCATGCTGTTAACACAATAAAAATAAAACAAAGAAATCAGAGGAGCAAAAGGCAATAGGAGGAGTCTGGGCAATTTTCCTGTATGTTGGCTTTGATATGCGTTCGGGAGGAAGACTCTGTCGGATGAAACCGTGAAGTGTAGGAAAGCTTCCTCCTTCAGCCAAGCAATCAGCAGCAATTCTCTGTAAAAATTTTTATCTTCGGCCCCTCAGCAAGAGCCACAGGAAGCTCTATTTATAAGGGAGATTGAAGTTTTAATTCTAATAACAATTAGTAGAATTGATTTTAGCAAGAGACAAATATTGGAAGGGGTCCTCCCAATCATGGAAAGCCTTGGGGTCCTTTCCGAAGTGAAAAGGGGCTCAAAATGAGAAAAGAAGAGGTTTCTGGAAAAATCAGAATTTGATCAAGAAATAACGCCTTGGAGACGGTCGTTTCTTAAAATGACGCCCGCGGAGGAAACGTCAATTTCAGAATTAACGACTTGCAGAGGGGCGTCATTTATAATTTAACACGAATCTCGGTCGGATCCAAACTCTCAAAATATAGCAATGAAAATGACGACCGACACAGGGGCGTTAATTGAAAATAACGCCTTGCACAGGGGCGTTAATCAAAACGATAAAAAGTCAAAAAGAATGGACGACCGGAATTCGGGCGTCAATTTAATTGACGTCCGATTCAAGGTCGTTAATTCAAAATATTCAAAACAGGGTCATTTTTCATTTCTCAATATTATTTTCCATTTTTTAGGTGGAGGTGCATCTCATTGTGCTGATTCCAATGACTATTTTTTCGTATTTTTCTGACACCCGGAAGGCCACCAAATCACCTCTAGAAGAGGGTTAAAAATAATATTAAAAAATTCAAATTGAAATTGACGCCTTGCACATGTCGTTATTTACCTTTTTTTTAATTTTTTATTTATTTAAAATCAAAATAACGTCCCATGTTATGTCGTTAATTCAAAAAATTCAAAAAATTCCCAGAAAAATCCAGAAAAATGGAAAATGAAAGAATGGACGCCCTATTGATAGTCGTCAATTTCTTTGAGAAACGCCCAAGGTAAGTCGTTATTTAAAAGACGCCCCATGTCAAGTCGTTAATTCTGAAAAATTCATAAAAATAGAGAAAAATTTCAGAAAATCCAAAAAAATAGGAAAAAATAAGAAAAGGGAAGGAAAAGGAAGAAAAAAGGAATAAATCCAAGAAAAGTGAGAAAAATCACTCAAACAAAGTTAATTTGAGGGTCAAATTGGGATATTATAAGGCAATATGAGATGCACTCACAGTAACGTCAATTTTGACATGTCTACAGCTGCCCCGCCTTGGCGTCTGCTTTGCAAGGGAGCAGAGCGAACTGAAAAGTAGATGCCAATGTGTGATGAGACACGCAATCAACATCACTTGATGAGAATTGAATCAAAAGCTCGAGATGAAGCAATCTCGGGAAATTTAATGAAATCAACGATGTTTGGATAAAAGAGGGAGTGTGTACGCGGGCACGAAGGAGAATGATCAACTTCCAGCACGGTGGAAGTACCCCAGGTCACAAACCTGTAGGTTTCACCATTGGGGAGCGGTTACCAGCCAATGTGGACGTGCTGCAGCCAATGTGGATCAAGGGAAAAGATTGAAATAAGATGATAGAAATCTAAACAAGGAGCTTTCGAGAAAATGACTCAAAACAACGACAAAATAAACTGAGGATTCCATTCAGCAATGAATATCTCATATCTTGAAAGATTAAGATCAATTTGACTCTCCAAATCAGCTTATCAGAATGATTTTTCAATATTGATTCAAAGTCCTATATGAATGCATGTTGGGTTTAAAGGAAAAAGTAAAACAAATAAAATATAAGATAATCAAGGATAATATTGTTAAGCTGCCCAGACTGGGTCAAGAAATCGATTTCGCGAGCTGATACTAAGCCGAAGTCCGTTTATCCACGCACCAACTCGTAAAAGGGAACCATCGTCCCCAGTTTCGGACGGCTCAACGGCCTATCCGTATGACTAAGACTCCTCTGGAATCATCA
Source organism: Amorphophallus konjac (assembly GCA_022559845.1). Classification (NCBI taxonomy): domain Eukaryota; kingdom Viridiplantae; phylum Streptophyta; class Magnoliopsida; order Alismatales; family Araceae; genus Amorphophallus; species Amorphophallus konjac. Next base: position 67,318,104 of record CM040122.1, on the reverse strand, counting down.
TTGTTTTTGATGGAGGGGAACTCAAATTCCAGATTTACCAAAGCCACAAGGTCCTTGATATAATCTAATAGCGTATGTAACATATAGTAAGAATGCATACAGGAAGATGGTGATAGCAATGAGCATGAGAGAACTGGGAGATGAGATGCAAACACCGTGGGACTTGGATGATGATGCCCAGTCGGTGGGACCAAGAGCTTCTTTCCTGCGCTCAAAACTTCATTAGCCAAAATATAAGGAAGATAACAAGCAATGAATATGGCATTTAAGCATAGCAAGCATAGCATGAAACATAGCATTAATAGCAATCACAACATAGTCATCAAAGCAACCAAAGCTTGGTGTGGATAGCATTCAAGCATGTATTAGCAAGGCGAAGCATGTTTAGCATGAATAGCATGAGTTAAATCATAGCATTGCAAAGCATCATTGTTTGTTGTTTTGTCATGAGGATGACAATCTTGGCATGTGTGATTGAGATTGGATGATCAGGATCTGATAATGTCCATCGACGGAGTGATCAAGTGAAATCAGCATAAGTTTATTAAAAGATTTGGAGAAATACCCAGTGATCATTGTGAATATGGGGAGAATCCAAAGGTAGATGACAATGAATGGAGAGGACTCATCCCGTGTTATTGGTCCTTACAAAATTCTTGTTCCTGCAAAAGCACCATCAGAAAATACAATGCAAAATTTTTGGATTTTGGAATATGCAAGTTTTTGTGGGTTTTGAAAAAGATATTCAATTTTTATGTAGATTTTGGAAAATATGTGAATTTTTTATGAATTTTTAAAATATTCATATTTTTGGATTTTGAGAAATATTCAATTTTTTTTTGGATTTTGGTGTAGAGAATATTAATTTTTTTTGGATTTTGAGAAATATTCAATTTTTTTTTTGTTTAGGCTTTATTAATGCAGCATCAAAGGGTGTTTTTAAACCACTGGTTATGGGTCCTTGTTCCTTCCCCTTTCGCTAAAAACTGCCCAAAGCTGAGCGTGCATTGAAGGTGGCGCCCTATGACTGGCTACCATTGTATAACGATGCCCCTACCAAGGCCATACCCGAGAAACATTCGGTCTTGGAGGGAGGAGAGAAGAATAATTGGAGATAAGCTTTATGCAAGATGGGAGATGTCGGGACTTGAATTCCTTCCAAGGTATTAACCCTCAAAGAGGCGGTCTGTTGCGCCGGGACTTTGTGCCTTTGATTTTTAGACCCTTGACATGCATACGACCAGGGTTTTCCCTGCGGGGACTTTGCCACTCTTGTCATACCACAATTCATACTTTTGAATTTATCGAAATCTTGACTTGATTTTCATAATAGCCCTTCTTGGCTAGATGTATCATTAAATTTGACTTTATTTTTATTATTTTGGGTCAAGACTTCCCCTATTTGAGACTTCTCTCGTATTGGGGATTACCTAGGTTAGTCATCTCGTCCGCCAACCTCTTGCCCTTGCATTCGGCCGAGTAAAGAGGAGAAAAGACTTTCAGATATACTCATGGCATGGCCAAAGTAGCAACGGTGTTTAACTAAAGGAGCCGGCTAAGGACACCGTGAAGTGTGTGCGATACCCAGCTAAGGGTTGCTCTTAACAAGCAGGGAGAGAACGTTGAATTCCCAGCGCGGGATTTTTATTAACCAAAGATGCTGTAGAAGTAAGCCTAAAGACTTTTTTGAGAATGATTTAATTAAGATAAAGGTTTAAAACACCACTTTTGATCTTGTTAAGAAGCACTTTATTTTGAAAATCATGCGTAAAGCAATAAGGTAATGATATCATAAAATGCGTACTTACGCCAATATGTTACCTTGCGATCTTTGTGGAAGCAGCTGCCAAGGGCGAGGTTGATCAACATGGGATAGTCCTCTTTTGGCGAAGAAAAGGAATGGAAGCAAAGGATTTGAAAGTGGCTTAACAAGAAGGAGTGGTGTTCAGACCAGACTCAGACAAATAAGGAGAAAAGGAAGAGAGGCGAGGGTTAGAACTCCCTCACTAAGGCGTGGAGACCCTGATCACATGGAACAGTCTACAGAAGAAGCAAAGAATTAGAAGGAGGAGTGAGGACTAAAGCCTCAGAAGCAGCGGGAGAAATGGCAGATGCCCAAGGCAGTGGATGTGGAAGAAGTTGGGTCGGACCCGAGATCAGGAGGAATCAGAAGAAGAAATTGATAGATGGAAAGAGGCGGATCCGGAGGGTCCGGAGGCAGTGGAGTAGAATCCTGATAGGAGGAATCAGAATCTGGAGAAGGAGAATCTCGAGGGACGCGATGCCCTGGGAAGAAATAGGGAAAAAGATGATGGAAAAGGAAGAAAAAAATGAAGGATGTGATATCCCGGAGGAGCAGAAAGATGAATCGGAAGAAAGATGGAGGGTCCGGAGGTTCCGAAGGAAGAAGATAGAAAGGGGCGCGATGCCTTGAAGGAAGATAGAGAGAATAAGATGGAGAATCCGGGGGTTCCGGAGGAGGAAGATACCATGGGACGCGAAGCCCAAGGAGAAGAGAAAGATCCGGGGGTTCCGGAGGAATGGAATTAGAAGGGTCGGGATGCCCCGAAAGAAGATAGAAAGAATAAGATGGAGAATCCGGAGGTTCCGGAGGGGGAAGATACCATGGGACGTGATGCCCGGGGAGAAGAGAAAGATCCGGAGGTTCCGGAAGAGTGGAATCAGAAGGGGCGTCATGTCCTAAGAGGAGGGATAAAACACCTGGAGGTTCCAGGGAAATAGCAGGAAAGGGGACGCGATGCCCCGGGGAGAGTGGATTAGAAGAGGATGAAGATGAATAAGATGGGAAATGCGGAAGATCCGGAGGTTCCGGAAGGCGGGGAAGATACGGGTCCAGAAACCTGGGAAAGAAGAAGTGCAAATGTATGCGAATGCAATGCAACAGATGCTATGAATGCATGGATGCAACAGAATGCATGAGATGCAAAGAATATGAAGAACATGAAGGGCGAGAGGATGAGATCCCCCTCCTTACCCTTGGAGTGGCCCATGAAGAAAATGTGATAGATAAGAATGTGGATGACATTGAATAGAAGGTGGATGAAATAGTGGAAGGCCCCTTAGCACCAAGATAACCTCCCCTCCATGGCAATGAAAGTGTATAGCCAATTGGCCCAATGGATAAAGCAAGAGCCCATGACGAAGCTTCAATGGTAAATGACAACTCCCTTGAAGAGTGAAAAGTAATAGTGTGAGAGAGTTGGAAAGTCGGGATAAGAAGCATTGTGTTGCCCAGGGGTCGTGGCATATAAAGAATGTTGAATAGAATAGGCATTCGCCCCTTGTATGGAAGAAAAGGTTCGAGGTTTGAAAGTTGGAACAAGGGGTGCCCTGCCCGGCCCTTGGGCATAAACTTACACGGCATCAAAGTTTGACATTCTCTCTTAGTGAGCAGTGGCGGGGACTTGGCCTCTTCGACCATGCTTGGCACGACAACACGGATTGGCATCCGGCATATAAACTCTTGCATCTTGAATAGCTCGGTCGTGGCCAAATCCTTCTTGCCCGGCTCTTGATTATCTTCGGTACAAGTACTTGCAGAAGGACTCCCATTCCGAGTAGTAAAGGAGGGTGAAGCGTAGGCGGAAGGCTCCATGGATGGTGGAGGTATAATGGAAGGTGTTGGAGAAAGGATGAGTGGAAGTGGAGGTTCAAACACGTCGAGCTTCTCCCTTTGCTTGAAAGTAGTCGGGGTTGGCTCGAGTGCAACAAGGGGTGGATCCTGCTCAGGACTAGCCACGGGTAAGGGTGAAGGGTTAAGTAGTGGAGTAGGGGTTATAGGCATAGTGGGTTTTGGGGTTAAAGGGATAATGGAGGGTTGAGGTGGCGAACAAGGAGGAGGAGTAATAGAAGGCTCGGCAGAGACCGGCGTAGTGGAGGGAGATGGAGGCTCGACAGAGGCCGATGGAATGGAGGATATTGGTGTGGTTACGGGAGGTGAAGGTTTAGTGCGTTGAAAATGCAGGATGGGGCGAGAGGTGTTAGGGATAGGATGAGACTCATGATGCGGCGGTATGGGTGATTGGAATATCGACCCATCATCGTAACACCAAGAGGTCTCATAAATGGGGGTTGGATCGGGGACTGTGGCATAGTCCTGAGCATAGGGGTCTTCTGGCAGTGGAGGAAGAGGACGGTGAAGGAAACTCAGAAGGGGTGCATCTCGAGGAGCTTCAAATTCTTGTATCGTCTCTAACTCTTCATCATTAAAACAATTCAGCGGATGCCGCGGTGGAGGCGAAGTGATAAGTGGTGGAGTATGGTGTTGTGGGGAATTTTGAGGAGGCGAATATGTGTATGGAGGTGGAGAGCCATGTAAATGCGTAGTGCGGATGAGTGGAGGGCGGACGGCGTCCACAAAACTTGTAACATCTTCTCGCTCACATATATCGTTGATGCCATTCTCCCTTATCTCCTTCCAATTTTTATCTATCTTAGCGATGTTATTCATGAGATCATGAAGAGGATTGACTTGAGATGGAGGAGGAGCGGGCTGCGGGCTGGTGAGCTTCTTAAGTTGTTCCTCCATGGAAGCAAGTCTATCAAAGAGGCTTTGCTGGAAGGGTGTAACATGAGAAACAAAAGGTTGGCAAGATTGCCTTGGAGGGGTGGCTTGATATGACGGCCGTGGAGGGGGATTAATGGGCCGACCCATAGAAGGACCGGGATGGGCCGGGTTGCAAGGAATAAATGGGCCTTGGGGCCGTGAAGGATGAGAAATAGAAGTAGGCGGGTGATGGGCTACCCGAGGAGTAGGTGTGGATGAAGGAGACGGGTGATGGGCCACCCGAATGGGAGTATGCGTGGACGAAGGAGGTGGGTGATGGGCCACCCAAATAGGGGTATGTGTGGATGAAGGAGGCGGGTGATGGGCCACCCGAATAGGGGTAGGTGTGGACGAAGGAGGTGTACCCTCAGCAACGGCCTTAAGGGCTCGGATTTTTTGAGGGGTGAAATGATCTAGTCCACGGATGATTTGAGAGACCTTCTCGTTGTTGGGAGGAGGCGATCCCGAAGGAATAGTGGCTTGCGATTGAGGCGAGGGACTATGAGATTGGACATTGCCCATGGGTCGGGCAACACCATAAGAATGAGGGTGTGGTCCCTTGAAAATATGGTGAGAATTATGATGAACATGTTGAAATTGAGGAGTATAGGATGTGCTAGGTTGTGCATCCTCATGAACATAATTAAGATTAAACATGTTATTTTATCTATCAAGGTAAGCCATTATGCAATCAAAGTTCAAGCAAAATAATTTGCAAAGAAGCACACAAGTTGGAATGGTTACCGTTGATTTTTATTTATTTGAACCTTGGTGAATTAATGATTTTTAACAAACTTTGGAGTGATTCACACAAGGGAGGAACCTAGTTTCAATGTAAGTTCACTTCGATGCAAACTAGGAACACTCTCTTACCATGCATAGGCCAACTAAACCCAGGACTTCAAAGGTACAACCTGCCCAGCGTCCGTGAGGGAATCCACGGGTGCGGAGACTTACGGAGGCTTGGTTTAAGAATTTTCGGTCCAATGAGACGGAATGCTCAATGGAGGGTCCTTCCTTCACCAAGAGGGGGTGTGACTCCTAAAAGTGTGAGGAGAGGAGGTTTCCCAAACCAATGCAAATGGATGAATGCAAGCAGTAGTATGAAGTGATAACAACACAGAATAAAATGACGACCTGGAAAAGGTCGCTATATCAATAAATAGCGTCTGAGCGTCAGTCGCTAGTCACTATGAATAGTGCAAGCAGAGTAAAATAGCGCCTTAAAGTGAGGCGCTTTCTATAGAATGGACACCCGTGAGCAGGGGCGTCAAATATCAGTAATCAAGATGAATAAACAATGATAATCAAAATGATGCTTTCCAGTAAGGCGCTGTACGAGTGAAGGACGCCTCTGACAGGGGCGTCAGAATGTAATGGCAAACAAATGACGCCTTGGTGTGAGGCGTTATACTGACAAAAGACGCCTCTGAGAGGGGCGTTAATTACTTCAAAACTTCAACGGCCACAGAGCTCAAACAGTGGAAAATACCGACAGGAATGAAAAACACTCACAATCACAGTATAAGAATCATGGCAATCAATAAAAACATGATAAGGGATATAGCATGCTCATCATTTTTTCCTTTTAGAGATGGATAAATGGAATTTTTTAAAAATCTATCAAACTAACCAATCACTTAGGGAGAGTGCTACGTGGAGCACAAAGGGAGGCGTACCGTGGGTGTAAAAGGTGAGATGGCACACGTGGGTGCCCAAGGGGAAGGGTAATCAAAAAGAAAAACAAAAGGTGTCCCACCGTGATCGCCAATTTGTAGATTCTAAGAGATCCACTTAGAACAATTAAAAATAAAAGAATTAAGGCATGCACGTGGTGCTAAAGGGAAGTGTGATCGCCAGAGACGCGAGGGCCTCAAATGATATAAATAATAATAACAAGGGAGGGATCGCGAATATAAATACCTCAAATGCGGGGAGATTGTGAGTGCACCTTTCTCTTCCGATCGGCCGGCCGATGAAGAGAGTTCCTCTTGTTGATTACCCTTGCAAAGATCAAAGACAACAACCAATAAAAGATTGTATTAGAACCAAGGTGAGTGTAGCATCAAATTCATAATAAGGATGAGCATGAAAATCATGTATAAGAATACACCTTATTGGGTGTTGGCCCTTAAACCCCTATGCAAAAGGGTATGGGAGATAATGATGAATGGTACGAATGAAACTAAAGATATGTGCAAGTGTTGCACTAGAGGAGGGAGGTTCTCAACACAGTTGAGAAGTAAACAAGAGGCTACGATATGATGCATGCATGCTGTTAACACAATAAAAATAAAACAAAGAAATCAGAGGAGCAAAAGGCAATAGGAGGAGTCTGGGCAATTTTCCTGTATGTTGGCTTTGATATGCGTTCGGGAGGAAGACTCTGTCGGATGAAACCGTGAAGTGTAGGAAAGCTTCCTCCTTCAGCCAAGCAATCAGCAACAATTCTCTATAAAAATTTTTATCTTCGGCCCCTCAGCAAGAGTCGCAGGAAGCTCTATTTATAAGGGAGATTGAAGTTTTAATTCCAATAACAATTAGGAGAATTGATTTTAGCAAGAGACAAATATTGGAAGGGGTCCTCCCAATCATGGAAAGCCTTGGGGTCCTTTCCGAAGTGAAAAGGGGCTCAAAATGAGAAAAGAAGAGGTTTCTGGAAAAATCAGAATTTGATCAAGAAATGACGCCTTGGAGACGATCGTTTCTTAAAATGACGTCCGCGGAGGAAACGTCAATTTCAGAATTGACGACTTGCAGAGGGGTGTCATTTATAATTTAACACGAATCTCGGTCGGATCCAAACTCTCAAAATATAGCAATGAAAATGACGACCGACACAGGGGCGTTAATTGAAAATAACGCCTTGCACAGGGACGTTAATCAAAATGATAAAAAGTCAAAAAGAATGGACGACCGTGAATTCGGGCGTCAATTAAATTGACGTCCGATTCAAGGTCGTTATTTCAAAATATTCAAAACAGGGTTATTTTTTATTTCTCAATATTATTTTCCCATTTTTTAGGTGGAGGTGCATCTCATTGTGCTGATTCCAATGACTATTTTTTCGTATTTTTCTGACACCCGGAAGGCCACCAAATCACCTCTGGAAGAGGGTTAAAAATAATATTAAAAAAATTCAAATTGAAATTGACGCCTTCTCAAATGTCGTTATTTACCTTTTTTTCATTTTTCATTTTATTTAAAATCAAAATAACGTCCCCTGTTATGTCGTTAATTCAAAAAAAAATTTAAAAAATTCTCAGAAAAATCCAGAAAAATGGGAAAATGAAAGAATGGACGCCTAATGGAAGTGGCGACAATTTTCTTAATTATTTTCTTAAATTTTCTTAAAATAAAATGACGCCCCCCCTCATGTCGTTAATTCGGAAAAATTCATAAAAATAGAAAAAAAATGCCCATAAAATCTAAAAAAATAGGAAAAAATAAGAAAAGGGAAGGAAAATGGAGAAAAAAGGAATAAATCCAAGAAAAGTGAGAAAAATCACTCAAACAAAGTTAATTTGAGGGTCAAATTGGGGTATTATAAGGTAATATGAGATGCACTCACAGTAACGTCAATTTTGGCGTGTCTACACGCGAGTGCTTCGAGCAGAACCTCGGTCTGTCCAGACGTCGAGGGGTTGTGCGTTCCGCCCATTTAGTTACTTTTTTAGCAACTCAATCTCTTGCTGGAACCGTTGCATCATGTACAACATTGCCGGGTCAGTTGTGGGGAGATTGGGCATGCCCCCTGTCTCCCCGGCCGGGGCGTCCTCGGATGATGTGGAGGGTCCGCCGCTCGTGTCACCGGTGGTGACTACATTGGCCGTGAAAGCCACAGGAGGTTCTTCGTAAAAAGTTTCTTCGGCACCTGTCCATGCCGCTTCGCCTGCCACCCTCCCCCTTCTAGTGAGAGGCCTCGGTCTGGCGGTGAGCCTGGCCACTTCTTCAGGGTCGGTGGGTAGGGCCCCATACCGACCCAAAACTCCTGCCATATTGCAGGTGAAGACTCTCCAGTCTCTGTTTCTTTTCGTCATACTCCGGGATGGCACTCCCGGGAACAGCAACCTGTCAAAGACCGATCGTCAGGGCGGTGCTTCCTCCCTAAGAGGGGACTGGCGCGGCTCCTCTGACCGATTTCTTGACTCTGAACTAGGTACAGGTCGGGCTTCTTCTTCTTCTTGAAAGGCAGAGGCCATTGCCCCCAGCAGTCGCTGGCGACCCAAAGGAGTACTACCTGGGCCCTGCAGGTAGTTTCTCATGGCCTACTCGATCCCTTCCCATTCCTGGTCGGGGAGAGCGGCAGGTGGTTGTGTGCCGATGGGAGTGACAGGCGGGGAGTAAACCCTGGGCACCGGGCGGGTAGCCTGGTGTCGGTGCCTGCGGCGGGCGCCTTCGGGCTGCGTCGGCATGGCAGGTGCTGGTTGGTGAGTCGGGGTTGTCACCTCGACCCTCTCATCTCTTCGAGCCCTCCTCGGGCGGAAAGTGCTAGGTCCCGCCTGGGCGGGTGAAGTGGGCCGGGTCTCCTTGGGGACCCAGATTTGCTTCGATTTGGCCGGCCTGTAAGCCGGTGCAGTCTTTGGTGACGCGGCCAGAACAGCGGGCGTCACCTTCTCCTTCAGCTTCTCTAGATCCTGGAAAGAGTTCCGGACTGGGATAGTCGGGATGACACGGTCCGGTGTCACTTGGGACCTCTGCCCGTCAAAGCGAACTCGGAGGGTCCCGACGGTCATGGATTTCCCGGAGTTAGACATGTGGCGCCGCGAGAGGATGCCAGTATTGTTCCTCCGGAACCTCCTCCGGTGAGATGCTGATCCTTGGCGGGACGGACCAGCGGTTTGGTGCAGGTGGTGCACATTGTAGGCTAGCGTCGTTGCGGGGACGCCATCGTTGTCCTCGACCACAGCTCGGCCAGTAGTAGCTTCAGTAACCCCCTAGGTGGGAGCGTGGGTCTGGGGCTCCTCAGGCGCTTTCACGTCGAGTATGTTGACGAAGGCCACCCCCAAGAAGTTGGGGAAGCCCACCGTGGGAGGGAAGCTCCCGAAGTTGTGGGGGACCGCCAGGTAGCCATCCCGAACATGGTTTTCGATGACCTGAGGGCCGCAAGTAACTGCCATCGTTGGTAGCATAGCGTGGTTCTCCTGCATTCACAAAGGTAGCACAATTAGTCTTACAAGAAGGGGGCCGCAGAGCCCCTAATTTCGGCAGAGAGATGAAGGGTGGATGGGTCCCACCGGGCGTGCCAGACTTATGGACGTGCTTTTTCGACACGCTGGGCTCGTTCGTTTGTTCGCTTGTTTAGGCGCGGTTTATTCGGTGGGTTTATTCATCTATTAAGTGCGTGGGAGTGCCAGTCACAAAGTGACAATTTATTCGGGCTCCGAAGAGCCCATGGTGCACTCGATCTGACTTCGTCAGACGATTGTGTGGTTCGTGTCGGGACCGCATCCCGCAGCGCCATAAAGGTCACGACGTCATTTACATCCCCCATACGAGGGAACATGTAATATCCCGGACCTTTCGGATCCTTCTTCGTGGGTCCCGGATCTGGTTTTCGGAGTGTCCGGCTCTGTTGTGTTCGAAATTTCGTTTCGGACATCTTTCGTGTTCGGGTCGGCGCGATCCGGAGTTGTTTCGGAGGCCCGGAGGCGTTCCGCGGCTTTTCCGCGTGTGTTTTCCGATTCCCGGTGTGTGTTTCGGCTTTTCTCTTCGGACGCTCGTTGCGGGTGAACCGGGCTGTTCACACGGACACGAGTGGTACCGTTGCGATCGGTGCGTTCCGAGGATCGCGGGGGTGTGATTTCCTATTTTTTGGAATTTTACGGATTTTCCGGGTTTTTCTATAAAACCCTTTTTCTTTTCTCTCTCCCCCCACCATCTTCTTCTTCCTCCTTCCTCCTCCACCGTGTCTCCCTCCCTCTCCCTCTCTTCCTCCCGGTTGGCCACGGCGAGCTCCCCTTCGGCTGCAGACGGCGGCGGGGCAACGGCGCGGCGACGTGGGCGGCGGCGAGGCGGTCGTGGGGGCGTGCGGCAAGCGTGGGAAGCTTAAGGAAGAACGAGGGTTTTCAAGCGTTCTTCGCGATTCGTGGACGATCCGGCGGAGCATTCGCTCCATTGAGGTAGGGTGACGTTCCCTAGCTCTTCGCCGTTCTTTTCCGTGGTTTGTAGGCCGCGGGGAGGCCGAGAGAGGCATGTTTGGGCGTTTTTGGGGTTTTTCCATGTTTTGGGGTGAGCCGCCCGATCTATGGTTTTAGCCCATGATTCTATGTTTTGGTGGCTTAGATGCATGCTAGGGGTCCCCAGGGGTCTTCCCCCTTGTTTTCCCCCTCTCCGGTGGAGGTACGGGGGCGTGGTTGGTGTTTTTGGGGTTCTCCCGCCGTAGCGTGCTCTGGGGCAAGCGACGGTCACTCCAGTGACCGTCACATGCTTGTAACGCCCCTAGAGGGGTGCGTTACTTCCCTGGGTGTTGGCCTTTGGGGTCGAGGGCTGTAACGGTCCTGCGACTGGCCGCCGTTTGCTAGTGACGCCCCTGGGCTGGGCCGTCACATGCTTTCGACCGTTGGGTTTTGACCGTTGGGGGTCAGGCCATGTAACGCACCGAGATAGGCGCGTTACATGCGTGTAACGCACTGGGGCAGGAGCGTTACTTCCTGTTGTCCCCCATGTGGATGGGCCAAGCGACGCACTGGGCCCAGCGCGTTACTTACAAGCGACGCGCTGGGGCAGGCGCGTCACTTCCCTTTCCATCCCGAGCGTGAGGGCCATGCGACGCGCTGGTCTAGGCGCGTCACATGCGAGTAACGCACTGAGCCCGACGCGTTGCTTGCAAGCGACGCGCCAGGGTAAGCGCGTTACTTTCCCTGTGGTTTTCGTGGGTGTGGGGTGCCATGTGACGCCCTGGCCTAGGTGCGCCGCTTCCAAGCGACGCACTAGGGTAGGCGCGTCGCTTCCCCCTACCCCCTGGCCGTGTGACGATCCGCCTTAGACCGCTATTTCCAAGTGACGGCCCGAGAGTGGACCGCCATTTGGCAGTGACGGTCTGAGGGTAGACCGCCACTTCCTGTGTTGCCCCATGAGGGTGGCAACCTCGCTTTTCTCCGACCGTGGTCTCCGTGTGACGGGACTGGTGCGTGGGGTGATTCCCACACGTTGTCGGGCTTGGGTGTTGTTTTCCGTGACTCGAGAGTCTACTCCTTTAGCGACCCTCCACTAGTCGTAGCCCACCAGTGCGCGGTGCTGGTCTCACCTGAGAGTGGTGTACGGGCACCCACCTTTCGAGACGGTTTGTGGACCGGTTACCGTAGGCCCCTCGTCGGTAGCCAGAGTCCAGCTACGGGGGAAAACCGGTCAGAGGACCAGACCTAGTGACGCAAGGTCTGTGTGTGCACACGTGGTTGGGGGCGGTTGGACCCACGTCGACGGGCGTGACCCCAACTAGTTACTTGTTTGTGGTTACTTGTACGGTGTTTGCGCCTCGGGTAGGACCTACCATGTCAGGCGGTGCACCTGCGGTGCGGTGTAAGACGCCAGGGGACGCTACCGGCTGTGCTTCTAGTGGGTGGTACTCCTGTCGAGTACGGAGTGTCAGACTGTCAGTCGTGTGTTTCCGACCTTCGGGTTTTTGACGGTTCAACCGTTGAGTTTCAGTTTCCTCGTACCGTGGCACGTGTCTCGGTTTACGTGCCGTTAGGGTCTAGTTCTGTAGAGTACAGGGCTTTCCTTTCCGAGATACTTTTCTACCGCTAGAGTAGTGGTTTCTCGTTTTTCGAGGTAGGGTTCGAGTGATCCCTACTGAGTCTTGTTCCGAGACTCATTCCCTGCGTGTTTTCACCGTGTTTCAGGTGAGGCGCCACCTTCGGGGAGCGCGTCAGGAGCGCAGCGTGGTGCGGGTGCCCAGCGGTAGTGCCGGAGGTCAGAGCCGGGGGATGCCCCGCGTAGCTGTACTTTCCTTTCTTGTCACTGTACTAGTCGTGGACTATTGTTATTGTGTTATTTTCTGTTGTGGACCATGTAAAATGTTATTCTATTATAACTGTTTAATTTCTGCAATTATTTGTGATACTTGTGTAGTCTCCACACCATCCTTTTAACCCTTCCGAGTCTTCGGGCTCGTGGGTGGCGGTGCGAGTCTCGGGTTATCGGGCCTTCCCGGTAATCGGATTCTCGGGTCGTTACAGAACACCCTTGCTTAACTGTCAAAATTAGGGGCCCTGCGGTCGAAATGACTAACACTAACTGCGTGAGAAAGAAGTAGGAACAAATCACACCAATATCTTCATTGGGGTAAGGGCCACGGGCCATGTTGGTCACTCATGGACCATTTTCATATTCGGACGAAGGTCCGTAATAGAGACGCGGTGGAGGCCGGGATGAATCCGTTCAAATGTCTGCCGAACGCACGGTAATTTTGGTGGCGGCTCGAAAGGGATCCGGCCTGAGAAACGGGTCTGGCTCAATCGGAATGTCAGCCCAAAGCGAGGTCAGGTCATAGCCATTTCGGGATAATTCCCAGGGCTCAGGCCCGGCCTGCAAAGGCGGCGTTATTGTTCCTTCAACATCGGGTCGCGGGAGAGATAGGGCTGCAGTGCGGGTTTTACCATTTTTTTATTTGGGCTCTGAGTTATATGCAAATATATATATATATTTATTACCTATTTCCCTTTTTGTGTATTTTTTTTGGATGATTTATTCCCGCTGTCTGTTATTATTATTATCGGGGATTTCTCTTACTATTGTTATTATTATTCCATAATTTTTGTTTATTATTATTATTATTATTATTATTATATATATTCAACTTTATTTGGTCATCATAAATTTTGATTTATTGCTATCATTATTATTATCATTATATGTTATATCACATACATGCTTCTGGGGAGAGAATGGACCGCTGAAGAGGCCAAAAGGGGGTTGAAGGAGCGTGTCGGCGAGGGCAGCAGGTAGCGTGCCGGCGAAGGCAGCGTGGAGCGTGTCGGAGAAGCCCACAGATGGTGTACCGACAGAGGAGATGGGTAGCGCACCGATGAGAGCATCCCAAGGTGTGTCGACGAAAGGAGAAGAGGAGTGTGTCGGGGAAGGCACCAAGGGAGGCGTGTCGGCGAAGGCCTGGCCAGGTGTGCCGGCGAAGGGAGAAGAGGAGCCTACCGGGGAAGGCACCAAGGCAGGTGTGCCGGCGAAGGCCTGGCCATGTGTGCCGGCGAAGGAAGGAAATGAGTGTGCCGGGGAAGGCAGCCAGGTGTGCCGGCGAAGGGGGAAATGAGCGTGCCGGGAAAGGCACCACGAAAGGTGTGCCGGCGAAGGGCTGGCCAGGGGTATACCGCTGAAGGGCCCACTCCTCCTCCACTGCCTTTAAGGCTTTTCTTTTCTTCTTCTCTTTGGTTTTTATGTAGTTTTACACCAGTCTTTCCTCTCTCTCCTCACAACCTATTCTTTATAGATTGAGTATTTAATTCACCACACAATCAATTAGGTCCGATTCTTCTCGTGTTGTCCGTAGTGCCTTGTTCCGGTTGGAGTATTCTTTCACCAATCGTTCCACTTGTTCGTTATTTTCCCTTGCCCTTTTAAATCTTGTTGCCCCATTTGTTTGTTGCATCCTTTTGCTTCCTTAATGTGTTATTATTTTCTAACAAAAATTCGGCAGTATCTCCCCTTGACCCGAGCGTAAGGGAGATAAAGAGAACGCGCCCACATGGAGTTGCGGAACCCGAAAACTGGAGGTGGGCACCCAAGGGCAGCAGCACCTTTAATGAATCCTTGGAAAACTCAGAAACCGCAATGGGCAAAGAGGAGAAGCCCCGTATAGCCACTCAGGGGCGTGCTGGGGAAGGGAAGCCGAAGGCGTATCGGCAAGGGCCACCAAGGCTGTGCCGGGGAAGGGAGGCCGAGGGTGTGCCAGCGAAGAGCACTTGGGGAGTGCCGGGGAAGGGAGGCCGAGGGCGTGCCGGCGAAGGCCACTAAAGCCGTGCCGGGGAAGGGAAGCCGAAGGCGTACCGGCGAGGGCCTAATGGGGGGGTGCCGCTGGGAGCTGAGTGACTGCACTGGGATGTTCGTAGGCCAGTGGAGGACTGGGCAAGGGGTGAAGGCTGAGGGTTAGCTAGGTGGGCTGGAGTTGAGGAAGGGAGGAAGGCCAAGGAGGCTATTGGTAGCTGGGTGTTTCAAGAGAAGAAGAAGGACCCTTCCCCCTAAAGCAAACGGGTGAAGTTGGGGACCAAAGAGGAGGGCATTGAACTCGTGAGGCCAGGGATCACAGGGGGGAACAACATCGACATGGAGACTCCAAAACACCAGAGGAGGGAAGAAAAATGAACAATACACCATGCACATCGGCATAAACCAACGGAAGCAGAAACCCAAGAAGGGTGATTTTTATTCACGAAGAGGAGTGACCACAACCGGCCACATACATTGTGAAGCACCTATGTGTTGAAACTGCGGCAGGGGAGGAGAAAAGATCATGCAAATGAAAGGGGAAGAAGGAAACGGGAGGAGTGTTGGGGCCGAACGGGGGTGACTACTCCCCGCCCTTCCCCCACTCCCTCCTTTACATCACAGCTCACACTCTCTCTCTCCCTCTCTTCCTTACTCTCTCGTCTGGGTTATCATCGGAGGGGGACCCTATGGCGGATCTCCCTTCTTCTTCTTCTCTTTTTCCTCTCGTCTGCTTCGTCTGTGTGTCTCCTTCCTCTTCTTTTCTTTGGCCGAAGAAGGGGGGTGTTTTATACCCAGCGGCGGGAGCGTTCGGGCACGAACGACGGTGGCGGGAGGTGACGGGCATTGAATGGGGTTTGACCTCCCCGTCCTTGGTGGCAGAGGAGTGGCGTGCGTGGCTCAGCCTTCGATCGACACTTCTGATAGCTCTCTGCGCGCCAAGGATCTATAGGGCATGGGCGTAAGATCTCGTCTGTCGGGACGTGCCGTTGAAGAGCCTGAACCCTGTGCCGCTGGCAGGCACAACAAGCGTGCCGCTGAGAGGGCCAAAATGTGTGCCGCTGGAAGACATGGCCAGCGTGCCGCTGAAGAGCCCAAAGTGCGTGTCGCTGAATGGCCAGGAGGGCGCGCCGTTGAACGACCAGGAGGGCGCACCGACGAAGGAGCCCCTGAAGTGTGCCGCTGAGGGCGTTGGCGGGTGTGCCGCTGAAGGCCTAGGTGTGCCGCTGAGGGCGACGCAGGAGTGTGCCGTTGGGAGGGCATGGAGAGTGTGCCGCTGAAGAGCGAAGAAGGGCGTACCGTTGAAGGACGCCCTGGGTGTGCCGTTGAGGGCTGGCAGGGGGGTGTGCAGGGACTGTGCCGGTGAAGACACCCACACTGGGTGTGGCAGTGAAGCATCCCAGCCAAGCGTGTCGGCGGAGCGCTAGGGGAGTGTGCCGCTGAACGGGCTGAGGGGCGTGCCGGCGAAGGGGTGACCTGGGCGTGCCGCTGAACAGGGCAAAGGGTGTGCCGCTGAACAGGGCAGAGGGGTGTGCCGCTGAAAGGCTCAAGGGTGTGCCACTGAAGGGCTAAATGGGCAGTTCTGAGCCCGTTGTGAGCGCTGAGTTGTGGCCCGTTTGATTTTCTTCGAGGCCCATGGATTGCGGGGCTCCCGGTGGTTGATTTCTCTTCACTGTCGTGATTCCGGAGATAGCTTCACGGCAGTGTGTGTGTGCGTTCGGGGAGTCCGGATGGCCCTCTTCCACGTAGTTTCTTCAGTTGAAGCTGTCGTTAATGTTGGACTAGCCGGGACATACGGGTGTGCAATTTTGCATGTCCACAGGTGGGAGCGGCGTACTCTGTATAGATGGTGTAGAGGTACTTGGACCTGTAAACATGAAATATCGTGAGCAAAATAAAGTACATAATGACTACTCGTTTACCTAAGAATTTAAATAAACATACTAGTAAAATGTGGGGAGGGCGATGTACTCTGTGTAAGTGGTGCGGAGGCACTCGGACCTAGAAACATGAAATATCGTGAGCAAAACAAGGTACATAATGACTACTCATTTACCTAAGAATTTAAATAAACATACTAGCAGAAGGTGGTGGGAGCAATGAACTCTGTATAGCTGGTGCAGAGGTACTCAGACCTATAAACATGAAATATCATGAGCAAAACAAAGTACATAATCACTACTCATTTATCTAAGAATTTAAATAAACATACCAGCAGAAGGTGGTGGGGGGGTGTACTCTGTACAGCTGGTGTGGAGGCACTCAACTCTATACAAATGAAATGTCGTGAGTAAAACAAAGTACATAATCACTACTCATTTATCTAAGAATTTAAATAAACATACTAGTAGAAGGTGGTGGGGGCGGTGTACTCTGTACAGCTGGTGTGGAGGCACTCGGACCTGTAAAAATGAAATGTCGTGAGCAAAACAAAGTGCATAATCACTACTCATATATCTAAGAATTTAAATAAACATACCGGGTGCATGCGGTGGGAGTGGCACAAAAGTTGGAGTAGACGCTGCAGAGGAGGGAGTATAACCCCTCCCACAGCCACCCCTCCTACTCCTAGTACGACCTCCTCGAACCATCTCATTATTGACAACAATAGAGTGCATATTAGTCCACAACTAATTACGATTCATAACAATCAGTAATAATTATAAGAAGTGCATATATGTTAAATTTCTTACAAAATATTTAATCATTATCTACTTCATCTTCAGATGCTGAAGATATATCAAACTCAGCCTCATCTTCGTCATCTTCCACATTCTCACTAGATTCACACTCTTCCTCCTCAGAGGACTCCTCCTGCCCAACAATTGCTTCATTTAGCTCAGTTGGATCTACTTCTTCCTCTTCGTTCTCTATAGACAACTGAAGTGGCTCGTCATATTCGATCGGATGAAGGTGCATAGAAGCAACCAACTCTGTAGTGTCAGCCTCGTCTGATTGAAAAAATTCGGCACTAGAATCCTCTGAGACAGCTTCAGCCAGATCTAACTCATAATTAGGCACAAGCCTTGGTTTTACCCTATAGACTGCCCACCAATCTCTATTCTTGGACGATGAATAACTTGAATAATACACTTGCTGGGTTTGTGCGGCCAAAATGAACGGCTCGTAGGTATTCAATTTAGATCTATGTTTGACATCGACAATCCCATATATTGCGTCATTTTGAACTAAATTAGGATCAAACCAATGACACTTAAAAAGAAATATATGGTTGTCTTCTCCAAGATACTGTAATTCTATGACCTCCTCAACAATACCATAGTAATCAAGTTCATTTTCATTGTACGTACTACCTTTCATGCATACGCCACTATTCATCGTAGACTTATTTCATCCATAATCTCTGGTGTGAAATCTATAACCATTCACAAAAAATCCTGGATACGCATGCGTGACCTTCAAAGGTCCATAACTTATCATCCGGACTCTTTCATCAGTAACATAATCTTCTTCAACCTATGAATATAAACCACATTAGCTTAAAATTAGGCATACACCTCAAGCTTTGTGGAACAATTAACTTCGACACTTACTCGAGCTTTAAGCCATCTGGTAAAAGATCTCTCATGTTCCTATTGAACCTCCATGTCATTGAGGCATGGACATCGAGTAATTAATTCTGAATCAAATTGGCTGCAATGATGAATGCAGCATCACCGTAAATGGGAGGAAGAATGTCAAGCAACTTTTAAATTTTAGCACCTGCGCAGTTGAGGACTTACTCAAGATAAGGTTCAATCTCAGCACAGTTCAGGAGAACGTATATCTCTGTGGCTAACAACTCTCTGTCCTCTAATATGCGATTCAAATAGCGTCCGAATGCATGTCCTGGATACTTAAATATGGACAATCGGTTGGACGCACCCACCTCTCCACCATCATCATTACGTGAAGGTCGAGTACGGCGAGTTTGAATTTCGGGAAGTACATTGAATAGAAGTTCAAAATTTCTTCAATAATATATGCCCGGTAATCAAGCCCTCTACTTTAGCCTTGTTGCGAACCTTCATTTTCAGGTCATGCATACACCTATGACAATCGATTCACATCACAATGACATACAATGACAATGACAGACACATGTAACAACTGTCAAGTAAATTATAAATACATAATGGTTACCTCTCAAATGGATACATCCATCGAAATTATACTGGCCCTCCAACTTTGGCCTCGTATGGCAAATGGATGATCATGTGCTCCATGGAATCGAAGAATGCGGGGTGAAATATCTTCTCCAACTTGCATACCATCGTGACCACATTCTGTTCGATAGTTTACACGTCCCCAAGTTTGAGTTTTGATGCACATAGAATCCTGAAAAACTGACTCAACTCGGTCAATGCCCCCCATATAGGCTTTGGCAATACGTCACGAAATGCAATGGGAAGAAGCCTCTCCATGAACACATGGCAGTCATAACTTTTCAATCCATATATTTTTTCCTCATTGACATTCACACAACGGGCTATGTTAGACACATATCCATCAGGGAATCTTAATTACTTCAGCCACTGGCACAGTTCATTAATTTGTGTGTCTTTCAACACGTAAGTTGCTTTAGGTGGTACAACTTTTCCCCGTACCTGCTGCAATTCCAGCTCTGGTCGTTTGCAAAGTACTTTTAAGTCCGTTCGTGCCTTGGCATTGTCCTTTGTTTTGGCTTTCATGTTCATGATGGTGTTGAACACATTATCAAAGACATTCTTCTCAACATGCATGATGTCCAGGTTGTGCCGTATCAAAAGGGCTGATCAGTAAGGTAATTCCCAAAAGATACTTTTTTTCACCCAGTTGTAATCCTCTCCAAATCCACAGAGATGTCGTGTACTACCCGATAGTTGCACTATATCTGGTAAGTTTTGCACCTCTGCCATCATTTATCGACCAGACATCCGTTCCAAGTCTGCTTCATCCATTTCAATTGTGTTCTTAATGAACGAGTCATTTTACCTTTGAAAAGGATGGTCAATTGGTAGAAACCATCGATGACAATCGAACCAGCATGATTTCTTACCATATTTCAGGACAAATGATTTGGTATCGGCCATACAGTAAAGACATGCCAACCTCCCGTGTGTGCTCCAGCCAAATAACATTCCATATGTAGGGAAATCACTTATTGTCCACATCAATACAACCTTCATAGTGAAATTTTATTTTCTATACGCATCATAAGTAACAACTTTATCATTCCATAATATTTTCAACTCATCAATTAGTGTCCAGAGATATATGTCCAAAATTTTTCCTGGATTTTTTGGACCTGGAATCACCAAAGTTAATAAAAGGTTCTCTTGCTTCATGCACATGCCCGACAGAAGGTTGTACAGCGTTATGAACAATAGCCAACATGAGTAAGATGACACTGAACCTCCAAATGGGTTGAAGCCATCTAGGCATAAACCTAGCCTAGCATTTTGTGGCTCTCTAGCAAAAGTAGTATAGGTACGATTGAAATGAGCCCAAGCTTCACCATCGGTGGGATGACTGATTGTATCATCTGCATGGCGTACTCTTTCCACGTGCCATATCATATGTCGAGCTATCTTTGACGACATATACATCCGTTGCAATCTGGGCATAAGAGGGAAGTATCGCAGTGACTTGTAAGGCACATCCTTCTGCTTTGAATTGTCCCCTATCTTAGGTTTAAACCTCTCATGCTGACAAATATCACATGATCTTTTATCTGCATTATCTTAATAATATAGCATGCAGTGATTAGGGCATGCATCTATTTTCACATATCCAAGCCCTAACTCATTCACCATCTTCTTTGCACGGTAAAAATTTTCGAGCAGCTTCTCATCTCCAAGAAGCATACTCTTGATAAGGAGGAGCATACGGTCAAAACAACTCTGACTAAGGTAAAATTCAGATTTTAAATTCAACAACTGTGAGACAGCAAACAACCGAGTGTGATTTTCACAACCATCCCACTGCGGCTCATCAGCATCTCGAAGTAACTGATAAAATCTTTCAGCCATCTTGTTTGGTGCTTCTTCGTTGTACATGTGTTCCCCTTGTACATTAAAGTTGGGGCCATCAACATTGATTACCATGTCCACATAGGTACTTGTGCCTGCAACATTGGCGGGCTCATACGACCAGATGTCCTCACCATGACACACCCAATTCATATAACCTTTTATGAACCATTTCCTATATAAATGATGTTCCATATCCCATAGCGAAAAAAATCTCTTGTTTTTACAAAGTAAACAAGGACATCAGATGTAACCACGCTGGTCCACTATTGTTGGATGCCCCAATGCAAACTGAATAAAACTATCAACCCCATCCTTAAACTCCTCTGACACCACTCCGTCAACTACTCTACGATTCATCCATGAACGGTCCGGTCTAGCCATATTTACCTAACAAATCACGTTAATCATATCAATATGTCATATTAAACATTTAAATTTTTTTTGACAACATCTCCCCTAAAAATTGACTATTTTTCATATGTGTACATCCTGTTTGGTCACATATACATCCATATCCACAATATTCATGGGGTACTGTGGACGTCAAAAAATGTCGATGATGATCATACGGCATGCACGTCTCGACACTCGAGAGCAAGTCGAAGATGGAAATGCCGAATAAATCTCATGCCTCGCCCGATCAGGATGAGGATTTGCTTGGTGGTCCGCTAGCCGATGAGGGAGCCCCCCCCCGGGCGGAAGATACGGCCACAATTCTCCAACCGGCCATGCCGAGAGTAGAATCAAAGGAAAGCTGGGAATTTCGTCACAGTCTCAGCATGCATCGGAAGTCACACAAAGTCTGGGACCGAGTCTCGGAGGCTGCGAACGGAATATTACGGAGGCCATACATCGCAATCGGAACATTCCGGGAATGCCAACATTCATATAAACGGCCGCAACTTCGAAAAGAATCCATTCGGTGCTTAAAATGGCGCGGAAGGGCCTTAAAGCGGCGCGCCTTAAAACGGCGCGCCCCTTTGCTTAAACGGCGCGCCCCACTTTATGCTCTAATACGAGCCCCCCTTTGCTTTTGTTAAAACGGCGCCCCCTTGCTTTTCTTAACACGGCGCGCTCCATTGCCATGCCCCCCTTGTAAGGCTTTAATCTGGCGTGCCCCGGCCGTGCCGTTTTAACCGAAGGGCCCGTCATGCCTTTTTTAAAAGCCCTTTCCTTCAAATACTCAACTCGGCGTGATCATGTTGAAGACCAATATGGTTACTCAGGCGCGGTCACTATTCCCTCACGCCGGATTAAGTGATGCAAACAAGCCATTCTCAGAAGCATTTCTCCGGCGCGCAAACAAGCCATCCCATCTACACTCCAATGCTCTGTTCTGCACCATACGCTACGCAGAGAACATTTAATGTTTGAATCCGTGCCTTCACCCCCGTTCGACAGCAAAGCGGCAGTGATGGCAGCAGCAGAAGATCCCCCCGGCAAATCGTGAACATCCCATCCTCGGACGAACGATAAGGTATGGCGCCAATTACCGGATGCCAGCATAGAAGCCAACCCTGTTTGTCTGGCAGGCGAACACAGTGGCAGGAGTTTTCTTCCGTTCGAGAAGGAGAAGGCACCCAATATATATACTTTGGCTGGAGACTTCCCCCCGGTTGGCCATCCAAAAGGAGAAGAGAAGGCTCTCGGCTGTGTGCAGTGAAGAGAAGAAGAAGAAGAGAGAAGGAGTTTGGTCCCCCGACGCCGGCAAGGTGAAGAAGAAGAAGAGAGTGAGTGTGAGAGACGAGAGGTGAGTCAGAGGGGGAAGAGCCTGTGTTCTCTCCCCCTCCCTCGTCAATGTACTCTCTCCCCCCTCGTGATGTATTTCTTCTTTATCAAGAGATGAATCTCTTCTGTTTTAAAATCTTCCCCGGTTAGGTGGATGAATAAAAAGAAAAGGGCCTGTTGCAATCTTAGTATTCTTTGCTTTAATCCCTGCTTCCTCCTTCTTCTCTCCTCCTTCTCCTCATCCAAGACTCTTCGAGGCTTGCTTCTACATAGCACGGCCTTCGAAGGAGTTCGTCACCGGATGAATATTCGTGGCCCTTGTGGCGAACACTTCCCCTCTTCAAAGAATCATCACCCGTGAGTCGTGGTCGCTCTCGTAGGCTGGCCCTCGAGCGTTCCACACTCACACTTGGGTTAATGGACAGCCATGAGGCCGTTCCGCATTTTGAGAGTTTACCTGGGAGTAATCCGTCTGGTGGCTTTCGCTTCTCTCTGGCAAGTCCCGGTCTGGGGGAGGTGCTGCCGGATTTTTGCCAGGGCCAAGAACATACAAGAACACCAAGAACAATGAATAAACTCATCGTAAAACACACCCACGGGTGAAAGAAAAGAAACACACAGTCAAAAGCAATAAACCCTCGGGAGGGGCTAATCCGGCGCGGTCACTATTCCACCGCGCCGTTTTAACCCTCCTCACAATAGCCCCATTGATGCGGGACAGAAGTGGGGGGTCTTCTTCTTTCTTCTGATCATAGTCGCGCTATACCCATTACGCGCGTTCTGAAGAACACGCTATATCGTTTACGCGCGTTCACAGACAGCAGCAGAACGAAGAACCTCGACGTTGGGGCTCCCGTGGAGGACTCTAGGGGATCAAAACACAAGGGGACAACACAGAGGAGGATAGAGAACACACGGGGGATGCTTAAAATGAAATCAAACCAAGCAAATCCTATCTAGGATAACTTTTGTGAAGGTGGGTGTGGGGGTGAATGGCAAGGGAAAGAGGGTGGACGTAGATGATGTTAGGGCCTTGAAGAGGCTTGGCTGGGGCCTCACACCCGAACCCATCGCAGGTACGGTGCAGCCGAGCTCCATCCAGATCGTAACAACACCTTTGGCGGAGATGGGGAGGTGGAATCGTGGTTGGAAGAAGATCAAAGCTCCAAATGGAGTCTCACACTCGACCCGTCTCAGAGCCGATGCACCCGGGGCTTCGATCATCCTCCATTGAAGGGGAAAAGGAAAGGATCAGAGGGACAGAATTGGGCCTCACACCCAGAGAGGGTCGGAGGAAGGGGGGTTTCCAAAGATTTGGAGGGATAGCCATGGGCTACACTCAAGAACACTCATACTTCGATTTCATTCATTCATTATATGCTTAATTAAATGAAAGGGGTACATATATAGGGAAAGGGAAGACAAAATGATGCTAACACGTCGATTTACAACCATGGAAGACAGCTAACATCGAAGACTTTGAGGAATTTGGCGCCGGGAAGTTGGACTGGCTGCACCCACGTGTCTGCCTGAGATCGCGCTAGGGGAACCAAGCGCCTTCTTCAGGTCGCGCTAGGGACCTATAGCGCCTTCTTCAAGATTGAGCTTGGGACCTATAGCGCCTTCATGTTTGGCCTGGCAGCTTGCTCGATTTGCTTCAGCTTGACGGCTGGCTTGATTCCCATCAAAACCCCTCCGCTTGGAAAGGTTCATCCTCGAACCTCGTAGCTCAAGATCCCAGTCTGTGAGAACAGCATGGTTCCCTAAGCTCTGATACCAATTTGATGCGGGACAGAAGTGGGGGGTCTTCTTCTTTCTTATGATCATAGTCGCGCTATACCCATTACGCGTGTTCTGAAGAATGCGCTATATCGTTTATGCGCGTTCACAGACAGTAGCCGAACGAAGAACCTCGACGTTGGGGCTCCCGTGGATGACTCTAGGGGATCAAAACACAAGGGGACAACACACAGGAGGATAGAGAACACACGGGGGATGCTTAAAACGAAATCAAACCAAGCAAATCCTATCTAGGATAACTTTTGTGAAGGTTGGTGTGGGGGTGAATGGCAAGGGAAGGAGGGTGGACGTAGATGATGTTAGGGCCTTGAAGAGGCTTGGCTGGGGCCTCACACCCGAACCCATCGCAGGTACGGTGCAGCCGAGCTCCATCCAGATCGTAACAACACCTTTGGCGGAGATGGGGAGGTGGAATCGTGGTTGGAAGAAGATCAAAGCTCCGAATGGAGCCTCACACTCGACCCGTCTCAGAGCCGATGCACCCGGGGCTTCGATCATCCTCCATTGAAGGGGAAAAGGAAAGGATCAGAGGGACAGAATTGGGCCTCGCACCCAGAGAGGGTCGGAGGAAGGGGGGTTTCCAAAGATTTGGAGGGATAGCCATGGGCTACACTCAAGAACACTCATACTTCGATTTCATTCATTCATTATATGCTTAATCAAACGAAAGGGGTACATATATAGAGAAAGGGAAGACAAAATGACGCTAACACGTCGATTTACAACCATGGAAGACAGCTAACATCGAAGACTTTGAGGAATTCGGCGTTGGGAAGTTGGACTGGCTGCACCCACGTGTCTGCCTGAGATCGCGCTAGGGGAACCAAGCGCCTTCTTCAGGTCGTGCAAGGGACCTATAGCGCCTTCTTCAAGATTGCGCTTGGGACCTATAGCGCCTTCATGTTTGGCCTGGCAGCTTGCTCGATTTGCTTCAGCTTGACGGCTGGCTTGATTCCCATCACCCATCTCCTTCTTTGGATGCTAAATGGCGCACCCATTTCCACTCCATATCTTCCTATTCCAGCGCGGCCAATTCAGGCGCGCCCCTGGCCGTGCCGGTTTAACCTCTCTGTTGCCCATCCTTTAAATGGCGAGCTCCTCCTTCTTGGCCGCAAACCGGCGACCCCCCCTTTTTAACATCCTAAATCGGCGCGCATTTGTCCTTCACTGTTCATCTTAAAACGGCGCGCCCCATTTCCTCCTTTTGAGCTCTAGAACGGCGCCACCCTCTTCCTTCGCTAGACCGACGCGCCTCCTTAATACAAAAAAGGGATAAATAGCTAGTAAAAAGAATAGAAAGGTTCAAACCAAAAAAAAAACAACAGAAAAGATCAATGCCATTAAAAATAATAATAAAAGAGATGCTACCACCCTCTCTATAATAAAATTTTGTTCCGGGGGCGTTGCCCCCGGAAACCCCCGCAAGGGGCGCTGCCCCCTTGACCCCCACGACTTGACCGCGCAGGTCGATTCGCATGCGAGGGCGCACGATGGTGAGCCCGGGCCCTACACTTAACAATTCACTCCCCGGACTGGGTGCAAAGAGAAAATCAATGATGCCTTGTGGTATCAGATGTGGACCTCGGGACCCCCGACATGGTCATGATCCGAACACATCTCAGGCCAATAGCTCGTTAACTCGACCCGCTTCTACCGAGATTCAATCCCGCACCCGCATTAAACTTGCTGTACCTACGGCAGATATTCATATGGCTTTAATGTCGTCTCCGATGGTTCAAATGCGGACTCTCGTCCAAACAATGAATGGTCCATTAGTGACCGACATATATACATGGATCTAATCCCGCACTTGCATTAAACTTGCCATACTCTCGGCATATATTTGTACGGGTTTGTTTCTGTCTACACCGAACCTTCAATACGGACCTTCGTCCGAACATAAAGGGGTCCATGAATGACCGACAAAAAATATGAATGGAACGAGGCGGCTCTCGTCCTCCCCGAACCCTACGTGTGGGAATATCAATAAGACCTTCATGAGTCACATTTGGACCTCGGGTTCACCCCAACTATGGTCATTGCCTGACTCACATCCTAGGCCTATAGCCAGCTATTCCTGTGCACGTCTTTGTTTTGGAATCTAGTCCCGGGACACTTTCCTGCTGCCCCTTGGCACTGGAAATATTAACGATGCCCACGCAAGCCTCGTTTGGACCGTGGGAGGCGCCCCCGGAATTATCCTGACTCGATCTCGCACCGGGCCAATAAACTCGCTGATTCCCGACCACTCTAACCAGGATTCAACCGAATGTCTCATATCCCTTTGAACAATAAATTTACTGTACCCCGACATACATATGCTCTGATTTTCCCTGTGATGATCATGATTTTCTGAAGCCGGACGCTCGTCCGAATATCAAAATGGTCCCTTGAGTGACCGACATATTTCGAATGCTTGCTTCCCTAGACATCAGGTTTTCCGACTGATTCGAGACCGCTATCAGCTTGTTTCCCTCGATATAGTTTTCTGGCCATGAGGCCCTGATTCTCGGCGATTAATCAAGGGTGTTCCCCTCTCCGAGGGGATGTAAATGACGCTGTGACCTTTATGGCGTGGCGGGTTTTGGTCCCGACATGAACTACACAATCGTCCGATTAGTCAGATTGAGCGCACCATGGGCTTCCATGAAGCCCGAATAAATCGTCACCTAGGTGACTGGCACGCCCACGCACTTAATAAACGAATAAACCCACCGAATAAATCGACTTAAAGAAACAAATAAATGAGCGTGTCAAAAAGTGCGTCCACAGGTACCTACATCAATAAAATGCCCACCTATGAATATTTGATCATTTGATGTTGTTTATTATATGTGCTTCACGATTATCTTAAAATTTCGATAGCATCTCCCCACACTTCTTCAATATACCACCATAATTTACTAATTTTAACATTCCTCTAACGGCCACTCACATAAAATGCAAGTGACCACAAGAGCAGTCAAAATTAGCAGTTATATTAGAGAAGAGAGGGAAGATGCTGCCAAAATTGTAAGCTAATCATGAAGCACATATAATAAACAATACCGAATGATCAAATATCCATAGATTGTCCAACAGGACAATTCAAGACTTTGTGTTCGATATATGTGATTAGTATCCAAGCATACTAATAAGATATATCATAACAAAAGTCTTGGACAGGCAAAATGAAAAAAAAGGTCATATCCACAATTACGCACACATGTATATCTGCATCCCCCTTCCCATCCACATTCGCACACATTCATATTGGCATCATCACCTGCAAACAAAAATTAACATCCGCATTCACATACACATTCTTATCCACATCCACTTTCACGTCCATATTCACACACACACATTGACATCGACATCGTCTTCTGGAAAAAGAATCATATCTGTATTCATACACACATTCATATCAACATCCACACCTGTCAAAAAAAATTAATTCACATACCCACTCCCCTCATCCCCCTCTCCCATCACCCTCCTACCGTTCCTTTCCCGCCCCCTTTCCTCTCTCATTAAAAAAAAAAATCTCCCACCCTCCAACTTAA
Organism: Amorphophallus konjac; assembly: GCA_022559845.1. NCBI lineage: Eukaryota > Viridiplantae > Streptophyta > Magnoliopsida > Alismatales > Araceae > Amorphophallus > Amorphophallus konjac. The sequence goes on along the minus strand of CM040122.1, from coordinate 67,290,514 downwards.
AAAAACATCACACACACACTCAAATTTTTTTTAAAAAAATCCCTTCAAGCCCCCCTTTCCCTTCCCTACCCTTCCCACATCCCTCTCCCTTCCCCGGCCATCACCGTCCCACCCTCCCTTCCCCGCCCCCTTCCCTCTCTAATTTACTTAATATTAAACAAGAAAGCCTAACAATAAATCTAAATAAGATTACATAAATTAAAATAAAATGATACAACATATAGAAAAGAATTTAAACTTTTACTTACTGTTTATTCGTAAAAAATCCCTTGATTCTTTTGTTCCGATCCCTACCCCTCGACCGATTGTCCTATAATGAATAAAAAATTTATTAAATAAAATAAATATAAGTTATTATATCTATGTGTGTGAGACAGTGAGGGTGTGGGGCTCGGCCCCACCCTCACTGTGAGTGTGCGCCTCCCCCTCCTTGTGTGTTTGTGTGTGAGAGTGAGAGTGAGAGAGGATGGGAGTAGGGAGGGGGGCCAACAAGAGAGGGAGAGAGGGGAATACCGGTGGTGGGGGGGCCTCCTTGCGGGAGCGGTGGCATCGATCGAGTGTCTTCTCCTCACGGCGGCGGTGGAGAGGGCTTCGCTGCTCCGCCGGTGGCGAGGCCTCCTCACGGCAGTGGCAGCCTTTGCCGGCCGGCCGTGAGATAGTGGGAGAGAGCGGCGGCACTGTGTTGTGTGCTCCAGTGACAATAGGTGGAAGCGTTGGACACGAAGTGTGTGCAACAGGATCTAGAGGTGGGGGTGAATAGATCCTATAAAAAATTTAAACCCAATTTTAAATCTAAGCCAATTAACACTTAGTGGAAATCAGAAGCACTAGTTCTATCAAAACTCGACACAGCTGCTTAGCATGTAAGAAAATCCACGATATCTATAAATCATAAACAGACCTGTGAAGGGAGGTAGGTGAGAATGACCAATAACACAAATTCAAACCACGGCACACTGGATTTTTTAGGTGGTTCGGTCTGCTACCCATAGACCTACGTCCACCCCTCACTCAACCTGAGTGAGGCCTCCCTTGTAGAGCAAGAACGTGGAGAAACCTCCACTACAGATGCTGACTAACAGCTTGGACCGAGGGAAACAAATCCCTTACACCCTGACCTTGCAACCCACAAGATCAGAACCTACTATCACAAGTAGTGACCCGGAGGACCAACCTCCCTTCCTCTAATACCTCAGAGGGAACCCGTGAGCAACTTCCAGTCACTCACAACCCAGAGACCCAAGTCTCCCTTCCTTTGTTACCACAGAGGGGACAACGGAGGAACACCTCCACACCATGGTTTCCCAGAGCAACCACACACAGGTTAAGCTATGTGCAAACACCTTGCCTGCACAGAGAACCATAAGGAAAAACACAAACGAAACGCAAAATAAAAAGAAAACAAAACAAAAGATAAAATGCTGAACATAATCAGCACAGTGAACCAAAAATAAAAGCACACGATCTGTAGCTTCCACTAGAAGCACTTGAATGAAATTCCGATACTCTACTTCTCTTGCTCTCTCTCTCTCTCTCTGAACTGCCAACTCTCTCTTCTTATTCCTCTTTTATGGATGGCTCTCCTTTTCTTCTTCGCAACACTCTCTCCTTTTCTCCTTCTTCTCACTCTTTTTCTTCTTTCTTCTTTTTCTAGCACAAGCACACTCCTCACACACCGCTGCTCTTCAGTTCGCTTCTGCTTGCAGCATTATTGCGGCTCACTCTTCTCATGGAGAAGAGATGTATATGTATTTTCCCAAAAGGACATTTTTCTGATGAGTTTAATCCACAAGAAAAATTTTCTATTGGTCCACGTCAGGAGGGAATATTCTCTTTGGAGTCATCTGGAAGCGAGCCTGCCATCCTGGGATCACGTGCCAATCATTGCACGAAGACACCCCAAGTGAACCTAATGTTTTCAGGTCGAGTTCTGAACTGGCAACCTATTTGTCACCCTTAACAAGTCGTTTTTCACCCTTACACGCCGGTTTGTCAGCCTTGAGAAGCTATTTTTCACCCGTATACCGTAGTGAAAAGTCCTTCTTTAGCCTTTAGCTACTGGCGACACTTCACAACTTCAAGTTCGTACCAACTTCTACTTCTCCACTTTTCTTCTCTATTCTTCATGAGTGAAGCTTCTTCTTCGTTGTCCCAGCTAGACCAGCAGGTTCTCCTTTAGCTTCTTCAAAGGCTTTCCAGCTTAGTCTTCTTCTTCTGTCTTCCATGGCAGCCTGGCCTGTAGCTTCTCATTCTTCTTCTTCGTTCTTCTTCTATGGGTGCTCGAACAAACACATGAATCTGTATATGTATGCACGCTAGAGTTCCAATGTTATCCAATCAGCCATAGCAGTATGCTGTCAGACTTGAGTGCAGCTTCAACCAGACCCAACTTAAGAACATTGTGCCATGCTCAACCCTTTCACCGCTGAAGGCCATCAGAATTAGAGTCTAAGTCAGTTTCTTGATTTTGAACCAGGATAATCAAGGTCGTTTGATGCTCAATGATTCTCCAGAATCAGCATGGTGAAGCTAGGAACCTCAAGGGTAGACAGTTTCTTCGACCAGTTTGATCATTCTTCAAGTGTCATAGCCATGAGCTATTTTTCACCACTAACCAGCCATTTGTTACTGCTATCCAACTATTTTACACCGTTAGCCACCTATGTTTCACCCTTAATCTGTCGCTAAAAGCTCTTCTTTCGTACTGTGAATTTTCTTCTATTTGGAGTCGACTCGAGAGTCCTCTTGAGTCGACTCTTCTTGTTGCTTTTCAGAGCGTTCACCCTGACAACCTATTATTCAGCCTTAACAACCTATTTGACACCCATAATGCCTATTTGTCACCCATAAGGCTGTCTTTTACATCCTTGTTCTCCATCGGTGACAGGCAGTGGCCCTTTGTCACGTTGAAGCTCTTTGTCACTATGCTAACTTTCATTGACCAAAAACGCTGACCTTGACTCACTAAATAAATTGGACCTTGACTAGATAACCAGCTGAGATTTAACTGACTTGAGAGTTGATCTTGACTTCTTGATATTGACTGGATGGACTTGATTGGAGTCGACTCGCTACAGTGTCTACGTTGACTCTCCTTCACAAAGTTTTCTTCATTGTCAGCGTCCAACCTATTTGTCACTGCTATCGGGTATTTTTCACCCTTAAAGCACATTTGTCAGTTGTGTGCATCTATTTTTCACCCTTAGTTCGTAGCTAAAACCCTACTTTGAACAGTTCACATTTTTCTTCTCTTTGGAACCTTGCTGCGTCGACTCCATAGTTGCTGCGTCGACTCCATTTGATCCACTTCAGTTGCTTTTAGCTTCATCAAGCATTTAACAGCCATATCATGCATTTGTTAACCTTGAGAGGGTATTTGTCACCTGTATTGTGTATTTGTCAACCTTAAGGGATATTTTTCACCCTTATTCTTCAGCAGGTATAAAGCTACCTTTGAGATGATTTTCAGCCTTAATTCTTCAGCGGTTGGAGGTTTCTTCTTTTGGATTTCTTTGCTATGTTCAAGGCTTCTTCTTCTGAGGCTTTTCTTCAGCTGCTACTCTGCTGATTGTTGTTATACTACTGCTGTGCTGCTGTGAGTTGCTGTGAATGAGTTTCTGCTTGCTACTTAACTCGAGTTGGAGTTCATTTGAGAAGTCAACTTGAGCCATTGGAGAAGTCAACTTTGGACTAGCCTATTCTTCAAGCAAACATGGCTCAGATGTTCAAACATTAACAAGCACATGAATATTAGCCAGCACACATCAAAATCATAATATCAAAACCCATGATCATAATATGATTCAAGTGTGTTTGACATCATCAAAAGCACAGGACACAACAATCTCCCCCTTTTTGATGATGGAAACACTGTGAGTCACTATGATCAGTACATTATGAATTCATCAGGTTAAACAGCACACTTATCATGGCAACACTATGAGCATTATACAATCAAGCTAATCAAGAACATGATGCATGAGATGCTAACACTCTCCCCTTTGATCAACCTTAAGCTTTCAACTCTCTCCCCCTCAACTCTTCCCCCTTGGATAATATTCTTCCCCTTGGAGAAACACTCTTGACTCATCTCAAACTCTCTCCCCCTTTGACATCATCAAAAGAAAAAGGAGTTTGAAATGAAAAGGATATTCAGGAATTCAATGATCAGACACCAAAGGAAGAATTTGTAGAGTTGAATGGGATCACAATGATCAGATAAAGAATGAATGTTTGAGTTGGCAGAAGTTGAAGAAGGTATGCAGTTCGGTCGACCAATTGGCTTGGTTTGGTCAACCGAAAATACCAGATCTAGATAAATATTGGTGAAAAATAAGCTCAACATGTAGAACTTGGACACCCAGTCAGAGTACAAATTGTAGAGTGATCAAGACAACAATATTTAAGGATCAGAAGGTTTAGAAGGCCAGCAGAATTTTCGTAATGACAAAGATGGAAGAATTGATTCAAGAAAAAAAATCAACAATAGATTAGAAGAATCACATTCTGAAGCAACATTCATTAGCCAAGTTTTTAATTTTCAGATTCTTCCTTTATAAGAGTCTTTATGACAAAGTCCTTATTTTCTGCCTGGTTTAAGGGAAATGAATTTAGAGTTCATCAATTAAACTCTTGAAGCATTTTGCATTCAGGCTTAATACAAATAAACCAAAGTTACATGTTCATATCCTATTTAATCTCCCTTTGCCTTACTCATTTAAACTTAATGATTTCCTTAGGAGTAACTAAAGACTAGTATTGAAATTAAACATTTTTAGCATTTCTGATTTGGTCTTTAGGGTTACAGCACTTTTTCTGATCTTTTGGTCTTATTTTCAGATTTTTCTTTTTGCTCATGATTTTTAAGAGCATTCAAGTATAACCCACACCTTTTTACATAAGAGTGCACGTTGTTTTGACACCGGCACCCCTAGTTACTCAGTGAGACTAACTAGCTTGCTTCATTTTGAACAGAGATAGCCAAGGCACTTCATGACTGAGTCACCCTCATTTCTTTGATGAAGGGCTTAGTTTCTCAATGACTCTTAGCCATTGCTCCGTCTTGAGCATAATTCATGAATTTTTACTATATGCTACCCTTTAGAGTTTTTCAGATTGTTTCATGTTTAAGGGCAATACTCAATCTGAGTTTCTTAACCAAGGTTGCCTTAAATTTAAAATTTTTAGGTTCTAGGAGTTTTCACAGGAGCACAACATGTAAGAGTTGGTTGTGATCTATTAAGCTCCGAATACAACCTTTTTCAGTGAATTCAATTTTATAAACTCTTGAATTCATTGGACTTAAACCAACAGTTTAATTCATGGGTTGTCATAGATTCTTATGCAAGAAGATTCTTCAATAAGTTTGCTCAAATTAATAAATTATTGGACAGATTGAAATTATTTTAATCACAGTGCATTTCAATGAATTTCAACAAGATTGTGCAGTGAAGGAAATTTTTCATGACAATTATTCATGCAAAATAGTTTCAAGATATTGCAGCAATGACAAAGATGATAGCTATTGACAAAGTTTGATACCAATAGGAAGGCGACTTCTCCTTAGAAAGTGTAAGCTAAAAGCAAACTTTAGAGATGCTCCCCCTCAAAGAATGTTGGAGTTTAGAGAGCAGAGATTTCAGAGATGAAGCTCAAGATGAAAAATGATCAAGGGTTTTTAAAAGAACATCAAGAGTAGACCATAGAGACAAAATTGCACTAAAGCGGATGAAGTCAACTTGTGAAGGTTTGCAAGTCCGCTTGAAATCAAGACAGAAAGCACAATATATAGAATGTAGCATAGAAGTCAACTTGTGCAGTCTGCAAGTCAGCTTGAGAGTATTCAAAGAATTCCAAATTAGGTTCAGCTCAAGTGTATGCATAAGTTTTTAATCTAAATGATATGTTGTCAAATTATATCAGATATGCACTGGCTCCCCTTGACTATATGCAGATTTTGCATGAGTAAAATGCAAAAAGATTTGCATGAGACACTTGCAACCCTTATCTATATGCATTGAGGGATTTATGAAGGCAGTGCAAGTGACATATGCATATTTGAATTGCAATGCAGTTTCATATGACATCAACTTAACAAATTTCAACATGTGATTCAGGGAATAATATGCACATGTAGATACCAACATGAGTTAAAACTTTATGCAGCAGATTTGAAGCAAAAGCAATTGTTCAGCATAAAAAGAATTGATTTCAGATTTATGCATGATCATGAAAATGAGCCTAAGCAAGCTGAAAGACATGGAGGCATGAGAACATGTTCAGATTAGTTTATTTAAGTTTGTTTTGATTATATTCAAATCATATTTCAAGATAGGCTTCACAAACAACCCTTGATACCTAGCGGAGCAGTTAGGTCTAAAGACCACCTCACGCATAATGTGGGTTTCCAGACAGACCTGATCTCTCCTTCTCCCTACACCATTTTATATACCAGGGTTTTCATGGAGCCAACTTCAAAAATCCCACATCACAAGCAATCAAATAGTATAAGCATGAACTCATATCAACTAAAAGACATGATGTGCAGTTTTGACAATAAAAGAAATTAAAACAAACCTACAAGCAGAAATAGTGAATGTGTGAATGGGGTTTTTACCAAACCAGGATGCCTTGCTTATTTAATGAACCCCCTTTTATTTGCTTTCTTTAAGGCAACCCTGCAAGACAAAGTTCTCATTTTTTGTTCAAAAGTACCCAAGATCTCTTAAGTCCTGAAAAGTCAGTTGCACCTCTGAAAGGTGCTTTCCACATTCTTGCAACATTAAAATTATCAGATTTCAAAATATAACAATCATCCATGACATGTCCTAATCTTCCACAGTAGTGACAATGATTAAAGGCATTCATGTTCTTATTCATAGGGTGTGCATGAAATTTCTATGGGTGAGCAAGAATTCTTCTATCTCTACCATGGAAATTATGATTTCTTTTCAAATGCCAACAGTCCTTGATTGTATGGCCTGCCCTCTTACAGTGATGGCAATAAGGCCTCTTGTTTGAAAATTGTTTTGGCCTTCTCGGGACAATGGCTTTTCTGCAAGTCCTTAATTCATCATTTTTCAGAATAAGGTAATCATGCATTGTGTGACCTAATTTTCCACAATAGAAACATTGAATTGTCCTTCTATGAATGGCATGATTTTCAGCATGAACTTTTCTAGCATGGGCATGATAATTCAGAAATGAATTATTTCTGTTTGAATGCATTTTGACATTTTTGGAACCATTTGTCCTCTTGCATGCATTCAGGTCATCAATTTTCAAAACATAGCAGTCAGGCATTAGATGACCAACTCTACCACAATAATGACATGAAATTATCTTTTTGTGTGCATGTGTGTGTGGGGGTGACTTGTGTACAACATGCACTGTGGTAGTGTGAGTGTTTTTGGTCTTTTTCTGCAAATTATTAGTCTCTTTTAGTTTCTCAGTTTGTTTATCTATTTTTTACGCAGTGAACTGAAAGATTGGTTAATTTGAGGTGCTGTTTGATTCAGAGCTACATGCAAATGATGTTTGGAGTTTATTTTCAAAGCTCTTTTTATTTATAGGGTTGTAACCCAGCCCCTCTTTCTGGAAATTAACCTTATTTCCAAGAAGCTTATCTAAATTGTTCTTTCCCCCAACAAATCTAGACAAAGATTCATTAAGATCATTATTTTCTTATTGAAGGGATGATACACTAAGTTCATAACTGGCCATCTCTTCTTCACACTCAGCAGCTTTAGTTTTCAAAGCTTCATTAACATATTTGAAATCTTCATTTTCCTTTTGCAAATGGTTCAGTTTTTCAGATTCATCCAAGCAAATGGATTTCCCTTTTTCCAACACAAGAAGTCTTTCATATTTGGCCATATTCAATTCTTTATGCTTTTCATTTTCTTGTTTCAATTTCTCAATTTCTTCAGCTTATTTTTCATTAATGGCCATTGAATTTACCTTTTCGTTTAGCCCCTCCTCTATTTGTTCAAGTCCTAACTTCTCGTTTAGCAGATTTTTATTTTCTTCTCTCAAAGATACAATTAAGTCTTTGTGCCATTCTACATCAAAATGAAGTGATTCATTTAATTCTTTCAGAAATGGGCATTCATTACATGCAGACTTAGCAGAACATGTGTTTTCAGCTTTGAGTTTTTCAATGTTTTTCTGAAGTTCTACATTTACCACTTTCACAGCTTCAAATTTCTCATAAATTAGTTTGTTCTCCTCTTCAAGTTTTTTGAATTTTTCTTCATCTTCTTCAATATATTTTCTGAGAACTCCATTTCAGATTTCAATTTATCTAGCTCTAAACTAACAGTGTCAAGATTTTTTAATTGTTTTCTAAGACAATCATTTTTAGATTCCAGAATTTTAGCATCTTTATTTTCATAGCCAGAATTGACAACATTATGTAATTTCATTTTCAGGGATTTATTTTGTTTTCTCAACTTTTCATACATCTCTATCAATTCACCACAAGCATTCTCCTAATCTTCTATAGAAAAATTTTCGAACATAGAAGTTACCTGTTCATCCTCATTTTCCTCTTCATTGATTTATATGTTGTCAACCATGAGGCAGGCGTGTTGCTCTTGGTTCTTATATATGGCAATCAGCTTGTCCAAGATCTCCTTGGCATTCGTGCATTCAGAGACAAACGGAAAGGCCTTGTGATCAACAGCATTATTCGAGATATTAAGAGCTCTAAGATTATCACTATTTTTTATCCTATGAGCATTGGTCCATTTGGATGTGTCCTTGGGCAATTTACATGGACCATGAGAAATTAGAGTCCAAAGCTTCGGATTAACAGCATTAACATGTGTGCAGATTCTACCTAGCCATTTCTCAAAGTGGGATCCATAGAAAATAGGCAAAGAATCCATCAAGAAAAAATCAGAATGATAAAAACAAATATTAATGGAGCACACATCTTTTCTCTGCAGATGGTAAAATCTGAAACCAATCAGAGACTTGCTCTAATACCAATTGTTGTGTGCTCAAGTGACAGTAGGTGGAAGCGTTGGACACGAAGTGCGTGCAGCAGGATCTAGATGGGGGGTGAATAGATCCTATAAAAAATTTAAACCCAAATTTAAATCTAAGCCAATTAACACTTAGTGGAAATCAGAGGCACTAGTTCTATCAAAACTCGGCACAGCTGTTTAGCATGTAAGAAAATGCATGATATCTATAGGTCATAAATAGACTTGTGAAAAGAGGTACATGAGAAGGACCAATCACACAAATTCAAACCACGGCACACTGGATTTTTTAGGTGGTTCGGTCTGCTACCCACAGACCTATGTCCACCCCTCACTCAACCTGAGTGAGGCTTCCCTTGCAGAGCAAGAACGTGGAGAAACCTCCACTACAGACGCTGACTAACAGCTTGGACCAAGGAAAATAAATCCCTCACACCCTGACCTTACAACTCACAAGTTCAGAACCTACTATCACAAGTAGTGACCTGGAGGACCAACCTCACTTCCTCTGATACCTCAGAGGGAACCCATGAGCAACTTCCAGTCACTCACAACCCAACGACCCAAGTCTCCCTTCCACTGATACCACAGAGGGGACAACGGAGGAACACCTCCACACCCTGGTTTCCCAGAGCAACCACACACAGGTTAAGCTGTGTGCAAACACCTTGCGTGCACAGAGCACCACAAGGCAAAACACAAACGAAATGCAAAAGAAAAAGAAAACAAAACAAAAGATAAAATGCTGAACACAATCAACACAGTGAACCAAAAACAAAAACACACGATCTGTAGCTTCCACTGGAAGCACTTGAATGAAATTTCGGTACTCTGCTTCTCTTGCTCTCTCTCTCTCTAAACTGTCAACTCTATCTTCTTCTTACTCTTGAGTCAACTCTTCTTCTTGCTTTTCGGAGCATTCACCCTGACAACCTATTATTTAGCCTTAACAACCTATTTAACATTGATAATGCCAATTTGTCACCCATAAGGGTGTCTTTTACATCCTTGTTCTCCATCGGTGACAGGTAGTGGCCCTTTGTCACGTTGAAGCTCTTTGTCACTATGCTGACTTTGACTGGCCAAAAATGCTGACCTTAACTGACTAAATAAATTGGACATTGACTAGCTGACCAGCTGAGATTTAACGAACTTGAGAGCTGATCCTGACTTCTTGATATTGACTGGCTGGACTTGACTAGAGTCGACTCGCTACAGTGCTTGTGTCGACTCTCCTTCACAAAGTTTTCTTCATTGTCAGTGTCCAACCTATTTGTCAGTGTTATCGAGTATTTTTCACCCTTAAAGCACATTTGTCACTTGTGTGCATCTATTTTTCACCCTTAGTTCGTAGCTAAAACCCTGCTTTGAATAGTTCACATTTTTCTTCTCTTTGGAACCTTGCTGCGTCGACTCCATTTGATCCACTTCCGTTGCTTTTAGATTCATCAAGCATTTAACAGCCATATCATGCATTTGTTACCCTTGAGAGGGTATTTGTCACCCGTATTGTGTATTTGTCAGCCTTAAGGGATATTTTTCACCCTTATTCTTCAGCGGGTACAAAGCTACCTTTGAGATGATTTTCAGCTTTAATTCTTCAGCGATTGGAGGCTTCTTCTTCTGGATTTCTTTGCTATGTTCAAGCTAGGCTTCTTCTTCTCAGGTTTTTCTTCAGTTGCTACCCTGTTGATTGCTGTTATACTACTGATGTGCTGTTGTGAGTTGCTGTGAATGAGTTTCTGCTTGCTGCTTAACTCGAGTTGGAGTTCATTGGAGAAGTTGACTTTGGACTAGCCTGTTCTTCAAGCAAATATGGCTCAGATGTTCAAACATTAGCAAGCACATGAATATTAGCCAGCACACATCAAAATCATAATATCAAAACCCATGTTCATAATATGATTCATAGTGTGTTTGACATCATCAAAACCACAGGGCACAATACACCGGCAGTGGCAAGGCCTCCTCGCGGCAGTGGCGGTAAAGAGCTAGGGCTCCTCGCGGTAGCGATGGCGAGGTCCGGTAGGGAGAGCGTGAGAGCGAGGGAGTGGGAGGGAGAGGGCTCGGGGGGAGAGAGAGAGTGAGAGAGGGAGTGGGAGGGGAGTGGGAGGGAGAGGGCGCGGGTGAGAGCGAGGGAGTGGGAGGGAGAGGGCGCGGGAGAGAGAGAGTGAGCGAGGGAGTTTCCCACCTTAGATTTTTGATATATTTTTGTAAGTCCCGGAACATGTACAAGGGTTTAATCAAATTTAATATTAAATATCTAATATATTAATTATAATTAATATGTTTCGTATTACTAATTAATCATAGTTAAATTATATATAATTATATTAAGTAGTATATAATTTAAGTATATAAATAGTTATAAAGTTATAAAAAGATAATTATAATTAAATAATTAATTATGTAGTTATTATTCGGTGGCGACTCGGGCGCACCGTACCGGACTAGAGAAGGGCGCACCTTGTCGGCAAACCTCGTATTTATTGTTTTAATTCCATTTGGATGAATGTGTACATCGTCATTTTTTTTATCCAATTGCATATTTTTCATTATCATTTTTTTTATCCCTTGTCTTTCGCCTTATTATAGTCACTTTTCTTTTATTATCGTTAACATTTAACATTATTTTATTGTTACTTATTATTCCATTCCTTTTTTCATTTTTTTTGTCTTCCTTTTCCGCATATGTGTATTAGTCCTTTTTTTGTTTAGCTTTAGTTTTTGTTTTTGATTAAGTGATTGCTTAGTCGACTGAAGTTTTTTTTTTTGGGGGGGGGGTTTGTGATGCTCGTTCATTATTATTATTATTTTTGCTATTTTTTTGTTTTGGCTTGTTTTTTTTTTATTCGAGAGGAAAACAGTAAACCTGGGTGGACCCAGCTAGCAGGGTGGGTCCACCCCTCACTCAACCTAAGTGAGGCTTCACTATGTGCAACTGCACGATCAACAAGGGCATAGATCCCTTACAACCGCTGCCTTACAGCTTAACCCATGAGTTGAATCACAACCCCTAAAACTGCTATCAAACAGCTTGCAGGCTTAATAGCCCAAATGTCTTGACAACACCTCTCTCCTAAACGGTGTCTCCCTTTTATATATACTAGTCAAAGGAATGCGCTTCGCGCATGAGTTTATTTTGAAAATTTTTTAAGTTAAATTATAAAATTTTAGACACTTAAACATGATTCATCATTACTTAAGTAACTCTGTAATTTGAAGAATAATCAAAGATTTCATATTTAAAGAATAATCAAACATAATTTCTATGGTGTTTTAACCTCTCTACATCTTAATGTATTTGTTCATAAAATTAGATAAGGTGCTTAGATGTTTTGTCTGTATGAAGTGGCATATGCCCATTGCAATTGATCTATCTTTAAATAACATTGAACTTATTGGGGAAACAATGATTGATGATAAAATACTAAAAGAAAAGTAACCATGCAATACTAAAGCGTGGCTCCTTAATGATGCTAATTGTTAAATATGACTTTTTTTGGCAGGCACCTTTTTTTAAAAAGTAACTTTGTTCAAGCTATGAGTCATTATGTACTTGATGTGAGTCAGCATTTCAAGCTGTGTGTCAGCATTTGTAAGGTGTGTATCAGTGGATTGTTAGGGTTTCCAACCCCTGTGGAGATGCTTGGCACTAATGAAGCCTCACTCGGATTGAGTGGGGTGTTTTGAAGTGCTGTGAATGAAGTCATGAAGTGACATGTTAACTCTGTTCAAAATAAGGCAGAATGGTTTGCTATACTGAGTAACCGAGGACTCTGGTGTCTGATAAATATGTTTTCTCACATCAAAAGGTTGTGCTAAACCAGAATGCTAAAAAAAATCGGTTGACCCAAGGCAAAATACATAATCTCTGAAATGTTTAATTTTAATACTAGTTGAAACTCTTCCAAGAAGCATCTAATGAACTTGATGAGTAAGATCTAAAGAAATGGGAAAGGACTGTGTTTTAAAAGGATTACTTTAACTCTATTAAATATGCAAGAATGAATTTTTCAAGATTTTTAAACTTCAAATTCTGGGGTTATATGCTTTGAACCATTAATATAAATAAGGGTCCATAATAATTCACTCTAGAAACATAATGTTCTTGTTATTGAAGATTAAAAACCCTGAAATATGAGTTTTGGTTGGATTTAAATCATAAAAAATTCCTCTTTCCAACTTCAACCCTTGTCTTTGTTCGTTTAATAAAATATTGGAGCCCTTTTACCAATACACCTCCAGTTTCTCACTTTTAAAATAGTTTCTAGGGAAACCGACCTAACAAGTCGACTTCTCCCTTCTTCTCACTTCCAGTCGCTGCCATCGAAACTCATCTTTTCTACTCCCTTCCAGTGGCATTCGTGCTCCTTTCGGTGGCATTCGTGCTCCTCTCTAGCGGCATTCATGTTCTTCTCTGGGCCACCGACTGTCTGGTGCTTCTTCTCCGGTCTACCCATACCTCTCCATGGCTCCCAAGAAATCCCGACAAGCTAGGGCAGCCCGTGCTGCGAAACAGAAAGCTCTGGCCATGCTAGAACAATCAAATCCTCAGTCTGGACCTCGCTCCAGGGCACGGAATGATTCTTCCTCAGAACTTCCACAGAAAAGAAAGGCCGCATAACTTCCTTTGAAGGATTCCTCCTCCAAGAGCAAAAAATAGAAAAAGGCCATGAAAGCAAAATCCACGAGTTCAGAAGAGGTATCATCAGTGAACCTTGTACCTGGACCCTTCAAATCTTGTGCGATCATGTTTCCAAGATGGTTCGATTTGAACGACCACAAACTATGCGAGCTTTTTCCTGACCTTATACCTATCTTGGAGACCCAAGGATGGCTACGATTTATATCAGCCCACAAAAGATACTATCCGGATGTGGCTCAGGAATTTTACCACAATCTACAATTGGTGAATGGGTGTCTGTTCACAATTGTCAGAGATGTTGAAATGAGGATTTCCAAAAAGCTCCTTCATTTGGCCTTGAGCATTCCTCTTTCTGGAGCAAACCCACAGACTACTAACTTTAATGAGAGATAAGCCTATTCTCTTATGATTGGTCAACCTGCTCCTGCTGAGCTTCCCAAAGACTTGAATGCAAACACATTTTCTCCACTCCAATGACTTCTGCACCATATGTTTACAACTATTATTTCACCCAAAGGTGGATGTCGCGACCAAGTCAACAGAACTCACAAATTCCTCTTTCACCATCTTCTCAAAAAGGTACAGTTCTCATTGCCACATTTGATGCTTCAGTATTTTGAAAACTGTAGATCCCACAATAACAAATCCCTTCCATACGCTTCTCAGCTTATTGCCATTTTTGAACTTGCTGAAATAGATCTTGCTAATGAAGTATGCATAATCATTCCTAAGCGAAACATCTATTCTTACCATAACATTAGTACTTTCATGAAATACTCAAAGGAAGGGGATGTGGTGACACAAAAATTACCTTCTGGTAAAATTCATTAGGCTTCCCAACCTAATTCCCCAGCGTGTCCACCAGAAAATTCTTCTTGCGAGCTTGTTGTTTTTCTACCTTCTCCAAGACAGGATACCTCAATTCCACAGACTACTCCTCTGGATGTTCCTGGCCCTTCACTTCCACAGACTACTCCCATGGATGTTCCTGGTCCTTTCATTCCACAACCTACTCCCATAGATATTCCTGGCTCATCAGTTCCTCAGCCAGCTCTAATGGATATCCCAAGTTCTTCAACTCCACAGCCACCTGCCTCATCTTCTTCACCACCTGGCTGGCAGCATTACCTACATGCTCTCTTTACTCAGCTTTAGGCACAATGACCTCCATGGAAACAAGACTTAATGAACGGTTGGATAGAATGGAGTCACAAATGAATGATATGTTGTTATTAGTGGAAAGAAGCCTTCACCAAGCTCATCAAAGATTTTTTTGACATGAATTATGAACTCAATCGAGCTAAGGGCACCTTTCAAAGCATGGATAAGTCTCTACAATACATGGAATCCCATCTTCATCATATGGGCATGGATACCAAGGTGCTTAAGAGACACCTTCAGATGGCCACCATTCAAGGACATGATAAAAGTGAATCAGTTGGATGTCAAGGCCATCGAGCCCTGGCCGCTCCAATAAAATCCCCTCCACGAGGGCGTTCTCCTTCACCTCCACTGTTTAGGCCACCATTGATAGTGCCTGAATTATTCAAAGCTCCGCCAGCACCTTAGAAGCGATGATTTCATTTTCTGCAACTAGTGTTTTGATGATATCAAAGGGGGAGACAGCAGTCATTGTCATTGTCATTACATCAGTCATTGGTCATTGTCATTGTGCCAATGTGCATTATGTCAGTGTCAGTCTCAAGTCGACTCAATGCTCCTTCCAGAACGAGTTAAAAGCAGCAGCAACGAGGCCAAGTCGACTTGGTCTGAGCTGTTGGAATTCTGTGGTCTGAAACTCTATCAGCGGTGCTGTTGGAAAGCTTTTCTTGTGATTCAGAGGCTTATTGAAATGATGAGAGTTTTGCTTAATGAGAATTAGTGTCTTGATGATGCCAAGATTCAAAAGTTATGAAAGTCTGAAAGGCCTGGAAAGAAGGATGAATGCATTCTCTATTTTGTGGATTAAATCTGTCTGTTGTCTTACTCAAGGAGCCTGCATCGACGCAGCCAGTCCCTTGCGTCGATGCATAATCATTTCTATCACTGTCTTCTTCATACATTCAACTACACTAAGTCAACGCAGCAACCTTTCTGCATCGGCGCACCTCATGCTTTATTTCAATATAAATATATGTCATTCCTTTAGTGCTTCATGTCTGTCCCTTGAAAAAATATCCTTTGAGGAGGTGTTTTTACGATGATTAATCTGATTGCATTCATTGATTCAGGTGGAGTTAAAATATATATTCTCTTTTTGAAAGACTTCTGATTGACCCCTAAATAAATCAATGGTGGTTTGCTATTTATAAACCTTCAAATCTGAGATTAAATATCTTGAAGTAAGCCAAGCTTGTTTATAGAATAGTCTGTAAAACAACCTAAACAGACTGTGTCTACACTCCTTTTGAAAAACTGAACTTTAAGAGTAAAGAGGATACCTTGGATGAAATTTTTTAACCAAAGTATTACCTTTAAACAATTATTTTGGTCTGACTTAGGCAAAATGAATATACCATATCTTGATTAAAAATTTAAGGGCAGAGCAATGGCTATGACTATCTAAGAAACTGTGTCCGATCATCAAAGAAATGATGAGGATTGAGTCATGAAGTAGAGTCTAACTACCTCTGTTAGAAAATAAATAAATAAAATAAAAAAATTGGGGCAGAGCAATGACTATAGATTACTGAGAAATTACATCCCTTCACCTAGAAGTGATGTGGATTGTATGTCATGAGGTGAACAGTCATCTCCAGTGAGATAGAATGATTAGTTATGTTGAGTAACTGGGGACTCTGGTATTGAGTAAATATGTTTCATCGGGTCAAAAGGAATGAACTAAATCTGAATGTTCCCTAAGTTAAAAAATGATTAAATAATAGATATGGTTGACCCAAAGTCAAGTTTAGCACCTTATGAAGTTGTTTAACGCCAATACTTGCTTAAAATTTATTCCTAAGTTGCCTCTTGAAATTATGGTATTAGTTTGATAAGTCAAGTTGGATACTTGTCTTAAGGGCTGTTTTAATTCCATTCAATAAGCATAAATGGTTCCTTCAACATCTTTTAATTTTTCAGATTTGGGCTTATATACTTTGAACCATTAAAATACCTAAGGGTTATTCACTAAGTCTTTTTTTTAAAGAGGGTGGTATTATCAAATATTTTAAACCTCCTTGAAAATTTTGAAAAATCAGATTTTTGGTTGGTCAAACCCTCTTTGACCATTAAGGTTGCTAGTTTTCGCGTCTGCTCATTAACTTTTTCTCCTTCTTTGGGTCGATGTAGCGTCACTAAAACCTTCCTCTCCCCAGCCCTTGCACTTTGCGTTCAATCCAGCTTCGATATTCCACTAAAACTCTTGTTTCTCATTTCCGGCAAGTCCTCATCCTTCTCTGCAAACCCTATTCTTCCCTAAATGGCTCCGCCAGTAGCTAGAGGAAAGGGCAAAGCAGCTGCTTCTGAAAGGTGCTCTCCGGTGGCATCTCCAACCAGCATCGAGCCTAGAACCAAGAATCAGAACGATGAGGATGCTTCAAAAGTTGTCGAGAAACGGAAACTGACGGGCTCACAAAAAAGGAAAGAAAAGGTACCGGAAAGACAACAAACTCAGCCGAAGAAATCTAAGGTTGCAGGCTGGTCCAGGAGAGAAGAAATTCAGGTTGAGCAAGAAAACTCCTCATCTTCATCTTCTTTGCAAGAAGTTGCATCAGATTCTGAGAATATTCTGCACCCAGGTGTATCGACTTAAGTGCTAGTGAGCTGTTTGACATTTTTCCTAAACTACTTTATATCCTGCAATTTCAAGGGTTCAAGAGAGCTTTGTAAGTAAACACAAAGTGTTTTACCCGAATTTGGTTTAGGAATTTTTACAGAATTCTCACTTATGATGAAAGAACTAGGAGAATGACCACTGTGGTAAACAGGACAGAAATTGAGCTAGATCACAGACTTCTGTCTAGAGCACTAAGCATTCCGAAAGAAGGAGTGTTTGAATCATCCTTTGAATTTGATGAGCATGAGGCATTCTCTCTCCTAACAGAGAAGCCCTGTAATAGGTAGTATCCAGAAGAAACGTATGTAACTATTCTAAATGCCAATCGATTTTCACCATTGAAGAGCCTAACTCATCACATTTTAACAACTATTTTTACTCCTTAGAGGGGAGGAAGGAACAGGGTTACTGGAACCCAAAGGTTACTATTTTGCATGTTTAAGGAAATTAAAGTTAGTTTTCCTGATGTGATATTGCATACCATAGCTGATAACGTTGGAGCTAACAGAAATCTGCCCTACGCCACACATCAGACTGCAATATTCGAGAAAGCAAAGATTCCTTTGGAGAATGAAAAGAAAAAGGTTATTGCCCCTTATAATATTTATTGCTTGAAAAACATTCGCAAATTCATGAAATATAGAACTGAAAGAAACAGAATTTTGAGAGACATTCTTGGAGAAAGGGCTGTGATAAGCGTGAAAACGGATGAACTACAAATCTAGAGGGGGGGTGAATAGATCAACCCCAACCTTTTGATATCAGTAACAGTTAAAAGAAATGCAGAAATAAACGAACTGCTATGGGCAGAAACGCCAATACAGTATGAAGTAGCTCTCAGGAGATTTGATATGAAATGGCAATCAGCAGCTACGAGCACCAAATATAGAAATCAAACAGTTCAGTATAATACCAGGCAGTAACAACAATCTATAAAGAGCTATCACAATTCAAATTCAGAGATCAGTCAGACATCCAGGTTTTGGTACTTGGCGAAGGTTTGATCAAGGATCTCCTCATGCAAGAGGTAACGTTCCAGATAGGCTTCCCTATCCTTCCAGCCACGCCTTTTTATATACCTTCTGGATGAAGGACTTAGGCACATATAACATATGAATGTATTAGCCAAATTAAACGCATGCTAGAGGTAAGCAATCCTTTGCATTCATCTAATCATAGATCAGAAGAGAGATGCAATCACACAGAAGATAATTCAGTTTTTAGGTCGTTCGATCTTGAGCTTGAGATCTACATCCACCTCTTACCCAACTAAGTAAGGATTCCGCTGCCACACAGCTTGAAACTGCTGATCCACAACTTTTTTTTTTTGGAAAACCCTTCCTAGTGTGAGGTAGGAGAGTGCACCCCCTACCAGAGGTAAGGAGAAAGCCACTCCACTATGCCAGCACTAGTAGGTGAATTTTATAATTAGAAAATGATGAATGTACAATTACATCAACCGAATGTTGGGCATACCTAGCTTATCCAGATGAGCAGCCCCCTTAGTATATCTAGACAGCTCATTGTTTGAAAAAAATGAATTACATTTGTTGGAGCAAGCTAAGGAGGCTAAAGAATCAGCAACCCAATTCGCTTCTCTAAATATGTGAGAAATGGAATTTATTTGAGGGAGAAGATTCCATATTTCTCTAATATAGATGAGGATCGCCCAGGGACATTAAACTTGTATATTTATGATCTGCACAATGATTTTGGAGTCGCATTCTATGAGTGTTGGACTGCAACTGACGGTATGAAGATATTTAATGCCATCAAGCAGTGCTCTGGCTTCAGCTATGATGCTGTTGGAATAGCCATAGAAATGAGAGAATGCAAGAATAACATTCCCAGCTGAATCTCTAATGACCCCACCACCGCCTGAGATACCTGATCGCTTACAAGCTCCATCAGTATTCAGCTTTAAGAAAGGCCATGGAGGGGGCTACAACCTGCTGAGCCTTACAGCTTGCTCTCTGAGGATTAAACCTCGCCTGCTGAGCCCCACAGCTTGCTCCGCTGATACACAACTTACCCTGAGTTTACAGATGAAAAACCAAGAAACAAAGAAAATAATGACAGAATTGAAAAATGTAGCTCCAGTTGAGCGATCTGACTCTGGATTTGATCCAGGAGTTAGAACATACAAGAAACTCTCAATTTCACTTCTCTCACAGCCTTTCTACGACACTCTATTTTTCTCTCTCAGCAATAATCTCTTTCACTCATCAGATTCTTCTCCCTCTCTTGCTCTTTTTCTCTTCTTCTTCTAATCTGCTCTGATCTCTTTTCTTCTCTCTCTGTCTGTGTCTTGAATTCGAGCCCTGGGTTGCCTTTTTATAGGGTACAAGATCAGTGGTCTCATGAGCTCCTGATTTGGGCACGTGGTGGCTACGCTCCCGCGCATTTCAAGATTGCACGTGTCAGATCTGGTAGTTGGAATGAGGCCACATGGCTGAGTATTCTTGGAGAGCAAGCCACCTTGGATCACGTGTTTCATTAACTTGAATCTTGGATCACGTGCCCACATGAGTCTCTGCTACTCTCAGTCCACTTAATATTTGACTGAATCCTGTCAATAAGGAAAAAGACATTTCATCAAACACATGTTTCATTAAAATGCATACTTAGACAATATTTAGAGAAATCAGGTACTCAGACCAAAGAAATATGTGATTACTCAAATGCTTTAAGTATGGACTTGATGCACAGACATGGTAACCTGAAACTACATGTGCATCGACCCTGGTTTCTACATGAGCACAAACCTAGATGCTTCATGTGCACTGACCCTAGATATGCAAAGACCTATATGTGCTCAGACTCTAAATGTTGCATGTGCACGGACCCTAGATATGCATAGACTTATATGTGCTCAGACTCTAAATGCTACATGTGCAAGGACCCTTGATATGCATAGACCTATATGTGCCCAGACTCTAAATGCTGCATGTGCACGGACCCTGGATATGTATAGACCTATATGTGCTCAGACTCTAAGACTCTACATGTGCACAGACCTAGATGCTTCATGTGCACTGATCTTCTGAATTGATTATATGCACTGACCTCACAGACTAAAATGTGGATGTGCATCGACTTTCTAATGTGTGTACTGGCATGCATGCTAGCATCGACCTTCATATGACATGTATTGACCTATGTATGTGCACAGACTTCTGACTACGCATGTGCATAGACCTCAAACTAAGCATGTGCATAGACCTCGCTAAGCCAGTTGTAAAATGTGCAATGACCTTGTAGAATAAGAGGTGAAACGTGCATCGACTTTCTAATGTGCATCAACCTGAAAGACTTATATGCAAACTTTGCACTGACTTTCTAGGCTGAGAGTTAACATGTGCACAGACCTAACACTATCAACGCAAATATGTGCACAGACCTTAAGTTCACCGAGATACAGGATGCATGGACCTGACAGGCTTCAGACTAAAATAAACGTTGACCTGTATACTTCAACCATGAGCATGCACCGACCAATCATGCTTCAAATGTAAACATGCATTGACCTTTATGCTTTAGACTGAAATGTGCATCGACCTTACCTGATGAAGAGAAAGTGTATGCACCGACCTGCATACTTCAGACTGGAATGTGCATCGACCTTACCTGTCGAGGAGAAGGTATATGCACTGACCTTTGTTCAGATCAAATGCCATATGTGTGTTGACCTTAGAGTTTAATGAAGTGGAAGGTACATCGACCTTATAACTTACAGATATGCACATGCACTGACCTTATAGACATATGTTGACATGTGCACCGACCTGCCTATCTCAATGCATGAAAGCATAAATTGTTGCCAGCATCAAAACACCCATCAACAAAACACATCATCAAATCTAGAAGGAGACACAACATTCCCCCCCTTTTTGATGATGGCAACCCTTCTAAACATTGATGGCAACATATGCAGACAGACTTCCCTAAAGCAGACAGATGGACACTTAGACATAAAATTTTGTTCTCCCCCATACTCTATTCCAATTCTCTCCCCCTTTTACTAATTGTCAAACCATCAAGGCATCAAATGTCTCCCCCTTTGCCATCAGCAAAATGACAGAGAGATCAATTGAATTTATCTGGAAAGGAACAGAGATGACTGAATCAAAGAAAGAGAAGCATAGGAAAGATGATCTGACTGATGAACTGATTTATCTTTCTTTAAACAAGCATACATAGCTCAGAGTCTTTTAGTATAAGAATTCAGATAACGCAGCCTTGATTAAAATTTGGTTTAAGGGTGATGAAAGTTAGAGTTTAGCAACTGCACTTCTTTGAAGAGCTTCATATTAGCTATTAATAGCAATAAACCAAACATACATTGATCATGTCAGACAAAAAATCTAACTACATCTTACTCATCTAAAATTCATTGAACTTCTTGGGAGTAACTAGACCATGTATTGAGGTTAAACAAATTTTACACAACTCTGATATTTTACCTTAGGATTGCAACTGGATTTCTATTTTGTTTACCATCGTTTGAACAATTAGGTATAATCCATTCCTTTTAACGTAAGGGTACACGTTGTTTAGACGTCAGTACCCCTTGTTACTCAGTAGGATTTACCATTCTGTTTCATTAAGGCTTTTCAGGTATAGTTTACACCTTTTTACATAAGGGTACACGTTGTTTAGATGCCAGTACCCCTAGTGACTCAGTGAAGCTTACCTTTCAATTTTAATTTTGAATAGAGGTAACGAAAGCACTTCATGACATGGGTTTACCCTATTTCATTGATAGAGAACCTAGTTTCTCTGTGCATTCAGCCATTGCTCTGCCAGAAACATTTGGCTCATGATTTCAGCCTAGCTGCCCTTTGGTTTTATAGAAGATTTTGTTTAAAAACAATACACAAATCTAAGCTTCTCAACAAAGAATTTCTGAGTATGTAGACTTTCAGATTCTGAGAATCAGACACAATATGTAAAATATGGTTGAGAGCTATTAATTGTAATGAGCAACCTTTTTCATTAAGGTCAGTCTTTAGACTTTAAAGTTCATTAAGCTTAAACCATCAGTTTATTCATTGTTCATTACTAATTCTTATAAGAGAAGATTTCTGATTTTAGTAGCTTAGAGTAATGAACTAATAATTAGTTTGTCATTTATTCAGAAAAAGAATTTCAAGATGTTTCAAGAATGTGATACCAGATATGAGAAGGAATTCTGATATGTGAAAAGTAGTGTGATACTAAGTGATATGTGACAAGCTGATGCCAAGAGTTGAGTAAAGAATCTGAATTGACAAAAAATATGTCAAGAATAGCAATTTTTCTTTGATCAGAGACAGAGTAAGAACATTTTATTCTGAACTCCAGTTATCAAAATGCACAAACTAATAGACTCCCTTTGTCTATATGCATTATTGTGAGATACTGCATTTGACATATGATATGAAGACACAAACAAATGTTCTTGACTTAGGGTACCTGGGGAAGGACTAGCCTCTACGCATAGCATGGGTTTCCAGACAAAAGAGATCTGTCCTTCTCCCAACTTTCTATTTGATATACCTCTGAGATCAAGATGGACAGAATGCAATGTATGCAATGACACCACAGACATACAAAATCTAGTGACATTCTGAATCATGTGTGTATGGCAAAACAGCAAGGAAGGCATTTATTTAAAGCAAGGAAGAATGAACAATCAATTATCATGCATATATTTACATAAGCCTAGTTCTCTTCTTAAAGTTTTAAATCTTTCATTTCCAAGGGACTTAGTAAATATATCAGCAATTTATTTTTCAGATTCAACAAAATTAAGCTCAATTTCATTCTTACTAACTTCATCTCTTAAGAAATGTTGTTTTATTTCAATGTGCTTAGTCCTGGAATGATGAATAGGATTTTTAGTTAAAGAAATAGCACTGGTGTTATCACACAAAATAAGAATACATCCCAATTTTATGTGATAGTCAATAAGCTCGTGTTTAATCTAGAGGACTTGGGCTGCACAATTCCCTGTTGCAACATATTCTGCTTTAGTAGTAGAAAGAGCAACAATGTGTTGCTTCTTAGATGCCCAAGATACTAGACAACCACCTAGATATTGACAATATCCACTAGTGCTTTTCCTATCTATCCTACACCCTGCATAGTCTGCATCAGTATAAGCCACAAGTTCAAACTCACACCTAGCAGGATACCATAGTCCTAAGTCAAGGGTGCCTGATAGATATCTAAAGATTCTTTTCACATCACTTAAATGAGATTCCCTAGGACTAGCCTAAAATCTAGCACACAAACATACTGAGAACTGGATATCAGGGCGAGATGCAGTAAGATATAAAAGGGATCCGATCATACCTCTATATAACTTGGTGTCAACCAGTTTACCTTTTGGGTCAGCATCAAGACTAGTTGATGCGTCCATAGGTGCAGTGATGGCTTTTAGGTTCTCCAAATTATATTTCTTCAGCATGTCCCTGATATACTTGGACTGTGTGATGAAGCTTCCTTCCGAAGTTTGATTTACCTGCAATCCAAGGAAAAACTTTAGTTCTCCCATTAGGCTCATTTCAAATTCATTTGTCATTAATCTAAAAAATTCCCCACACATGGCAGGTTTAGTTGATCTAAACACTATATCGTCTACATAGATTTGAACAATCAAGATATCTTTGTTGTTTACCTTAGTGAATAGGGTCTGGTCAACCTCACCTCCTGAGAATCCCTTACCTGTGAGGAAGGAGCTCAGCCTGTCGTACCAGGCCCTGGGAGCCTGCTTCAGTCCATACAATGCCTTATCTAATTTATACACATGATCAAGAAAATCAACACATTCAAAGCCAAGAGGTTGTTTAACAAAAACTACTTCTTTTATTAAGCCATTCAAAAAGGCAGATTTAACATCAATCTACAGAAGCTTAATTCCTAAACTACATGCAAGTGCAAGAAGAATCCAAATAGCTTCAAGCCTAGCCACAGGGGCAAAAGACTCTTCAAAGTCTACCCTAAATTCCTGATTATATCCTTGTGCCACTAGCCTAGCCTTATTTCTGACTATGTTTCCCTGATCATCAGTTTTATTTCTAAAAACCCATCTAGTGCCTATTACTGAGCCATGAGAAGGTTTAGGAACTAGGTGCCATACCTTGTTCCTTTGAAATTGATTTAGTTCATCGTGCATGGCATTGATCCAATGCTCATCTTTTAAGGCACTATCTATATTTTTGGGTTCTATTTGTGAGACTAGAGCAAATGAGTTCAGCTCATTTTCTATCATGAAATGTGATCTAGTCCTAGGAGGTTCATTAAGATTACCAATCACATTCTCTAAAGGATGGTCTCTAAGAATTTTGATGTTGGTAAACTGATTACCTGTATCTGCATTTACCTCCCCTTGAGCTCTAGACCCATCAGATTCACCTTCATCTCTAGGTTCAGCATTCTGCTCTTCTTTATTCTCTAGAAATTCACCATCTACTTTGTCCCTGCAGAAGTCTGTTTCAGATTTATTAGAATGTTCATCAAATACAATGTGTGGTGATTCCTCAACAATTTGAGAATTAATACTATAGATTCTATAGGCTCTAGACTTTTCAAAATAACCTAGAAAATTCCAGGTTCACTTTTTGGTTCAAATTTGTTAAGGTCTCTTTTGGAATTAACATGAATAAAGCATTTGCAACCAAAAATCTTAAAATGTGCTAGTGAAGGTTTCTTACCTTTAAGTATCTCATAAGGAGTCTTTTGGGTAGAAGGTCTTACCAAGGCTCTGTTAATGATATTACAGGAAGTATTCACTGTCTCAGCCAAGAACCTTCTAGGTAGATTCCCTTCAACTAGCATTGTCCGAGCCATCTCCACCAAGGTTCCATTTCTCTTTTCAACTACTCCATTCTGCTCTGGAGTCCTTGGTGAAGAGAATCTATGATTGATCCAATTTTCCCTGCAAAATTCATCAAACTGTGAGTTTTCAAACTCACCACCATGGTTAGACAGAATATTCAAAACAAAATGCTCACCAGTCTGTTTTATTTTATGATAAAATTCATGAAATTTCTCAAATGCATCATTTTTGTGAGTTAAGAAAAATACCCAAGTAAATCTAGAGAAGTCATCTACTAAAACAAACCATATCTTCTACCAGATAAGCTGACTGATTTTGTTGGTCCAAACAAATCCATGTGAATTAGCTTAAAGGGTTTAGAAGACATGTTTTCAGTTCTGGACTTAAAAGACTTTCTAGTTTGCTTGCATTGGGTACAAGTCTCACATATTTTATTATTCTTTTTGAAGGAGATTTCAGGAAGACCTCTTACCATGCTATGTTTATTCAGTTTATACAGCACAATATAGCTAGCATGACCTAACCTACGATGCCAAAGACAGGCTAAATCATCCTTATTGATTGTGAGACACAAATTAGTGTGTGCTGCATCATCTCAATCTACCATATAGATGTTGTTGACTCTTTTATCAGTGAATTTCACATTTTTAGAATTAGGTGCAAAGATGGTACATGCAAGAGAGTCAAAAATGACCTTATGGCCTTTATCACACAGCTGACTAATACTAAGCAGGTTATATGCAAGTCCTTCAACTAGTAAAACTTCCTCAATACAGTAGGAAGAGCACTTACTTACTTTACCTATTCTAATTATTTTGCCTTTAGTATTACCTCCGAAGGTAACATGACCAGCATCCTTTTCAACCAGCATGCAAAATTTGTCTTTATCTCCGGTCATGTGCTTGGAACAGTCACTATCAAGGTATCATATGTTCTGATTGGCTGCGAGGCATACCTACAAGCAAAATCAAGTGGAAAATTTTGGAACCCAAAGCTGTTTGGGCCCCATAAAAGCGTTTATCTCATGCAGACAAGATAGTAAGTGTTTTGGTATCCACAATTGATTTTGTGTTTTCACTTGTTATGTGGATTCCTTAACTCTTTGCTCAGTCTGCCTTTTCTTGCCACTTGGAATTTTTGATGATTGTTTTTGTGTTGTGGCATATTTATTCTTAGAGTTATTGTGAAGATTTCTGTGCCGGTGATTGGTCCAGTGGGCATTGGGACATAAGTGTGCACTGTAGACCTTAGGCTGATCAGATATAAAATGGTCAAGGCCATATAAGTTCTGATTTCTGAACTTAGGTTGCACAAGGGGATTCCAGGGGTAAGGTCGATGCATCTGACTAGACTGTGGGTTCTGAATATTATGATGTGTTGATCTCACATAGGGGCTGCCTCGACCTTTCCTATCAGAGTTGTAGAGATAGGAATGATGGAATGAAGAGTAGGTCGGTGCAGGTGGGTGGTTGCCTTGACGTTTTTGTTGAAACTGGGTTATTTTGGCTTTGGGGTTTCCTTGGACTTTAGCTTTAACTATTTGACCCTTAGCCTGTCCCTTACCCCAAGGTGTAGTAGTGTGTGAGCATGACTCCCTAGACACCTCCACCTTCCCTTTGCCCTTGTCTTTGGCACTGGGCTTGGTTTTCTCAATATTTTTCACAGATTTTTTTGCTTTGATTTCCTCCAGAATTCATTTTTATTAAAGGTTTTGATGTTCCGTTTTCAGTCACAAAAGAGATAGTCTTCACATCAAACCTTTTCTTGTTTGTTGGGTTAAAACCCAATCCTTCTCTTCTGAAGTTTGTTTTTGTTCCCAAGATGACATTCAAATTTTCAATTCCCTGTGTCATGCCCTCAAGGGAATATTATTTATCCTTATTCTCTTTTTCTAAATTTTCAATTGATCTTTTCAATTCTTCATTTACACCATTAACAGCATCATATTTTTTTTGCAATTCTGATTTCTTCCTCAAAGTTTTGCATTCTTATTTTCAGTTCATCAATGGTGTTTTTCAAGTCTTCGTTTTCCGTTCTCAAATCATTCAAAACAGTTTTAGCATTTTCAATTTCAGCAAGAGAATTTTTTAAACTATGGTTTTCTATTTCCAAGCATGCATGCTTGTCATTCAAGGATGTATCATTAACTAAAGCATTTATTTTCTTCTTCAGATGCCTATTTTCTCTACGCATGTCATCATATTTATCTAGAATTTCTGCATAGGCTTCTTCCCAATTATTATGTGTAAAATTCTCAAAAGGAAAAGTTACCACATCATCGTCTTCCTTTTCTTTATCTCTATTGACCATCAGACATAGTCGGTCTTCTTTTTCACTGTCAGAGGAGCTGCTCTGACTTCTTTCCTCTTCATCACTCCAGGTGCTCACCATGACTTTTACTTTCTTATTTTTTCACCTGGGTTGTTTTTCCTTCAGCAGCTCAGGGCATTTAGCTATCAGATGTCCTGCTTTCCTACAATTATAACAGACAATAGCATCAGATTTCTTGGTAGTATCAAATTTATATTTCGACTACCTTTTTCCTGAGAAATATTTTCTTCTAAACCCTTTTCCTTCCTTCCTGAGGAATTTCTTAAACTTCCTAGTGATCATGGTGAATTCATCTTGGTCTTCATCTGAACTACCAGAACTATGCTCACTTGATGACCCTTTGCTACAGGAGGTTACTTTAAGAGCTAGGGGTTTCTTCTTCTTCTTAGGCTCATCGACCCTCTTGAGGTTCAACTCATATGTCATGAGAGAACCGATGAATTCATCTACTGATGTGGTAGCTAGGCTCCTGGACTCCTCCATAACAGTGGCCTTGGTGTGTCAAATAGGTGTCAGGGACCTACGAATTTTTCTAACCAGTTCATACTCACTATAAATTTTACCTAGACTTCTCAAGCTGTTAGTGACTACCATCATACGAGCGTACATCTCAGAAATTGACTCATCAGATTTCATCTTGAAGGCTTCATACTCAGAGACTAACATGTTTGCCTTAGTCTCCCTAACCTGAGACGTCCCTTCATATATCACCTCCAGCTTGTCCCACATCTCCTTGGCTGTGGAACAAGAGGAAACTCTAGAGAATTCGGTAGGGTGAAGAGCACAATGCATGGCATTTACAGCGCTCCAGTTTAAAGTGGACTTACAGAATTGCTCTCTAGTCCAGACATCCTCATCCTCAGGTAGCTCAAAGGGGCCTTTACTAATAACTTTCCAGATCTAGTAGTCCTTCGCCCGAAGGAAGACTTGCATACGGCTCTTCCAGTAAGCATAATTAGATCCATCAAAGAAAGGTGGCTTACTGGTGGAATGACCCTTAGTGGTCAGACCTCTAGCATCCATTTTCTAAAACTCTCCGGGATGTAAAGCCTTAAGGGAGAGTTAGGCTCTGATACCAAGTGATAAGCGTGAAAAGGGATGAACTACAGATCTAGAGGGCGAGGTGAATAGATCAACCCTAACTTTTTCTGATATCAGTAATAGTTAAAAGAAATGCGGAAATAAATGAACTGCTATGGGCAGAAACGCCAATACAGTATGAAGTAACCCTCAGGAGATTTGATATGAAATGGCAATCAGCAGCTACGAGCACCAAATAGAGAAATCAGACACTTCAGTATAATACCAGGCAGTAACAACAATGTATAAAGAGCTTTCACAATTCAAATTCAAATATCAGTCCGACATCCAGGTTTTGATACTTGGCAAAGGTTTGATCAAGGATCTCCTCACGCAAGAGGTAGCGTTCCAGATAGGCTTCCCTATCCCTCCAGCCACGCCTTTTTATATACCTTCTGGATGAAGGACTTAGGCACATATAACAGAAGAATGTATTAGCCAAATTAAACGCATGTTAGAGGTAAGCAATCCTATGCATTCATCTAATCGTAGATCAGAAGAGAGATGCAATCACACAGAAGACAATTCAGTTTTTAGGTGGTTCGATCTCGAGCTTGAGATCTACATCCACCCCTTACCCAACTGAGTAAGGATTCCGCTGCCACACAGCTTGAAACTGCTGATCCACATGTAATGTCCCATAATTTTTAAAATTATTTCTGATATATTTAGGAATCTTCTAGAATTTTCAAAGGCCCAAATGAATTAATAAATGAATACTAGGTTAATTAAGTCATTATTAAAGCCCAAATAAAGTAATCAATTTACCTAGCCTATTTACATAAAGCCCAAAAGATTTAAGGACCAAGCCCATGAAGTTTGGCCCATATTTCTAGAAGGTTAATTAATTTATTCACGGAATATAAAGATAAATACACACTGATTAGATAATTAAGGGATAATAAAATAGAAGAGTTTGAATTAAATAAAAATTTGACGCCTGGGATATTTAGCGGTCTATTGTGCAACCGCTACATACCGGTTAGCGGCCCATTAATCGACCGCTAAGCTCTACTAGTTCCGTGAGTGGAAGAAAGAGCAAAAAATTTGATCTTTGGCATTTTATCTCCTAGAGACCGAGCTGGGAGGATTAGTAAGCATTCTTAGGACTCTCAGAAGTCGGGCTAATAGGAAACAAGGACTCTAGAATGGATCTAATCCATGAAACCCTAGCAAAACCCTATAAATAGAACCCAGATTTGATCTGTGCGACCCTTACTTTGGCTTGCGTGGAATCAAGGTAAGGAGGTATTATTTTGGGTAAGTTCTTTAGAAGTTTTTATTTCTAATACATAGGACTTACATCCCTCAAAATTTCGTGCTAGGAGATCAAGCACACAAGGAGATAGAAACCTGCAAAGTTGCTGGTTCCACATTAGTGACCCAGGAAATTGTGCAAATGTCCGATGGAGATCAAGAAATTAGGGAACCAAATCGAGGTATTTAAAACCTGATCCTTTAGAACTTTTTGTTCCCCTTAGTATCTTCTTCTTATCCTCCAAATTTCATGTCCATAGGTCAAGAGAGTAAGGAGTTAGAGCAACGTGAAGTTGCTGATTTGTCACAGGAAGGGCAGAACTAGGGCTCACTTCCAACCTCAAATTTGGAGTTTAGAAGTATTCCAAGAGGTAGGTCATCTCATGAACGGCTAAAATCTTGTTCTAGGATTAAAAGCCCTCTTATTTCACTATATTTCATGAACTATGCATCAAGAATTTCATGTTTTATGCATCTAGTGTACATCCATGCATATTCTTAGCCCTAATTAAGTTAAGAGGAATTCTCTTGTTAATTCACAGAAAACCCATGCATCTTGTTAGCCTAATCTTCGTTCTATCATGATAGGGAAGTTTATATATATGTTGATTTCCAGACATGATGTGTTTTAAAACATTAGTTTCTTCTTATTTAATTTATTGTCAGACTTGATCTAGCAGCCTAAGTGTCGACCGCCAAACTTGTTTAGCGGCCCTACGATAAATCGCTAGACACTCTGAAACTCTTTTTCTATGAAACCTCTAGCGGACCAAAAATAGACCGTTAAAGTCCTTCTGGCGGCCTTACGATAAATCGCCAAATTTCTATAACGGCTCTATAATAGACTGCCAATGTTCTGTTTTCTGTCAGCCCGAGACAAGATTTAAGAACAGCCCATTAAACTTATAATATGCCTAGTTAATTATGTTCCAAACCTATTTAAGTATTGTTTTCTGACTCTGAGATCTATATTAATGTGCATACCGGTGGATTTCATGGTTCCTTACTATACCTAGGATTATTTTAAGCATAAGTTAGTTTCATGCCAAATATATACATATTTTTGTATTTAATCCATGATTTAAATGCAACATTGACGAGATTTATGATTATCACGGAATATACATTCTCTTCTCATCTATAGAGTCATCTCTGTTAGTTCGTGGCATACATCCCGGTATATGACCATTAGTTACACTCTTTGCACTATAGGCACACAATCTTGGACTTGATAACCTCTCCTATGGATATTCCTTCCAATGGACTAAGAAATCTTGTTTCAAGGTCTCCGTAAGTCTCCGCGAGTCTGGGATTCCCACTAGGACGCCGAGCTGGTTGTACCATTACAGCCCAATTGTCTAGAAAGCACTATCGACGTTTTCTAAAATTCTGTCTAGTAACGGTTCAATACTCGACCGCTAAGGCCCATTAACGGTCCAGTCACTTACCGCCACGTTCTCTGAGTCCAAACTGATTTCTTTCTGGATTCAGCCCACTCTAGTGGCCCAATATTAGACCACCACATCAATATAGCGGCCCAATTTTAGACCGCTAGGTTTCCTGAGAATTGTTGACCTAAGGTTTGACCCAAGGGTTAATATGTCTATGATCCTAGATTGACTAATGATAGTCTGGGACTTGTAACCTTGTTCAAAGATATTTAAGATAAATTATGAAAGATAAAGAACGTACCGTTGTGCTGTCGAATTTTCTCCAAGGCATAACTTCGTTATTAATGCATTTCTTAAACTCATGAATCTATATTTGGTGCATTCTTATTGACATTAAGTCTTGAACATTCATTGAACTTATTACATGCGTGGCCAACTTTATTGCTATATGCGTGGAAGTAGCTTGATTTATACTTGAAGATGCAGATCGAGCACTGATTATATTCAAGGGCTCTATGCTAGTCCCCTCAGCTGATTGTCGAAAACATACTATATAAACCATGGGGTATGATGCTATTGGCATCGCATTACGCTGGGAGTACTTTCTATATAAAAAAGTGAAATATCCACGGGTGGTAATCCATATGAATTCACGAAGTACTTGTTACTAAGTGAAGAGTACATTCTTGCTTGTTACATGACTTGCTAGTACATTCTCATTACATTCTTGTTCATGAGAGGCCATAAATTACATTCTTACTTGATCATGCTTGCTCAATCATATCTTAACTTGATCATGTCTTGTTATATGGTTTATCGCATTCGCATGATTTTACCTTATTCTTTAGAGCTAAAACGCCAATCACGTTAATATTACCTTCATGTTGATGCGAAGATACCTACTGGGCAAGTGTGCTCATTTCCTACTTTCCAATCTTTTCAGGAGATGCAAATGAATCAGATTCGGATTTGAGTTATTCAAGTGATGGGTCTGAGAGCGAATGAGAGTCTCATAAAATTGAGAATGAAAACTTAGGAAGTTAATGATGTCTAGATCGAGTTCATGTAATTTTATTTTTATTGAGTCAAATATATTTAAGTAAGTTGGAATAGTCTATGTACTTGGATTTTTATCATTATCAATGGAAATAAAAGTTGATTAAATTGTTGTGCAATTGCATCTTATGTGCGATTGTCTTGCGCTCTGATTATTCTTACTTGCAAGAGGCTTACCATGTCGGCTATTCACGGTTCCCGAGATTGTCTTCCGCTGTATTAAAAGCTCGGGACGTGACAGTTAAGTTGGTATCAGAGCCTAAGTTCAAGGACTTAGGGAGAAAAGTTATGTCATAGGATAAGTCCAAGGTTTTAGGACATATACCTATGAACTAAGGAAGAAATTTACCCACCCATGTGAGAATTAGGTAGAGCCCGGGATAAGATAGTAAATTAGCCCTAGATAAATCCCTTTCAAAAATTCCATGGGAATTAACAACTTGTTATTTCTCTTAGGTACCTTATTATTATATTGGCTCATCGCGTAGACTGGGATGGTATGCAGCAGACTGTTGCGGGCCTCACTCAGCACTACAAATGATAGCCCAAGCGGCACAGGAGAAAGCACTGGGGACTTGCATCATAATTTTCGGAGCTTAAATCCTCCACGTTTCTATGGTTCTTCGAGCCAGACGAGGCCGAGAACTGGATCGATGAAATGAACCGTATATTTGACGTCATACAATGTAAAGACTAGGAAAAGTGCGTCTTGCTACTTTTCAACTCAATAAAGATTCACGTACATGGTGGAAGTCGGTTCCGGCACCTCCAGCTGACGTATTGTAGATCATGGTCTACAAGCCAATCCACACACATGGGAAGGTTTTCTTACCTTATTCCGTGCCAAGTATTGTTCAGAACATGTTAAGGAGAGAAAGGCTACGATGCTATTTCAGGGGTGGATTGGCTTGTAGACCATGATGCCTACATAAATTGCCGGAATAGGATTATCTATTTTCGAAAACCAGGTCTTCCAAGGTTTTCTTTCCTTGATATCAAATATAGGAAGCACCCTGCTATTATTTTATCTCTTCACACTTGCAAACTTATCTCGCAAGGATGTGAAGCCTTTCTTGCTTCCGTAATTATCACCAAATCCAAGGAGATCATCTTAGAAGATATCCCTATTGTCAATGAATTTCCGGATGTATTCCCATTAGATTTACCCATTTTACCGCCCGAGAGAGAAGTAAACTTTTCCATTGAACTTATTCTCGGAGCGACACCTGTTTCAATAGCTCCCTACATGATGTCCCCCACAGAACTTAAGGAATTGAAGAAGCAGCTTCAGGAATTATTGGATAAGGGATTCATACGACCTAGCACATCCCCTTGGGGTGCGCCAGTTCTATTGGTCAAGAAGAAAGATGGATCTCTCAGGCTATGTATCGATTATCGGCGACTGAACCAGTTTACTATCAAGAACAAATATCCGTTGCCGCATATCGATGAGCTCTTTGATCAACTTTCCGGAGCAGCATACTTTTCCAAGATCGACCTCAGATCAGGGTATCACCAGCTCAGGATCAAGGATGAAGACATATACAAAACTACTTTTCGAAGCCGTTATGGCCACTATGAATTTGTTGTAATATCGTTCGGGTTAACTAATGCCCCAGCAACATTTATGCAACTTATGAATAAAGTCTTCCAGCCTTATCTTGACCAGTTTGTAGTCGTCTTTATTAATGACATTCTTATTTACTTCAAGATAAAGGAGGAACATGAAGAACATTTGAAAATAGCCTTGCAGACTCTAAGAGAACACAAACTCTATGCCAAACTTAGTCAATGTGAGTTCTGGCTTAAGGAAGTCTCATTTCTTGGCCATATCATTTCAAAGGAAGGTATCGCTATGGATCCTTCTAAAGTGAAAGCTGTCAAGAATTGGAGCCGGCCAACGATTATGTCAGAAGTAAGAAGTTTTCTAGGTCTAGCTGGGTATTATAGGAGGTTTATTAAGGATTTTTCTAGGATTGCCGTTCCTTTGATAAGACTTACAAGAAAAGAAAATCCTTTTGTATGGTCGAAGGACTGTGAAAAGAGTTTCCTAACTCTTAAGGAACATCTCACGACAGTCCCTATATTATCATTGCCCGCTGAGGGTGGTGGATTTGAAGTCTATACGGATGCATCTGGCATTGGCCTAGGGTGCGTTCTTATGCAAAATGGGAAGGTGATCTGTTATTCTTCAAGACAGTTGAAGCGTCACGAAGAAAATTACCCTGTGCATGATTTAGAATTGGTAGCTATTATATTTGCCTTAAAATTTTGGCATCACTACCTTTATGGAGAGAAATTTACGGTCTATTCTGACCACAAAAGCTTGAAATATTTATTCTCTCAAAAGGAGCTAATTATGAGGCAAAGGAGATGGCTGGAATACCTTAAAACTTTGATTTTTCTATCCAATATCATCCTGGAAAAGCTAATGTTGTAGTCGATGCACTCAGCAAAAAACCGATGAGAAAGCTATCAAATCTTATGATTAGTATGACTAATCTCATTCCTCAATTTGTTTAGTTGAACTTAGATGTTGACACAAAGAAGGAAGATTATTTTGTAGCCAACATCCAAACTCAACCCGCCTTAATAGAAGATTTGGTCAAGCTGTAGGACAATGATCCAGTATTGCTGGAGATTAAAGCCAATATAGAGCAAAGGCCAGATTTCTCTATTTAAAATGATGGAAGGTTGCTATTCAAGGGCCGAATTTGTATACCGGACCATGTTGATACTAAGAAACTGATCTTGGAAGAAGCTTATAATTTCAAGTACACCATTCATCCTGGTAGTACTAAAATGTATCAAGATCTTAAAAGGAACTTCTGGTGGCCTAACATGAAAAGAGAAGTGGCAGATTTCGTGTCCCGCTGTCTCACTTGTCAGCAAGTAAAGGCAGAGCATTTAAAACCTGCAGGTAAATTACACCCCTTAAATATTCCCGAATGGAAATGGGAAAGTGTAGGGATGGATTTCATCATGGGTTTACCTAAAACAAGAGGGGGACACGATGGTATATGAGTGATCATAGATCGATTGACTAAGTCTGCACATTTTCTACCGATCAAAAGTCGATGGTCTGTGGATGTACTAGCAGCATTGTACATGAGGGAAATTATCAAATTGCACGGTGTCACCGCCAGCATTATATCTGACCGAGATCCTCGGTTTACATCATAATTCTGGAAAGGGCTACAACATTCCTTAGGGACCCGACTGAACTTTAGCATGGTATTCCATCCACAAACTGATGGTAAAATAGAAAGGACAAATCAAGTGGTGGAAGATATGCTCAGGGCTTATGCTATTGATTTTGGAGGAAGTTGACATGATCACTTGTCCCTAGTAGAATTTGCATACAACAATAGCCACCAAGCCAGTATACAGATGGCACCATTTGAAGCTCTGTATGGAAGAAGCTGTCGATCATTGATATGCTGGAATGAAGTAAGGGAGAGATAGTTTCTAGGCCCTGATATTATCAGGGATACTATAGAAAAAATAAAGCTTATTCGAGAAAGACTCCAGATGGAACAAGACCAGCAGAAATCTTATGCTAATAATCGAAGGCGCGACTTGGAGTTCCAAGTGGGAGACCATGTGTATCTTAAGGTTTCTCCGGGTCGTGGTATTCGAAGATTTGGTATTAAAGGTAAGCTTACTCCAAGATTTATTGGCCCATTTGAAATTCTGGAAAGGGTTGGTGAAGTGGCTTATTGACTGGCTTTGCCTCCACAACTAGCAGGAGTTCATGACATATTCCATGTCTCGATGTTGAAGAAATATGTTTATGATCGTTACCATTTTATCACTTATGATGATTTGGAGATTCAGAAGGATATGACATATGAACAAATACCAATTAAGATTCTTGAACGTGAAGTACGTCAACTACGAAATAAAACTATTCCTGTGGTCAAGATCCAGTGGACAAAGGAAGGAGAAACATGGGAAATAGAAGAAGCTATACGTAAAAGATTTCTAGAATTATTTAATTGTAAGTACACTCTCCATTAAGTCCATATATTGAATTTGGGGACCAAATTCTCTTAGGTGGGGGAGGGTGTAATGCCCCGTAATTTTTAAAATTATTACTGATATATTTAGGAATCTTCTAGAATTTTCAAAGGCCCAAATGAATTAATAAATGAATACTGGGTTAATTAAATCATTATTAAAGCCCAAATAAAGTAATCAATTTACCTAGCCTATTTAAATAAAGCCTAAAAGATTTAAGGACCAAGCCCATGAAGTTTGGCCCATATTTCTAGAGGGTTAATTAATTTATTCACGGAATATAAAGATAAATACCCATTGATTAGATAATTAAGAGGATAATAGAATAGAAGAGTTTGAATTAAATTCAAATTCGGCGCCCGAGATATTTAGCGGTCTATCGTGCAACCGCTACATACCGGTTAGCAGCCCATTAATCGACCGCTAAGCTCTGCTAGTTCCGTCAGTGGAAGAAAGAGCAAAAAGATTTGATCTTTGGCATTTTATCTCCTAGAGACTGAGCTGGGAGGATTAGTAAGCATTCTTAGGACTCTCAGAAGTCGGGCTAATAGCAAACAAGGACTCTAGAATGGATCTAATCCATGAAACCCTAGCAAAACCCTATAAATAGAACCCAGATTTGATCTGTGCGACCCTTACTTTGACTTGCGTGGAATCAAGGTAAGGAGGTATTATTTTGGATAAGTTTTTTAGAAGTTTTTAATCCCAATACATAGGACTAACATCCCTCAAAATTTCGTGCTAGGAGATCAAGCACACAAGGAGATAGAAACCTGCAAAGTTGCTGGTTCCACATTAGCGACCCAGAAAACTGTGCAAAAGTCCGGTGAATATCAAGGAATTAGGGAACCAAATCAAGGTATTTAAAACATGATCCTTTAGAACTTTTTGTTCCTCTTAGTATCTTCTTCTTACCCTCCAAATTTCATGTCCATAGGTCAAGAGAGTAAGGAGTTAGAGCAACGTGAAGTTGCTGATTTGTCACATGAAGGGCAGAACTAGGGCTCACTTCCAACCTCAAATTCGGAGTTTAGAAGTATTCCAAGAGGTAGGTCATCTCATGAACGGCTAAAACCTTGTTCTAGGATTAAAAGCCCTCCTATTTCATTAGATTTCATGAACTATGCATCAAGAATTTCATGTTTTATGCATCAAGTGTACATCCATGCATATTCTTAGCCCTAATTAAGTTAAGAGGAATTCTCTTGTTAATTCACAGAAAATCCATGCATCTTGTTAGCCTAATCTTCGTTCTATCATGATAGGGAAGTTTATATATATGTTGATTTCCTGACATGATGTGTTTTAAAACATTAGTTTCTTCTTATTTAATTTATTGTCAGACTTGATCTAGCGGCCTAAGTGTCGACCGCCAAACTTGTTTAGCGGCCCTACGATAAATCGCTAGACACTCTGAAACTTATTTTCTATGAAACCTCTGGCGGACCAGAAATAGACCGTTAAAGTCCTTCTGGCGGCCTTACAATAAACCGCCAAATTTCTGTAATGGCTCTATAATAGATCGCCAATGTTCCGTTTTCTGTCAACCCGAGACAAGATTTAAGAACTGCCCATTAAACTTATAATATGCCTAGTTAATTATGTTCCAAACCTGTTTAAGTATTGTTTTCTGACTCTGAGATCTATATTAATGTGCATACCGGTGGATTTCATGGTTCCTTACTATACCTAGGATTATTTTAAGCATAAGTTACTTTCATGCCAAATATATACATATTTTTGTATTTAATCCATGATTTAAATGCAACATTGACGAGATTTATGATTATCACGGAATATACATTCTCTTCTCATCTATAGAGTCATTTCTGTAAGTTCGTGGCATATATCCGGGTATATGACCATTAGTTACACTCTTTGCACTATAGGCACACAATCTTGGACTTGATAACCTCATATGGATATTCCTTCCAATGGACTAGGAAATATTATTTTAAGGCCTCCGTAAGTCTCTGCGAGCCTGAGATTCCCACTAGGATGTCGAGCTGATTGTACCATTAAAGTCCAATTGTCTAGAAAGTACTACCGACATTTTTTGAAATTCTATCCCATAACGGTTCAATACTCGACTGCTAAGGCCCATTAACGGTGCAGTATCTGACCGCCATGTTCTCTGAGTCCAAACTGATTTCTTTCTGGATTCAGCCCACTCTAGCGACCCAATATTAGACGGCCACATCAATATAGCGGCCCAATTTTAGACCGCTAAGTTTCCTGAGAACTGTTGACCCGAGGTTTGACCCAAGGGTTTATATTTCTATGATCCTAGATTGACTAATGATACTCTCGGACTTGTAACCGTGTTCAAAGATATTTAAGAAAAATTATGAAAGATAAAGAATGTACCGTTATGCTGTCAAATTTTCTCCAAGGCATAACTTCGTTATTAATGCATTTCTTGAACTCATGAATCTATATTTTGTGCATTCTTATTGACATTGAGTCTTGAACATTCATTGAACTTATTACATGCGTGGCCAACTTTATTGCTATATACGTGGAAGTTGCTTGATTTATACTTGAAGATGCAGATCGAGCACTGATTGTGTTCAAGGGCTCTATGCTTGTAGCAACCCTGATAAATGAATATTTGAAATAAATTAAAATATAAATATATTACCGGAGCAATACAGGAAATAAAACAAAGTACAAATAACGCCTCTTATCAAGGCGTTAATTTAAAAAGAAACGCCTCTATCTACGGCGTGACTAAAGAAAGGACGCCCTCACCTGACGGCGTCAAATCCCAACGCCAAAAAAGGGCAAGGACAATAAACGCCCCTATCTTGGGCGTGTTTTAAAAATAAGGAATGCCCTTATATAAGGCGCTTTTTAAGAAACGACCTGAACAAGGTCGTCAATTCAAGAATCGACGACCTGACCAAAGTCGTTAATTCCATTCGACACGGGAGCTTATCCAGGGAAGGATTATGTTAATCTAGTAAGTGTCTACTAGGGTAAGGACTCTATTAGGGATATATTACCCTCAATCAAACACTACTTTTGTTAGGACTCCAAAAATTCTATAAATAAACTGTTCGATCTAACCCTAGAATCTATTTGGACGAACTACTACCGCACGGTACGTGAAGAACAAACTGTTCTTCTAATTCCTTTTGTTCTCTGCTTTGCCTGCATGAAGAACTGATAATTCTTCATTTTCTTTTCCTTGTAGGAAGCTCTGCAGCTGCTGCCGAAGAACAGGTAATGTCCTTCGTTGTCTCGGTTATGTATACGAAGCTTAATATCTTCGTGTTTTATCCTCTATATGTTAACTAAGGATTGGTGTAGGAACGTGAAGACATCTAAAGGTTCTTCATCAAACACTATCTTCGTCCAACTTCTTCTGAATTATCTTCTACGTCCAGTCATCCAAGCCGAGAGTCATCTTCTCAAAACCTTCACGGGTCAATCTTCAATCAACTCTTAAGGTAGGTTTTCTCAAGTTACTGTAGCCCAAATGAAATTAATGCAAGATATATATATATAAGCATGTCATGCATACGGGATATATATAGTTTCGGTGTGTTTTCTGAAATATTTTGAAAGAGACGCCCCTGTCAAGGGCGCTACTTTACACGACACGACCCTTTTCAGGTCGTCAATTTAATATTTGACGCCCTGTACTCAAGTGTTAATTTCACTTAATCATGAATTAACCATGTTAAGAATTGATTATATATGAAATCCTGATTACATTAATGCATGATCCTCTGTCCTCAACCCTACTGATTTTTTTATCAAGATTTTATGATTGTTATCCTTGATTATCATGCAAATCGTGCTTTCTGATATTTATTGAATTCACGACCTGTACAAGGTCGTTTCCCATATGTTAACGCCCCATCATAGGGCGTGAATTATAAAAGTAACGCCCCTTCATAGGGCGCGTTTCTGTTAAAATCCCGAACAATATATTCTGTGAAAATAAGAATTTAATGATTAACGCCCTTTCCAAGGGCGCGTTTTTGATAATATCTGAAATTAATTATATCCTGTCCAATATTATGAATAAAAAGGACGCCTTCTGGTATAGGCGTCAAATCGTGAAGAAACGCCCCTGCCTAGGGCGCGTTTTAGCTAAATTACTGAAATATTGAAAATTCTGTAAAATGGAAACATATGTAAACGCCCTTCTGTTAGGCGTTATTTACTTGAGAAATGACTTAGCATAAGTCGTTATTTTACTGTAAAAATGATTTTTATCCTGATTCTGTTAACCGATGGTTTCATATCATGTAATATATATATCGGCACTATTCTCCACTCCGTGAGTATAGTCCCACTTTTCACGATTGTTTTATCGATCACACTCAATTCTCATTGACATACAAGCTCTCCATTGGACATTTCGTTCCTTTGGACTAGCGAGTTAGTCATGGAGACCTCCGTAAGACTCCTCGTAGCCTTAGATTCCCTCAAGGCCGACTGAGCTGGTTGTACCCTAAAAACCTATTACACAATTGATGCCATGTCAATCTAAAGAAACATGGTATACCGGCCCTTATGATTATACAAAGAGTATATCATAAGAAATTCCTTAATGGGATGATGATATCATGCCATATCATGCCATTCTTGTGAACCTCAATTCTATGATAAGAATGAGGGTATCTTACCTTTGATTTACTGTTCATGTGGACCTCAATTCTATATAAAGAATGTCCATATTGATTTGTCATGGTACCCAAGTTAAAGGAACCATATTCTACCTAGTTTTATCGATATCATGATTATTACCGTTATTATCGCCAATCTATGTCCTTTGTCATATTTTGGACTCTATTCTATCAAAGTTGTCATACGTGTCTACAAGCTTGATTATTGAAATTCTATATTGGCTATATAAACAAGAGTGGATGTCAAAACACATGATAAATGCCTGCGCATATAGGGCCCGATCTGGTCCTGGGAGGAGCACCCGAAAGTACTTGTGCCCATGGGAGTTAAAATGATAAGGTATCTGGCATTATACCGAGTACTTGACTTGCTTGATTGGACATTCCACACACATCTTGTACTTGAATCGTACTTGACTTGACATGAATTGCGTGGCCCGAAAAAGGGTAATTTACTTGCTTGATACATGATAGCCAAAGTTCTTGACATGACTTGTTAAACGTACTTGCTTGAATATCTTGAATACACTTGTCATCTTGTTGAAAGTTCATGATTAGTTCATCTTATTTCCTTGATATTACATTCTCTCTATCTTGTCGGTTGTGCGAGCATGCATAGCTTTATTGCATTCATGAAAGATATAATTACTTAAACCCCTTGCTAGTACTTGAGATATAATTTCCTACTGAGCTTTCGCTCATTCCGTTTGTCCCTTTTTTTACTTTTCAGGTAAGTCCGACGATGATGGAAGTCAATCGGATGGGAATGGTCAAGAGTGAAAGTGATAGAGCTGCTCAAGTGTCATCTAGTCTTTTCTATAGTTTCTTGAGTCAAATATGTATTCTTTTCCTTTTTATTAAACAGAGTATTAGATTTGTAATAGTCTATCCATTATGAAATAAAGGATTGGGTTATCTTGCTATTTTTGCGCATCTCTATTTTTGTGTCGAATACACGACCACTCTGATTGACATGATTGATATAAACTCGTCACGCGTCTCGGGGTATCTTCTGCGCTCGGGGCGTGACAGTTTTTGTGGTATCAGAGCCTAAGGTATTCAATTCCTAGGAAAAACCCAAGTCCAAGGATAAGTTGAACGTTTAACCAAGTGAGATTGGGTAGAACCAAGGGTTAAGAGTCAATGAGTCTTTTAATAAGATCACAGTGATATAATACTAACGTAGCTATCGTAATTGTAGGATAATGGCTGCCGAACGTGCTCAATGGCGCAACATGCAGCGTACCCTTCAAGGGATGACTCAAGTGCTACAACAGGTAGCACAAGGTGGTACTCCACGAGCTGGAAGCTTACACCAAGCCTTTAAGAACATGAATCCCCCGAAGTTTATGGGATCGACCGATCCGGACGATGCCGAGCATTGGGTTCGGGAAACCGAACGCATATTCCGTGTCATGCAATGCACGGACCAGGACAAAGTTCTATTAGCTACATTCCAGTTAGAGAAAGATGCTAGATGCTGGTGGGAGTCTATTGAAGCAACCATCGATCCTACTCAAGTAACATGGGAAGAATTTGTGGAATACTTCAATGCTAAATATTTCTCGGACCGAGTCCAAGAAAAGAAGGCTGCAGAATTCGCTGCATTAAAGCAACGATCCTTATCATTAGCAGATTATGAAGCTCAGTTCTCCAGGTTGTCTAGATATGCTAAGCATCTTATTAGCACGGAGAAGATGAAAGCCCGTAGATTTCTTAATGGGCTTAGGCCCCACT
Source organism: Amorphophallus konjac (assembly GCA_022559845.1). Taxonomy (NCBI): domain Eukaryota; kingdom Viridiplantae; phylum Streptophyta; class Magnoliopsida; order Alismatales; family Araceae; genus Amorphophallus; species Amorphophallus konjac. The sequence goes on along the minus strand of CM040122.1, from coordinate 67,247,767 downwards.
ATATTACTCAACTGGCGCCTATGGACATCCAAGTTTATTCTGAAATAGTGCGCCGAGCTCAATTACTTGAAGATGCCACGGAGCTATCTGATAGGATCCGTGGAAAAGACAAGAAGGAGCAAGTCACATGTTCGGGTTCTTTCAAACCCAACTTTAAGAAGAGGCCCAATAATGGAGGTTCATCCTCTCAAGATTTCAAGTTCAAGAAATCCAAGCCCTTCTCTATCACCACTACACATTCTAATACAGTATGCAAGCATTGTGACAAGGCTGGTCACAAGACCGAAGAATGCTGGAGGAAATTAGGAGCTTGTCTCCGTTGTGGAAGCCGTGAGCATCGGATTCCCGAGTGTCCATTAATGAATGACCAAGCCGGTGATGGTAAACGCCCGGTGACGAAGAATGCTCGTCTTCATGCAATCCAGGAGACCGAACCTGAAGAAGAAGGCGGATTAGTGGAAGGTACATTGAAAATTTGTTCCAAAAGTGCTTATGTCTTATTTGATACGGGTGCATCACATTCCTTTATTTCTAAGAAGTTTGCCGACCCGTTACCGTTAGAACCAGAATGGATAAAAATAGTTCTAACTACTCCTCTTGGAAGTGAAAATGATATTACTCATCACTACCAAAACTGTGAGGTAATGGTTCAAGGTAGGAATTTACCTATAGATCTCATATGTCTCGATCTAAAGGAGTATGATGTTATACTGGGAGCGGACTGGTTATCCAAATACCAGGCAACGGTTGATTGCCGCAACAGCCGAATTGCTTTCAAAGATTTTCCAGAATTAGTCTTTACTCGCCCAAAGAGTCGGAGCAAATCCCCTCTTATTTTGGCTCTTCAAGCAAGCAAGCTCGTCAGGAAAGGATGTGTATCCTTCCTTGCTTTTGTCACTGTTAAAGAAGCCAAGGAAACCAAGATAGAAGACATTCCGGTAGTGCAAGAATTTCCAGACTTATTTTTGGAAGATTTGCCGGGATTACGCCCTCAAAGAGAAGTGGCCTTCACCATTGACTTAGTCCTTGGTGCTGGTCCAGTTTCAAAGGCACCCTATAGAATGTCCCCGGCGGAACTCAAAGAGTTGAAGGAGCAGTTGATGGAACTAATTCGAAAGGGGTTTATTAGACCAAGTACTTCCCCGTGGGGAGCACCAGTCTTATTTATAAAGAAGAAGGACGGATCCATGAGATTGTGCATCGACTATCGACAGTTGAATCATCTCACTATCAAGAACAAGTATCCACTGCCGAGAATCGATGAGTTATTTGATCAGATTTCAGGATCCAAATATTTTTCCAAAATTGATCTCAGGTCGGGTTATCATCAATTGAGAATCAAGGATGAAGATATTCATAAGACTGCGTTCAGAAGCAGGTATGGCCACTATGAATTAGTTGTTATGCCTTTTGGACTAACAAATGTCCCTGCTGCCTTTATGCAGTTAATGAATAGCATATTCAGGCCTTACTTGGATCAATTCATAGTAGTCTTCATTGATGATATATTGATATATTCCAAGACTAAGGAAGAACATGAAGAGCATTTGAGGATTGCATTACAAATCTTGAGGACAAATCAACTATATGCTAAGCTCAGCAAATGCGAGTTCTGGCTTGAAGAAGTGGCTTTTCTCGGACATGTCATATCAAAGGACGGATTATCTGTAGATCAGTCAAAAGTTGAAGCTGTGAGAAATTGGGAAAGACCCACTAATGCAAGCGAGATCAGAAGTTTCTTAGGTCTTGCAGGCTATTATCGGCGATTCATCAAAGATTTCTCTAAGATCGCCGTACCACTTACAAGATTAACTCGTAAGGAGATCCGATATGAATGGAGTGAGGAATGTGAAAGAAGTTTCCAAACTCTCAAGGATCATCTCACTACAGCTCCGGTGTTAGCTCTACCAAGAGAAGGAGAGAAATTCGAGGTCTACACTGATGCTTCTGGCATTGGCCTCGGATGTGTCCTAATGCAACAAGGAAAGGTCATAGCATACTCTTCACGTCAACTGAAGAAGCATGAGGAGAATTACCCCGTCCATGACTTAGAACTGGCCGCGGTGGTATTTGCCCTAAAGATATGGAGACACTACTTATATGGAGTGCAGTTTACTGTATACTCCGATCATAAAAGTCTCAAATATCTATTTTCATAAAAGGAGCTAAACATGAGACAAAGACGCTGGCTAGAATATCTCAAGGACTTCGACTTCAATATTCAATACCATCCCGGAAAGGGTAATTATGTTGCTGATGCCCTTAGTCGAAAGCCGAGAGCAATGATAGCCAATTGTATGATACAAGAATGGAGGTTGCTAGAACAATTCTCCGAGCTCAATATAAGCATGGGCAAGGAAGCCAAATTTGTCACATTATCTCATGTAAGCATACAGTCAGATTTATTATCTGAGATACAAGCGCTTCAGGATAATGATCCTATATTAGTGGAAATCAAAGGCAGATTAGAAGGACAATCTGATTTTCAACTAACTTCTGATGGAAGATTATTATTCAAAGGTAGAACTTGTATACCCGACTGTCCGGAATTAAAGAAGAAGATCTTAGATGAAGCTCACCGATCAAGGTACACTATTCATCCAGGATCAACCAAAATGTATCAAGATGTAAAAAGAAACTTTTGGTGGCCCAACATGAAAAGAGAAATAGCAGACTATGTATCACGCTATCTCACATGCCAACAGGTCAAGGCAGAACACCAAAAGCCTGCAGGAAAACTACATCCTCTAGATATTCCTAAGTGAAAGTGGGAGGATATTGGTATGGATTTCATCATGGGTTTATCCAAATCAAAAGGAGGACATGATGGAATATGGGTTATTATTGACCGTCTAACTAAATCGGCGCATTTCTTGCCAATAAAGAGCCGATGGTCAATTGATGTACTAGCTGCACTATACATCAAGGAAATAGTCAGGATACATGGAATTCCTGTCTCAATCGTGTCTGACAGAGATCCCCGATTTACTTCTCACTTTTGGAAGGGATTACAACATTCGTTGGGAACAAGGCTCAACTTTAGTACTGCTTTTCACCCACAAATGGATGGTCAGACCGAGAGAGTTAATCAAGTTGTTGAGGATATGCTGAGAGCATGCCTCATTGACTTTGGAGGAAGCTGGCACGATCACTTGCCACTAGTGGAATTTGCATATAATAATAGCTACCAAGCTAGTATCCAAATGGCACCTTTCGAAGCTTTATATGGAAGGAGTTGCCGATCACCCATATGCTGGAACGAGGTTGGAGAGAAACAACTATTAGGTCCAGACATGGTAAGGGATACAACTGAGAAGATACAGGTAATCCAAGAAAGATTGCAAGTTGCTCTGACCAGGCAAAAGGCTTATGCAGATACAAGAAGGAGAGATCTTGAATTCCAAATCGGAGATCATGTATTTCTTAAAATATCGCCTGGATGTGGCATACGAAGATTTGGTGTTAAGGGCAAGCTTACGCCAAGATTCATCGGACCATTTGAGGTACTCGAAAGAGTTGGCGAGGTTGCTTATCGCATCGCGTTACCTCCTCAATTGTCCGACGTGCATAATGTGTTTCACATATCTATGTTGAAGAAGTATGTGCACGATCCATCTCATATTATTGAACATGGAGATCTGGTGATCCAGAAAGATCTCACCTATGAACAGAAGCCTATGAAGATCTTAGATCGAGAAATACGAGCTCTAAGGAATAAGGTTATTCCCATGCTCAAGGTGCAATGGAATAAGAATCCTGAACATGAAGCGACATGGGAGACCGAGGAATCTATGAAGAAACGATTTCCCGAGTTGTTCTAAGAGGTATATACTCTACACTCTCCACGTATATACATAATATGCAATTGAATTTGGGGACCAAATTCTTTTTAAGTGGGGGAGGGTGTAGCAACCCTGATAAATGAATATTTGAAATAAATTAAAATATAAATATATTACCGGAGCAATACAGGAAATAAAACAAAGTACAAATAACGCCTCTTATCAAGGCGTTAATTTAAAAAGAAACGCCTCTATCTACGGCGTGACTAAAGAAAGGACGCCCTCACCTGACGGCGTCAAATCCCAACGCCAAAAAAGGGCAAGGACAATAAACGCCCCTATCTTGGGCGTGTTTTAAAAATAAGGAACGCCCTTATATAAGGCGCTTTTTAAGAAACGACCTGAACAAGGTCGTCAATTCAAGAATCGACGACCTGACCAAAGTCGTTAATTCCATTCGACACGGGAGCTTATCCAGGGAAGGATTATGTTAATCTAGTAAGTGTCTACTAGGGTAAGGACTCTATTAGGGATATATTACCCTCAATCAAACACTACTTTTGTTAGGACTCCAAAAATTCTATAAATAAATTGTTCGATCTAACCCTAGAATCTATTTGGACGAACTACTACCGCACGGTACGTGAAGAACAAACTGTTCTTCTAATTCCTTTTGTTCTCTGCTTTGCCTGCATGAAGAACTGATAATTCTTCATTTTCTTTTCCTTGTAGGAAGCTCTGCAGCTGCTGCCGAAGAACAGGTAATGTCCTTCGTTGTCTCGGTTATGTATACGAAGCTTAATATCTTCATGTTTTATCCTCTATAGGTTAACTAAGGATTGGTGTAGGAACGTGAAGACATCTAAAGGTTCTTCATCAAACACTATCTTCGTCCAACTTCTTCTGAATTATCTTCTACGTCCAGTCATCCAAGCCGAGAGTCATCTTCTCAAAACCTTCACGGGTCAATCTTCAATCAACTCTTAAGGTAGGTTTTCTCAAGTTACTGTAGCCCAAATGAAATTAATGCAAGATATATATATATAAGCATGTCATGCATACGGGATATATATAGTTTCGGTGTGTTTTATGAAATATTTTGAAAGAGACGCCCCTGTCAAGGGCGCTACTTTACACGACACGACCCTTTCCAGGTCGTCAATTTAATATTTGATGCCCTGTACTCAGGCGTTAATTTCACTTAATCATGAATTAACCATGTTAAGAATTGATTATATATGAAATCCTGATTACATTAATGCATGATCCTCTGTCCTCAACCCTACTGATTTTATTATCAAGATTTTATGATTGTTATCCTTGATTATCATGCAAATCGTGCTTTCTGATATTTATTGAATTCACGACCTGTACAAGGTCGTTTCCCATATGTTAACGCCCCATCACAGGGCGTGAATTATAAAAGTAACGCCCCTTCATAGGGCGCGTTTCTGTTAAAATCCCGAACAATATATTCTGTGAAAATAAGAATTTAATGATTAACGCCCCTTCCAAGGGCGCATTTTTGATAATTCCTGAAATTAATTATATCCTGTCCAATATTGTGAATAAAAAGGACGCCTTCTGGTATAGGCGTCAAATCGTGAAGAAACGCCCCTGTCTAGGGCGCGTTTTAGCTAAATTACTGAAATATTGAAAATTCTACAAAATGGAAATATATGTAAACGCCCTTCTGTTAGGCGTTATTTACTTGAGAAACGACTTAGCATAAGTCGTTATTTTACTGTAAAAATGATTTTTATCCTGATTCTGTTAACCGATGGTTTCATATCATATAATATATATATCGGCACTATTCTCCACTCCGTGAGTATAGTCCCACTTTTCACGATTGTTTTATCTATCACACTCAATTCTCATTGACATACAAGCTCTCCATTGGACATTCCGTTCCTTTGGACTAGCGAGTTAGTCATAGAGACCTCCGTAAGACTCCTCGTAGCCTTAGATTCCCTCAAGGCCGACTGAGCTGGTTGTACCCTAAAAACCTATTATACAATTGATGCCATGTCAATCTAAAGAAACATGGTATACCGGCCCTTATGATTATACAAAGAGTATATCATAAGAAATTCCTTAATGGGATGATGATATCATGCCATATCATGCCATTCTTGTGAACCTCAATTCTATGATAAGAATGAGGGTATCTTACCTTTGATTTACTGTTCATGTGGACCTCAATTCTATATAAAGAATGTCCATATTGATTTGTCATGGTACCCAAGTTAAAGGAACCATATTCTACCTAGTTTTATCGATATCGTGATTATTACCGTTATTATCGCCAATCTATGTCCTTTGTCATATTTTGGACTCTATTCTATCAAAGTTGTCATACGTGTCTACAAGCTTGATTATTGAAATTCTATATTGGCTATATAAACAAGAGTGGATGTCAAAACACATGATAAATGCCTGCGCATATAGGGCCCGATCTGGTCCTGGGAGGAGCACCCGAAAGTACTTGTACCTATGGGAGTTAAAATGATAAGGTATCTGGCATTATACCGAGTACTTGACTTGCTTGATTGGACATTCCACACACATCTTATACTTGAATCGTACTTGACTTGACATGAATTACGTGGCCCGAAAAAGGGTAATTTACTTGCTTGATATATGATAGCCAAAGTTCTTGACATGACTTGTTAAACGTACTTGCTTGAATATCTTGAATACACTTGTCATCTTGTTGAAAGTTCGTGATTAGTTCATCTTATTTCCTTGATATTACATTCTCTCTATCTTGTCGGTTGTGCGAGCATGCATAGCTTTATTGCATTCATGAAAGATATAATTACTTAAACCCCTTGCTAGTACTTGAGATATAATTTCCTACTGAGCGTTCGCTCATTCCGTTTGTCCCTTTTTTTACTTTTCAGGTAAGTCCGACGACGATGGAAGTCAATCGGATGGGAATGGTCAAGAGTGAAAGTGATAGAGCTGCTCAAGTGTCATCTAGTCTTTTCTATAGTTTCTTGAGTCAAATATGTATTCTTTTCCTTTTTATTAAACAGAGTATTGGATTTGTAATAGTCTATCCATTATGAAATAAAGGATTGGGTTATCTTGCTATTTTTGCGCATCTCTATTTTTGTGTCGAATACACGACCACTCTGATTGACATGATTGATATAAACTCGTCACGCGTCTCTGGGTATCTTCCGCGCTCGGGGCGTGACAATGCTAGTCCCCTTGGTTGATTGTTGAAAACATACTATGTAAACCATGAGGTATAATGCTACTGGCGTCGCATTACGCAAGGAGTACTTTCTTTATAAATAAGTGAAATATCCACGGGTGGTAATCCACATGAATTCACGAAGTACTTGTTACTAAGTGAAGAGTACATTCTTGCTTGTTACATGACTTGTTAGTACATTCTCGTTACATTCTTGTTCATGAAAGGTCATAAATTACATTCTTGTTGTATCATGCTTGCTCAATCATATCTTAACTTGATCATGTCTTGTTACATGGTTTATCGCATTCGCATGATTTTACCTTATTCTTTAGAGTTAAAACGCTAATCACGTTAATTTTGCCTTCATGTTGATGCGAAGATACCTACTGAGCAAGTGTGCTCATTTTCTACTTTCCAATCTTTTCAGGAGATGCAAATGATTCGGATTCGGATTCGAGTTATTCAAGTGATGGGTCCGAGAACGAATGAGAGTCTCATAAAATTGAGAGTGAAGACTTAGGAAGTTAATGCTGTCTAGATCGAGTTCATGTAATTTTCTTTTTATTGAGTCAAATTGATTTAAGTAAGTTGGAATAGTCTATGTACATGGATTTTTATCATTATCAATGGAAATAAAAGTTGATTAAATTATTGTGCAATTGCATCTTATGTGTGATTGTCTTGCGCTCTGATTATTCTTACTTGCAAGAGGCTTACCATGTCGACTGTTCACAGTTCCCGAGATTATCTTCCGCTATATTTAAAGCTTAGGGCGTGACACCGCATCTCTGGGGATAATATCTCTACAACCCTCTAAGCCTTATAGCTTACTGTCCGAGGATTAAACCTTACCTGCTGAGCCCCACAGCTTGCTCTGCTGATACACAGCTTACCCTGAGTTTACAGATGAAAAACCAAGAAACAAAGAAAATAATAACAGAATTGAAAAATGTAGCTCCACTTGAGCGATGTGACTCAGGATTTGATCCAGGAGTCAGGACAGACAAGAAACTCTCAATTTCACTTCTCTCACAGCCCTTCTACGACACTATATCTTTCTCTCTTAGCAACAATCTCTTTCACTCTTTAGATTCTTCTCCCTCTCTTGCTCTTTTTCTCTTCTTCTTCTAATTTGCTCTGATCTGTATTCTTCCCTTTCTGTCTGTGTCTTGAATTCGAGTGCTGGGCTGCCTTTTTATAGGGTACAAGATCAGTGGTCTCACAAACTCCTTATTTAGGCGTGTGGTGGCCACGCTCCCGCGCATTTCGAGATTTCACGTGTCAGATCTAGTAGTTAGAATGAGGCCACATGGCTGAGTATTCTTGGAGAGCCAACTGCCTTGAATCACGTCTTTCATTAACTTGAATCTTGGATCACATGCCCACATGAGTCTCTGCTACTCTCAGTCCACTTAATATTTGACTGAATCCTATCAATAAGGAAAAAGACATTTTGTCAAACACATGTTTCATTAAAATGCATACTTAGACAATATTTAGAGAAATCAAGTACTCAGACCAAAGAAATGTGTGATTATTCAAATGATTTAAGTATGGACTTGATGCACAGACTTGGTAACCTGAATCTACATGTGCATCGACCCTGGTTTCTACATGTGTACAAACCTAGATGCTTCATGTGCACAGACCCTAGATATGCACAGACCTATATGTGCTCAAGCTCTAAATGCTGCATGTGCACGGACCCTAGATATGCATAGACCTATATGTGCTCAGACTCTAAATGCTGCATGTGCACGGACCCTGGATATTCACAGACCTATATGTGCTCAGACTCTAAATGATGCGTGTGCATGGACCCTGGATATGCACTGACCTATATGTGCTCAGACTCTAAGACTCTACATGTGCACAGACCTAGATGCTTCATGTGCACTGATCTTGTGAAGTAATTATATGTACTGACCTCACAGACTAAAATGTGGATGTGCACCGACTTTCTAATGTGTGTACTGGCATGCTAGCATCAACCTTCATATGACGTGTATTGACCTATGCATGTGCACAGACCTCAGACTAAGCATGTGCACAGACCTCACTAAGCCAGTTGTAAAATGTGCAATGACCTTGTAGAACAAGAGGTGAAATGTGCATCGACTTTCTAATGTGCATCAACTTGAAAGACTTATATGCAAACTTTGCACTGACTTTCTAGGCTGAGAGTTAACGTGTGCACAGACCTTACACTATCAATGCAAATATGTGCACAGACCTTAAGTTCATTGAGATACAGGATGTATGGACCTGATAGGCTTCAGACTAAAATAAACATTGACCTATATACTTCAACCATGAGCATGCACCGACCTATCATGCTTCAAATGTAAACATGCATTGACCTTTATGCTTCAGACTGAAATGTGAATCGACCTTACCTGACGAAGAGAAAGTATATGCACCGACCTGTATACTTCAGACTGGAATGTGCATCGACCTTACCTGTCGAGGAGAAGGTATATGCACCGACCTTTGTTCAGATCAAATGCCATATGTGCGTTGACCTTAGAGTTTAATGAAGTGGAAGGTACATCAACCTTATGACTTACAGATATGCACTGACCTTATAGACATATGTTGACATGTGCACCGACCTGCCTATCTCAATGCATGAAAGCACAAACTGTTGTCTGCACCAAAACACCCATCAACAAAACACATCATCAAATCCAGAAGGAGACACAACAGCTGAGCCTCCTCAGGAGGGATTTCAGTATATGGAAATGCATCAGGAAGAAGCAGTTCAACATCAAGAATAGCAAGAAGCTCAGCAAGAAGTTTTTGAACCTAAAGCTCTTGTTCCTGCTCTCCTCAGCCAGGTGCCTTCATAGGAGCTGGAGTTCCTCTAGTTTTCCCTCCTCAACCTGATAGCTCATATCAGCCATCTTCCTCTACTCAACCTACTGCCTCAACATTTCAAATACCTCCATAATCGTACCATTTTATATCCACTCAATTTCAGAATATTCAATCTTCATTACATGTAATGTCCATAAATTTTGATATGAGGCTGAGTAGACTTGAGCTCAAAATGGAAAGTAGTTTTGTAGAGCAGCATCAGCAGTCAGACTAGGATGTGAGAAGATTTAATAGGCCGGTTGGCACCCTTGGAGATGTGTCCACACAATCCTCATTGATGCAGACTAGACTACACACTCAACTTCAAAAGATTGAAGGCCAGTTCCAGTAGGGCAACTCACATCAACGAGAAACAATTTCACAAATAGCCCAAATGAGACTGGGATTCAATAACTTGTTTGACAAGTTCAGGTATTTGGAAACAAATATTGATTATCTCATGCAGGATGCTAAAAATTTGAGAGATCAACTGCCACAAGCTGGAGGAGAAAGTGTAGCTAAGAGCTCCTATCGTCAAACCTCCTCCACTACAACATCTCCCATGGAACATGGTCTTGATCAGTTTGTAGTTCACTTATATGATATACTTCATGGGATGTCAGACTCATTGGAAAGCAAAATAATCACACTTCAGAGATTGGTTCAGGACAAGATGCAAGAAATGAATGATCGACTCCATCGCCTTGAACATACAGTCCTTGCAAGATCTTCCAGGAGACCAGGCCCCCCAGCATGACTTGTCCCCATGATCTGTTTTTCATGATGTCAAATGGGGAGACAGAGTCATAGGTTATAGAGTCCAGAGTCATACATATGGTATATCAACTTGTCAGTCAGTTTGTATATTGTTATGAGTCCATCTTTTATAGTCACAAGTCTTGCATGAGTGTCCTATAGTCACAAGTCTTGCATGATTATCCAGTACAGCTTGTGCTAAATGTTAAATGAATGTTTGCTGTTTGAATGAAAGAAAGTTTCTTCTTTAATGGACTTGTGCTTGTGCTATCTTTAATGGACTTGTGCTTGTGCTAATGATAAATGAATAATGAAATGACTCATAGAGTTAATTAAAATGACTCATAGTTGCCATCATCAAAAAGGGGGAGAATGTTGTGTCCCTAGTTTTGATGATACCCAACTATGAATCATTGGAATATGATGAAGTATAGTTTGATTTTCAAACTCTATGAATCATCTAAATACGTTTGTCAATGTATGTCAAGTTCTATGAATCATTAATATAAGTATCATGAATGATTTACTCCACAAATGTGTAATTCTGAAATACTCTTATGGGAATAAACAGGTCCAAACATCACCAAATCAATTCAAGGACAGAAGCTCTTGTGTGTCAACATTGGACTCAAATGGAGTCGACGTAGCTACTCAGAAGAGCAATTCTGCGTCAACACAATTCACAAATTAAAGTTGACGGCGTCGACTTAACTCACCTCATGACGTCGATGCAATAGCATCTGTATGCCAGGATTGCAAAAGAAAGATAGCGGCATCGACACAGTGCACCTTACGAGATCGACACAACGGGTTAGGAACTGGTGTTCTCAAACTCATCTTCAAGAAATATAAGCCGATAGAGTCGATGCACCAACTGAATAGCGTCGACGCACCAACTCCAAGACTACTTGTGTCCCAATTCTGTACGATAATACTAGTGCTATAAATTTAACCAAGAATCCTATCCAGCACTCTAGGACCAAGCATATTGAAATTAGGCACCATTTTATTAAAGATGAGGTCATTAAAAGAAATTTTGAATTACATTTTGTTGAAACCGAAAAATAGATCTCCGATATTTTCACTAAGCCTCTATGTAATGATAGATTCACTACCTTGAGAAGAGAGCTTGGTTTGTGTAGACCTCACAACAAGATTGACTGAAGTGACTGAAAATCAAATATCCTCATGCTGTGTAGAGTTTAGGTTGAATACATGCTTCCATGGGTGTCACATTAAGGGGGAGCTTGGTGCATGAAATTGTTGCATAAGTCACATTGCATAAGTCCAGCTTATACGGTGTTTCAAATCTTTGTTGCATCAGTGGTCTGTCTGTTCATGCATTGTTATGTCATGGACTCCTCATCACATAACCAACTTAGTCTTCCTTCCTGGCCAACATTCCCTGTCTTGACCAATTAATCTGTCCTTGAATTCACTTGCATATTTGGTCAATTCAACCTCCTTTGTGAACAATTCCGTTTGATTAGTCCGATAAGGACTCATTAATTCAAGGGGAGATGAAACAACAACATTCTCTTTCAAGAGACTATTGGTCTTTCCAGGCCGACCCTTTGATATCTTAATGTTTTAAGGTCTATAAACATTTGAATTTGAAGTTAAAAACTATAGAAGGTCTATTCATGTGCCTTGAATTTTGTTAAAACAGCCTAAAAAGATAATGTCCTCACCCTTTTTTGAATGTCTGAAAATTAAGAGTAATGAGGCCACTTTGGTTGAAGTGTTTCAAGTTAAGTATTGTATTTAAGCATTACATGGTTCAAAATTGTCAAGGGAATATGCTATAGACTTGAAACAAATGGCAGAGCAATGACTTAGTCACTGAGAAACTATTGTCTTTCACCAAAATGGTGATAAAGACGTGTGTCATGAAGTACCAAGTTAACTCTGTTCCAAAAGTTTGAACATGGAAAAATGAGGCAAAGGTGATCAGTCAGACTGAGTAATTGGGGATACTGGCGTCTGATAAACGTGTATCCTCATGTCAAAAGGTTTGTACTAGATTATTGAAGCAGAATGGTTAGCCATACTGAGTAACCGAGGACTCTGACGTGTAAAAAGTATGTTTCCTCGTGTAAAAAGGTATGCGCTAGCCCTAAATGCTCATAAAATTTTAAAAAAAATGGTGATAAGAAAAGTCTGAAAAATGAAATAGCTGACCCAAGGCTTAACAACAAAACACAAAAAAGCTTAATTTCAATACTAGTTGAAACTTTTCCTAAATGGGTTTGATGAAATTGATGAGTAAGGCCTAGAGAAAAGGGAAAGGGCTGAGTTTAAAAAGGGTTGGTTTAATTAAATTTTTGGCAAGAATGATTTCATTTGGTTTTGATTTCAACTTCAGGTTTATCTGTTTTTAAACCATTAAAAATAAAGTGTGGGAACTAATAATTAGTTTCTTCAAAGTGAATGCACTTGTTTTTCAATTTCTACAACCCTGGAAAATGAATCTCCCTTTCTGGTCGAAAGTTTCCTTCAAATTTGTCCATTTATCCCATTTATAAGTTAAATCCTTCGCTATTCACTTTTTTCTTTCACCTTTTCACTTTACCCTCTCGGTTGTCGTGTTCCCTTCACTCGACAAACGGAAACCGACTTCTGCCGCAGAGGTTCTCAGCCAGGCCGACTTCCGTCGTGCCATTCTCTTCTCCCTGTGAGCCCTCCCGTTCATCCCATGGCACCAAGGAAGTCCGTTGCGATGAAGGTCGCTCCTTCTCCCAAAGGCAAGGTCCCGGCAGAATCCACAGCATCCGTTTCTAGGGCGGAACGACGTACAAAGTCTCGCCACGATCCACCGTCCATGCTACCTCAGAAGAGAAAGGCAACTGCTTCTGGCTCTCGAGCCAAGTCCAAGGTGACAGAGGGCACACCATCAAAGGGCAAGCAAGGTAGAAGAGAAAGCACTCAAACGGCTAGGGCTCGCGAAGAATCACCAGAGATAAATCATGTTCTAGGAGCCATCGAATCAAGAAACATCCTCTTTGCCAGATGGTTCGATCTGGACGACCAAAAGTTACTGGAGCTTTTCCCAGAATTACCTGCGATTATGAAAGCGCAGGGGTGGACAGATTTTATCTCCGCTCACAAAAGGTATTACCCAGAACTGGTTCAGGAATTCTATCATAACTTGCAATTAGTGAATGGGAAGCTCTACACAATTGTGAAGGATGTAGTGATTGGCATCACAAAGAAACTTTTATGGGTTGCTTTGAAGGTTCATGCATCTGAGGCAGACCCCAAATCTACTCAGTTTGATGAAAGGGAAGGTTTTAGTCTGATGATAGGGTAGCCTACTCCTGCCGAAATCCTAAAGGGCATAAATGCCAATGTCTTTCCCCCATTCCACGGACTTCTCCACCACATGTTCGCCACTATTATTTCTCCCGAAGGTGGGGGTCGGGGACAAGTCAACCGCACCCACATCTTCCTTTTCTATCACCTACTCAAGAAACAACAAATCTCTCTGCCTACGTTAATGTTGGACCATTTTGAATACTGTATGAAATACAAAACAAAATCTCTTCCTTATGCCTCCCATCTTACTTCTATCTTTGAATTGGCTGCAATTCCACTCACGTATGAAGTGTGCAAAATTATTCCTAAAAGGAATATCTATTCCTTTTACAATGTTAGTACCTTCATGAAATACACAAAAGAAGGTGATGTTGTTTCGAGGCAGCTACCCACTGCCGAAGGCTATCACCCCGAAACTCCTCACGATGATGTTCCTCCAGATCCATCGACTCAGCCTTCTGCCATTCCTTCTCCAAGTCCTCCTCCAGCACCCACACCACCATCTACTTAACCTGCTTCAAGGAATCTGCAAGTCGTCCCATGGACGGCACCTGTCAGAACTCCACCTCCTCCATCCTCTCAACAAATACCAGTTCAAGTTCCAGGGCCTTCATAGGCTTCTACCTCTATTCTTGCTGCTGCTACATCACACTCTGTGCCACCTGAGCTCTACAATTTCATCTCCTCTCGGTTTGCCACTTTAACTACTCAGTTCAATTCCTTTTCACCTTCTTTCTTTCCTTCTTGGCCCATTTGAGGGGCTTGCTGTTGTAGATGGCAACTTTTTGAGTGTTAACAATCACCGAGTCAACGAACCTCGTATTACGATTAAACATAATTAATTATAGTATACAATTAATTAATTATAGGCAGGGTAGAGAAATATTTCAGGGGTTTTCGAAGGAAAAAAATCGGTCAAAAATACGTCGAAAATTTTTGACGGAATATGTTTCGGTCGGAAATACGTCGGTAATTTCTGACGTATTTTCGACCGAATTCGATTCCGTCGGAAACCGCTGATATATTTTTATCGATTTCTGTTATTTATTACATATATTTATATATTGTATCGTGCTTCGCCGACTTGATCTAGCTCGGACGTACCGTATCGTATCTGAGAAAGCCTGATATGGTGCTGCTCATCCTGGGATCGCCCGAGTCGGGCAAAGTCACAGTAAGAGAGAGAGAGAGAGAGAGAGAGGGAGGAAGGGAGAAAGAAGAAGGGGAAGAAATGATCGATACACGTCGAGTCGGTGGCGACTCGGGCGTACCGTACCGGATCAGAGAAGGGCCGATCCGGTACGGATCACATAGTCGGCAAACCTCATATTATGATTAAATATAATTAATTATAGTATACTATTAATTAATTATAAGAAGGGTAGAGAAATATTTCAGGTTTTTTGACGAAATGTATTTCGGTCGGAAATACGTCGGCAATTTCTGATGTAATTCTGACCGAATTCTATTCCGTCGGAAACCACTGATATATTTCTATATACTTCTATTATTTATTACATATATTTATATATTATATCATGTTTCGCCGACTCGGTCCGGCTCGGGCTTACTGTATCGTATCTGACAAAACCAGAACAAGGGATCATCACGGGATCGCCCGAGTCGGGCAAAGTCACCGTGAGAGAGAGAGAGAGAGAGAGAGAGAGAGAGAGAGAGAGAGAGAGAGAGAGAGAGAGAGAGAGAGAGAGAGTGAAGAAGGGGAAGACATAATTGATGCACGCCGAGTCGGTGGTGACTCGGGCGTATCGTACCGAGCCAGAGAAGGGTCGATCTGGTACGGATCACATACTCGACAAACCTCGTATTATGATTAAACATAATTAATTGTAGAGAAATATTTCAAGGGTGTCCGACGGAAGTAAAATTGGTCGGAACTACGTTGAAAAGTTTCGACGGAATTCTTTTCGGTCGGAAATACGTCGGAAAGTCGAAATACGTCGGAACTTTTCGACGTATTTCCGACCGAAATAGATTCCGTTGGAAACCATTGATATATTTCTATTTCTATTATTTCTATCTATTTCTGTTCCCAAAAATTAATAATTATAATGATTTTCGATGGAATATTAGTCAGAAATTAACGACCTATTTTCGACGGAACATGTTCTGTCGAAAAATATCAATAATTTAAAATTAATAATTATAATCATTTTTGACAAAATAAATAGGTCGAAAAGCAGCCGTAAATTATCGACTATTTTTTGACAGAATTTATTATGTTGAAAAATATTTATATATATAATTAAATTACCGACCGTATTTTGACTGATTATATTCCGTCGAAAATCCGTCGATATTTTTTGACCGTTTTTCGTCTGATTTTATTCCGTCGAAAACTATTTATATTTAAAAATTAATATTTATAATTATTTTCGATGGAAAATATCGGTCGAATATCGGTGAAAAGTACCGACGAATTTCCGACCGATTATCGTTCGTCGGAAATAGCCGTGGGTACCTACCTACTGAATTCCGACATAATATATTATGTCTGAAAGTTGTCTCATTTTAGAGACAGATTTTTGACAGAAAAAATATGTCAGAAATCGGTCAATAATTACCGACTCATTTTTGATAGAATATTGTCCATCGGAAACTAGTAACATTTTCGACGGATTTTCTACAGAAATATTTACGTTGAAAAATTCTGTCGGTATTTCCACTTTTTCTTGTAGTGAATTGACAAATGCATGTAGGTAAACGCTGATGTGAAAAATGAACAGGCACTTGAGAGTGTGATACAAATTAATACGAGAAAAAATGAAACAACAGTTGATAACATTTAATTTTATGAAATCAGAAAGAAATCTTGCAGATGTATTCACAAAAGACTTATCTAGAACGGTGGTTCTAGAAGCATCGAGGGGGATGAGATTGGGCCCATAAAAGAAAATGTTACTTTGGCGGCAACCCAACCTCACGGAAGTTTAATGGGTAGAAACAAACTTGATAGGAAACTTTGTGGAGAACTAATAATTTTATGCTCCTATCCCTATGGCGCTGGTGCTCATTTAGAAGTAAGAGGTAAGGATGAGTCTTATACTCTTAATGAATTCAAGACCTATGAGGTAGGGTGATAACCTTGCTCACACCTTTTGAAATATTCACTGACATGTATGGAGTCGTGAGGCTACGACTATGAGATGTTCGCTATCTTCTAAAATACACATCAAATATCTGTGTAAGCTCATTTATAGTGCAACCCGCATAGAATCTTGATTCATCTGTACTATATGTGAATTTGAGAAAGTCTGAATTATGGGACCTAATTCAAGGTATAGTCCACCAAGCGTTCTCGCATATAATTTCAAATATCACTAAGTGAAAATTCAAACCGAAATGTATTTTCACCAATTACGTAGTATAAAGGATTTAGTAGTCTTTTATTCGTTTGCTTGCCTTCTTCCTATTTGTTAATTTAATAGTTTTTTTAAAAAATTTAAATCATGTGGGAGATTGTTAAATGCGAGTGATATAAAAACCTTTTAAAAATCATAAAACCTCACAAACCGTTGCAACGTTCACACGAAATGAACGTTGCAACGTGTAACGTTTCCGGTAAATGGAAACGTTACACACTAAAACGTAAAAGAATTAAAGGGAGATCATCAATGTGTGAACGTTGAGGAGAGTCTTCTAAAGCCTATATATAGATCCCTTGGCCAACCTAAACAAAACAGAGTTACAATAGCAACATACATCAACAACATGTGAAAATTTTCTCTAATTTCTCTCTTCTTCTTTTTTTTCCTCTACAATTTTTATTTCCTTTGTGCTGAGCTCTTGAAAGTTGGGGATTGAGTTTCGTCAAGACTCTCTTCGAGAACGTGCCGACGAGAGAGAGGGGGTCACCTACTCGAAGATCGTCGTATCTCTAGGAGATCTTTGCCGCGAGACCCGCACGTCGGATGACAATAGTTCTCTTACTTCTAGCGACAACGCGTTTCGAACCGACAAGTTACGTTTCTAACTTTATTTTTAGATCTAATTATTTATTCTTCTCATTTTTAACATAATTTGTAACTTTATTTTTAGATTTAATTATTTATTATTTGTTCTTCTCATTTTCAGCGTAATATTCCCGACACTGCGAACGCTGGGTTACCATTGTTGCGGTTCCCGCGAACGCGAGTGACCTCCCTACATACGAACTCTCCTTGCTCTAACAAACCATTCGCAGCTCCGCCAATCGCGCCTGCCGTTCTCCCATTAGGTTGCCATGCATCATGGGCCGCTACCTTCCATGATTGGCCACCGCGCGAGACACCAACCAACGGATGCAGCCCACCCACACCCGCCTTTGCATGCGAGAACCAATGCGTAGGGCTGTCAATGGGCCGGCCCGGGCCGGGCTTAGGTCGGCCCGGCCCGGGCCCGACTTATCAAGAGTAAAGCCCGAGCTTGGCCCGAGCCCGACCTATGTCGGGCCGGGCCTGATATTATGTAAAAAATTCAAAGCCCGACTAAGGCCCGGCCCGACTACTTAAATAAAATAATAAAACTAATAAAAATTAATAGATTTAATACTATAAAACTTATAATCTCACTAAATAAATTAATATTTTGATATTAATTACATAATTTGTGTGAAAATAGATATTAAAAATTTCTAATTAAGTAAAATAACGTAAGTTTGACTAAATAGTTTTTAAAATTTCAAGTGAGAATAAAAAAAGGGATCGGGCCGGGCCGGCCCGCGGGCCGAACTCAAAGTCCGAGCCCGGCCCGCGAGTCTAGTCGGGCCGGGTTTTTAGACCCGACTAAAAATCCGCGGACCGAAAAAGACCTTACGAGTCGAACTAAAATCAGGCCAGGCCCGCGAACCTATCGAGCCGGCCAGGCCCATTGACAGCCCTACCCATGCGAACTCGCGCTCTTTAGCCGCTTCACCGCGTTGCCCACGCGAGCCCCCTTCTGCAGGCAAGATGCCATCCGCCAATCGCGCAACACCCAGCCGCCACCGTTTCCTTCCCATGCAGCCAACTGCGCAACACGCCGCTGCCTCGAATGCAGCGCCTTCGATCCTGCTCACACACGCACAAAACATCAAGCCGCAATGCAAACGCCGCAGCCGCCACATGCATGCAATAATACACACTACGGCCCTGCCAAATCCTTCGTCACGAACGCCAAGGCCCATCTGAAATTAAAAAAAAAATCAATCCATGCATTTCATATAATCGTCAAATAAATATGCCCCCAAAAAATAAAGTTTATGCAAAATGATCCAAAGAATTAATTAATGAAATAAGTTTTCATGAATTTTTGTAGCAAAGATGATGGCTTTGATCAAGATAATTACATAAAATACATTCAACTAACTTATAAAATATGTAAGTTATCAGTCTCTTTGGCAAGTACTAAAATCACATGGTTGCTTGATCAATGGAAGTTGTTATCACACGTACGAAGGAGCATAATAAATTATGAGTCAACCAAAATATAGTGCGGTGAGCCTAGCTAGTGGGCACATCAATGCACATCGCAATTGCGAAGGACAAAAATCTATAGTAGTTGCAGAGATGTATCACTATGGAGTTATTAATTAAATATCGCAATCGGATTATAATATGTTTAAAAATCCAGTATTCAAGTGTGACTATAAGTTGACAGTAAGAATGGCATTTTAGAGTAGATGACTTTGCTTTTACACTGGTTGAACTTGGTAGGATAGCTCACAGTTCTGAACCTTTCATTTTAGCTTCTCAAGTGTTAACGTACCGTGTTTATACTGATTTAAAGCCTCCTCAAACGGATGGATTCATCCGTTAGAGCCTTTACACGTCCGTTTCGGATGTTACTATTAAATGCATGAAAATACATCCGTTGATGTATTTTTCGGACAATTGACATTGATCATCGGTTTCTATGTTTTGAAGGGTTACTATAACCCTATAAATAGACCACCGAGGGTGGTCATCCGGACACAACACATACATCCTTTCTTCCTTCTTTCTTTCACGGTTCTCATCCGAAAGTTCTCTTTTTAGTTGTTCTTATTTTTATTTTGCTGAGTACTTGTGAGATAAATCGGGTTCGTAAAGTTCTTCTGGAAGACGTGCCGAAAGAAGATCGGGTATCGCCTACCCGGGGTCGTCGTATTTCTAGGAGATCATTGCCACGAGAACCGCACGTCGGTCGGTAATAAACTCTCTTAGTTCAGCGACATCGCGCTTCGACCAAAAGGCTACGCTTTCTTCACCCTCTTAATTTATGTTTTAGATCTAATTAATTTGTTGTTTAGTTTTCGTTCTTTTCAGCAATATTTCCAACAATCTAAGAGAGTTTATTTTTGCTATTATATTATATTGCTGAAAATAACATTATAAAATACATCTACGGATTAAAGGCCAATCTAATCAATGATCTTCACAAAGCTTACCGTTTAATCCATGTTAACATACATATCATATTGCTTAAACTATAACGTTAGCCTAAAGTATGTTACTTTACATATTAGCATATTTAACGTTAAAGTCTTTATGACATTTTGAAAATTATTTACAATAATTATTTCTGTTTAAAAAAATATGTATTTCTGAAATTAAGATTTAGTGAAATTCTTGAAATCGGAATTAACGTTTTAAAATTTCAGAAATCAAGAATAATGATATCATATTTCTGAAATATAATTATTCCTATTATTATATTTCTGAATTTACATATCTGATTTTTAAATATAACAGATTATAATAAGAAAAAATCTTTTAACCTTCTATGCAATAGAAAATAATGTCTGCTATAGAAAGTACTTATTAATGTTTTCAGAAAACATAATTCTATAAACAGAGATTCTACTTTAGAATTATTTTTGTTTACAGATTATTTTTTGTTAAATAAAAAAAACATTTTAGTGAGTCCGAAACCAATTTCTATTTACAGAAAATTACCTCTTATTTTTTCTTAGTGTTTTCAGAAAATACAATTCTAAAAGTATTAGTTCTGGTTTAAATATTTTCTGTTTATAGAAAAATCACTTTTTATTGTTCTGAAAAAAAAAACTGTTAACAGAAATTGTAAACATTTCTGTTTATAGATAATGTTTTTTTTTGAAACTAAGTTGTGTTTGTAGAATTTAAAAAAAAATAATATATATATATATATATATATATATATATTTCTGTTTACAGAAAAATAAAAGATTTCTAGCTTTTCTGAAAATTCATGTTGCTATAAATTATTTCTTTTTCAGAATCTGAAAACTTCATGTTGCTATAAATTATTTCTATCTTCAGAAATTCAGAAAATAGTTAAAATTATTTCTGTTTAATAAATAATTCTTATTTCTAGATAAATACTCTTTATTTTGAGATAACTACACTCTAGAAATTATTCATGTTTACAAAATATCTATACTTATTTCTATTTTCAGAAAATAAAATACTTTATATATTCAAGTGTTTTAACAAAATCTCAACTTATCACTTCAACAGATTTTAAGGATATTCAACATTTTCTCAATGGCTAGTTTAATTACAAAAGAAACACTAAGTGCCAAACCAGACAAATTTGATGGGAAAAATTTTAAAAGATGGCAAAACCAAATGAGATTCTGGCTGACTACACTAGGCTTAATATCAGCCATTAGTGAAAGCACAACTGAAAATCGGAGTTCGGGTTCCTCTCAAACTCAAAACACACGTCGAATCCAAACCCGGTCAACTCGAACCCAAACTGAACCCGAATCCTCCTCCTCCACATCCACACAGGAAGAAATAGACTATCATTGTCTCCACCGAATTCTAGGAGCTCTTTCTGATAATCTATATGATTTATATTATAACTCAAAAAGTGCTACCGAACTTTGGGACACCTTAGAAGCCAAATATGGTCTAGATGATGCCGGTATCAAGCGATTCAAAGCATCAGACTTTAACAAATTTAAATTTGTGGAAAATAAACCCATGAATGAACAAATCCATGAATATGAAAATCTAGTTCATGAATTAAAAGCCAATGGATCACAGCTTGATGAATCCTTTCAAATAGCATGTTTATTAGACAAGCTACCTCCCTCTTGGTCCGATTTCACTAGGACCCTTAGCCATACCCAAGGTATTCTAACCTTAACCCAATTGTTCGCGTCAATAAGAATAGAAGAACAACACAAGTTAAGGGAAATTGTTACTCAAAATAACCAGCCCAAAGCCAACATGGTAGAAAGTAAAACACAAAAATATCACAAAAAGTCGTTTTCTCCGAAACATAAAAACTTCAAGAAAAATTATCAACCCTTTAACAAAAATAATAACAAATCACAAAATCCCAACAAACAAAATGAAAAGCCAAATGAGAATGATGAGGAGCGATGCTGCTATGTATGCGGTCGGACCAACCATCTCGCCTACCAATGCTACTTTCGAAAGAAATCTTCTAGAAAGGCGAAGGAAAATGGTCCTCCTCCAACCGGCCCTCAAGTCAACATGGTGACTGATGACGCTGGTGCATCAGAGCCGGCATTTAGGTCAGTTCTCTCAAACCCCGAAGTGAACTTGACCAATTTGCCCATTGATTAGTGGATTGATACCGGAGCTAATATCCATGTTTGTGCTAATCGCTCCTGGTTTTCCACTTATCAGGACTCAGATGTAGGAGCTGTGATGATAGGGAATTATGTGAAGGCAGAAATGCTAGGGATAGGATGAGTCGAATAAAGTTGTAATAACCAAAGGCTTGTCTTTTATTGGAAAATGATTTATGTGCGATGGCATTTTTAAGAGTGTGTACCTCTTCCTTTAGTAAATAATTCACTGTGTTAAATGTTGAATCATCTTTCATTTAAGATTGGGTCACGTAAACTATATCTCAATATTAATAAACTCTGGCGCACCCGAGAACTTGTGGGGGAGGCACTATTAACGGCATGTTATATATTAAATAGAATACTATTTAAACAAAATGATATTACACCCTATGAAATTTAGAAGAAAAGAAGATCTCAAAGTGTGGGGGTGTTTTTCTAAAGAAAAATTACCAGAAAATAAAAGAAAGAAATTTGGCAAATGCCTTTTCAAAAGGCTGATCTACAATTGTGATTCTAAAAGCGTCGAGGGGGAAGAGATTGAGCCCATAAAAGAAAAAAGTTACCACGGCGGCAACCCAACCTCACGGAGGTTCAATGGGTAGAAACAAGCTTGATAGGTAACTTGGGAGAGCACTAATAATTTATGTTCTCATCCCTATGGCGCTAGTGCTCATTTAAAAGCAAGTGGTAAGGGTGAGTGCTGTACTCTTAATGAATCCGAGACCCAAGTTGCAGGAAGGTTACCTTGCTTCCATCCTCTGTAGGATTCACCGACATGTGTGGAGTCGTGAGGCCGCGACTGTGAAAATGTGGGCTATTTTCTAAAACACACATGAGATACCTGCGCAAGGCCATTAATAGCGCAACCCGCTTAGAATCTCGATCTATCTATATTATGTGTGGATTTGGAGGAGTCTGATCAATGGGACCTGGTTCAAGGTCTAGTCCACCAAGCGCTCCCACAGACAACACCAAATATCACTAAGTGAAAATTCAAACCAAAAGGTATTTTCACCTACTGCATAGTAGAAGGTACTCAGCAACATTTTCTTTTATATACTTACTTTATAAGATTTGAAGGTTTAAAATCATGTGGGGGATTGTTAACGTACCGTGTTTATAGTGATTTAAAACCTCCTCAAACGGATGGATTCATCCGTTAGAGCCTTTACACGTCCGTTTCGGATGTTACTATTAAATGCATGAAAATACATCCGTTGATGTATTTTTCGGACAATTGACATTGATCATCGGTTTCTATGTTTTGAAGGGTTATTATAACCCTATAAATAGACCACCAAGGGTGGTCATCCGGACACAACACATACATCCTTTCTTCCTTCTTTCTTTCACGGTTCTCATCCGAAAGTTCTCTTTTTAGTTGTTCTTATTTTTATTTTGCTGAGTACTTGTGAGATAAATCGGGTTCGTAAAGTTCTTCTAGAAGACGTGCCGAAAGAAGATCGGGTATCGCCTACCCGGGGTCGTCGTATTTCTAGGAGATCATTGTCACGAGAATCGCACGTCGGTCGGCAATAAACTCTCTTAGTTCAGCGACATCGCGCTTCGACCAAAAGGCTATGCTTTCTTCACCCTCTTAATTTATGTTTTATATCTAATTAATTTGTTGTTTAGTTTTCGTTCTTTTCAGCAATATTTCCAACACCAAGTTAGTCAAGTTTTTTATGTACAAGTACCATCTTGTTCCAAAATTGTCAATTGTCCTATCAACTCCTCAAACAGACTACGTTGACAATGAGAACAATCTTGAACCCAATGATGGTGTGGCAGGGCATCACGCCTTCACCAAAAGATTGCCAGCTGTTAACTTGATCGATCATACCAACGATGACTCTTCATCATCTCACGTGCGAGTAGATTGTGATGGAACCTGGATCCCACATGACTTAAAATCATATTTCAATTAAGTTTTCTTGTTATGTGTATTCTACATCAAAATTTCAATTTTCATTTGACAATCATAACTTTCTTTTCATAGCAATAAAAGTATACCTCAAGTTAAAGGGGAAGACTTCAACGAAAAACCACGGTGGGATGTACTACTGAAGGTAACTAGACATATATAATTATAGTCTTTGACACTTTGATGCAAGTCATATTAGATGATTTACTAACACAGGATAACCTTATGTGTGTAGATGGCTACGAAACTAAGAGGTGTATAGTTTGGGGATGTCCGATGTTTGTAAAGAATATTGAATTTTGTGACTTTTAGTGATGTACTCACTTTAGATTAGATACTTGTAATAATATATCTTAACTAGAAGGTTTGTCAAATATAAGTTTGTATATATGTACTATGATGGATATGTAAGACAAAAGGGTAGTAGATGCATGATAGTTTGTGAATTTGCAATAATTTGAATATTTGTATTGCTTAACTACAATGGTATATATGCATGGTTACTTGGAGTGTTAATTGAATTGAATGGATTTTATGGTTTTATGCGAAGGTGATTTGAGTACTTCTATTTAAATGCATCCATGTGACTTGAATGCAATAAATGAGAGGTGATTAATGTAAATGAAATATTATTGTTAAATGGAATGTGAATGGTATGTTTGAATGGAATTGTTTAGTTATTTTTACCTACTGATCAATGAGACGATTGTAATATTGTACATGTTTTTACTTTTTAGCTAGCATGCAAGCCTGATGATGTTAATTAAGTAAACTAACTTTCCATCATGAATGTAGGTAAAACTGTGATAAAATCGTCATAGATAAAAACTTTTAATCACATTTAAAAAAAACATGATGACTTTTCAGCACGGTGAAAAATCGTGATGGATAAAAAAAAACTAATCATGATTTCTTAAAACATGATGACTTTTTATCACAGTTTTAACAAACCATGATAGATAAAGAACATAAATAACTTTAATCACGGTTTTGACATAACCGTGATGGATAGCACGTTTAATCGCGATTTTGATTAGAATCGTAATTAACTTTAATCATGATTTTGAGATTAATCATGATAGATAAAGTATATTTAATCACGGTTTTGTTGTTTGTGATGAAAAGCATAAAGCGCGTTTAATCACGATTTTGTTGTCATTGATGAAAAGTATTGAGATTTCATCACAATTTTTCTTCTTTTTTTTCTTTTTCATCTCAGTTCATCAACCAAAATAAAAAATGTTGATTTTTTATCACGCTCAATTCTATCACGATTTCTTAACCATGGTTAAAATCATTCCATCACGGTGAAAAACCGTGATTAACAACACTTTTTGTAATAGTGTTTGGAGACTTGAAACTATCATGTCGTCGAGCTTCTCGAAATTTCTACAACCCTCCAAAGAATAATCTTACATTGGCCTCCCGAAGAAACTACGTACACGCCCATGCCCTCTATTAAGTAGGGGATACTTCGGCTACTCCACTCTCAGGCCACATTTGGAAGGGATCATGGAGTGTGTTTTTTTCCAAAATCCTCTGATAATGAATCCATAAAATCGCGGTGTTGAGATACAAGGGGACATGGTCATAAATACATAAACCACAACTCATTTAACTAATACAAACATGAATCACAACTCATTTAACCAATATAAGACTACTGCCCAAGGATTATGCCGAAATTCTAACACTCCCTCTCATGGTCAAGATGGGCCGTGGACATTAATTGGGTGGAGGTGACAAGAAGAGTTGAGTCATTTGACCTGTTTTGATATCACGTTGAATCCACAAAACTGCAGTGTTGAGATACAAGGGCCCAATGTCATGAGCATATGGACCACGACTCATTTAACTAATACGGGGACTATGCCCAAATTCTAACAAACAATATTTGAGTAATTTTTTTGGAGATTTTGAGACGTGGCCTTTTCTTTTTTCCCCCCTATTCCAATGCTCACTATCGATTGAAATCTCTCTTATTCAAAATCTGATACTACAAGGCTGCATTTGAAAATGTTTTATATTCCAAAGCCATAATTTCATTGCACAATCC
This sequence comes from Amorphophallus konjac, assembly GCA_022559845.1. NCBI lineage: Eukaryota > Viridiplantae > Streptophyta > Magnoliopsida > Alismatales > Araceae > Amorphophallus > Amorphophallus konjac. The sequence goes on along the minus strand of CM040122.1, from coordinate 67,221,325 downwards.
CTTCTAATTAAATGTGGCCTTGGATCAGCAAACATGCAAGCAGGCTCCGCATAGAGGAGGGGCACCCATACAATCCTTTCTAATTAAACAAAAAGCTATGCAATTATCGGTTTGGACTTGGGACTGGCGCCGGTCACCGTCCCACTGCAGCTAGCTAGCCTCAACTTATTTCTGAATTCCCTACTCGTGAGGGGTTTAAAAATAGTTCAAGTTTGTTGTAGAATACGGAAGAACTTTGGACTCGACGTCTAATTGTAGAATATGGAATTAAGGTCTTTGGAGTTGATGTCTAGAAAGTCTCTTAATTAAATACTTCCATATGGCAACTAGCTAGGTGCGCATATGTCTACAATGCATTGGTATCAACGTCTTTCTCGTACAAAGGAGGTCATGGATTCAAACTTCATCTATCACAGTTGCGCGAAAGATAAGATTTAGCTCATGACTCCATAGAAACTATAATATGTTTGAGTACTCTCCATATATAAGTGATGCATGGTGCTTGTATATAATTTATTTGTTCATGCAGTGGGGCTTTTAAACTTAGAATAATCACTTGAATAAAATAAAATTATCGTAATCATATGAAAGAAATTTCTACTTAGTTGCAAAATCTCTCACGAAAACAATAAAACAATGGAGAATCCATTGCAGAGAACGTTGTAAAAGACCTCACATGGTACCTGCAGCAAACTCGACGTCGCTGCCGTGTATAATTCAGTACTCGCTTCGGACTTGGGTTCGATAGGTGTTACAGTCGACCCATATCTACAAGATGAAGCAGCGGGGTTCCTGGGAATGGTCTCCCACCTCGGTGACGTGGTAATACCTCACCGGATACCCTCCGCCGCAAGGAGACCACACCTCCACCACCGGCTTCTCTTCCTTCTTCTCCTCCTTCTTCTCTTCCTTCTTTTCTTCCTTCTTCTCTTCCTCCACGGCTGAGACGCTGACGATCTCGGCGAAGCCCAGCTTCTTCCTCAGCAGCGTCGTCAGGGTGATGCAGTCCACCCCGTCTCCGATGACGACGATCAGGTCTTTGTCCGCACCTTCTATCGCCGCCGATGCCACCCCTGTCCGTGGAGAAAAGAAGACATGCTAGCTAGTGATGACACCCGTCGTGGGAGAGCACGTTGGTTGACATCAAACTAGGAAGGCCATATGAATTATGGAGTCTAGCTAGATTCATATGTAGCTCTGTATACCTGATAACCCAACAGCCACTCTCATAGCTTTGGAACGCTTCTTTTCGTCCACCATTTGGACTCTGATCACCACCTTTTGCTGCGAGGAGGACAAGGAAGCATATTAATTCATCAGCTTATCGATTAACTGGAAAAATTAAGGGAAATCTGAGTGCAAAGATTGGTCGCAAGAGCATACCTTCATCCTCTAAAAGGAGCTGATCAGGTTGGTCTCTCAATAGAACAACAGAGAAGTGCATGACCTAATTCTCTCTGACTTGCATGTTAGAAAGGAGGAGATGTAGGATATTAGTGACATGCACGGAGAGGTCGGGGTGGCAAATACCGGCCCCCGGAGAAGAAACCGACCCCGGCAATTAGAAAGTTAAGAGAACTTTGCAAAGATACCCTCTTCAAGAATTGAGACTTGCTAAATTACCATTCTCTTTCCGGAGTAGTTTTATTAAAAATAATGCAAAAATAACACTAACAATTCTACAATTTAATTCTTAAAGAGGGCCCAACACACTCACACATAACCCATGTTTATTTGACATAGAGAGAAGGTTGGGACAAGACTGAGTTATCTCCCCTTTGTCCTTGATTTTGTTCATTTTGACGCAAGAATCACAGATTGGATGGCTATCATCCAACCCATTTTCAGCCCTTTTGATAGGATAAGACTTCTCTAGCCCATTTTCTATCTTTTTTTAATGGTAATTCATCCTTATTTTTGTTGTCTCGGAAGATAAGCCAAGGAAAACAGAGGATAGATAGGGATCTCTACATTTTCCTTTGAAATCCATTAATGTAGGCAAGGCATGTTTATTCTTCAACACACACCCCATTCTAGGGTTATCTACTTTACCAATACAGATAAAACATTTATACATTGTTGTTTCTTCCACAAATCCATATCGATCATTTGCATCGACTCGGTCCGTCTCAAATACAATATGATGCAGCCATACTCACATCAACTCTGGCCAGACTCAATGAGACTCGAAACATCTCAGACCGAGTCAACTATATAAGTTTGACCCAGATAAAATATGGTACAACGAAGGCATTCATAAAATTATTAAAAGTGTTACAAAGTTTTGAAAATATTCAATAAGATCATTCTGAGATCAAAATGTCAATGAAGGCATTCATCCTTTAGCTTATATCCATAAGGGGCAAACAATTCATATGTTTTAATGTATACATATTACGACAATATTCTCAATTTCTTTGCAAACCAATGGTCTGATCTTATAAAATTATATAATTTGCTTTTTAACACAATAAACCTGAAGTTAAAGAGAGCGTGACTATTAAATTAGGCAGGAGTAAAATATAAAGTTAACATGTTTACGCCATTGTATAAACTCAAATAAACATATACATTTTTATGTATACAATATTTTGTATGTTGACATATATATTCATTTGTATTATGATCCCTATTTTCAAATGTCGACGTTGATGTAGGTCAGGGGGATTGAAATGGAATTCGGAGTGTCATGACAAGCGGCACGAAAATTTAGGTATTTTATGATAAAAGATATAAAAATCATATTACATAGATTTGGTCAAAGAAGACCTATATTTGTGAAACGACTAAGGACATCATTAGCTGGGTTTGTCGTCCCGCCCTGACCCGCATCGACCCGTATGACCCGACCCGACCCAGGCGGGCGGCGGGTCGCATGGGCTGGGGGTCGTGGCCGGGACGCACTGGACCGCATGGTCCCGTACGTCCCGCCGCGTACCGGACCAGTCCGAGGCGGGCCTGGTCTGGTACGTGCAGGTCGGTGTGAACGTGCTGATTTGGCCACTTAACGGGTCGGGGCGTGGGCCCTTCTGCAACGCAGAGAAGACGGTGGACGACGGCTCTGGGCGGTGCAAAGCGGTGCAGAGCGGCGGTGGACGGCGGCTCTGGGCGGCGCCGACTGGTGATAAGAGGTAGGTGATCTTATTTCATTTTTTTTTATTAATTGGGGAGGGTGATCGGTGGGGCGCCGTGGGAGGGCGGTGGAGGGCGGAGGGGGGCGGATCTGGCCGGATCTGGCCGGAGGGGGGCGTACGCCACCGGTCGGGGGAGGGAGGGGGGGCGTCTGCCACCGTTTGCCAGCGGGTGAGGGTGGGGGAGGGGGGGCGTCTGCCAGCTGCCTGTGGGGGGGGGGGTGAGGGAGGTGGGGGAGGGAGGGAGGGGTGTATGCCAGCCGGTGGGGGTGAGGGTGGGGGAAGGGAGGGTCTGCCAACCGCTGGATCTGGCCGGAGGGGGGGGCGTCCGCCGCCGGTGGGGGCTGAGGGAGGTGGGGGAGGGAGGGAGGGCGTCTGCCACCGTCTGCCAGCGGGTGGGGGTGGGGGAGGGAGGGGGGCGTCTGCCAGCCGCCGGTGGGGGGGTGAGGGACGTGGGGGAGGGGGGGGGGCGTCTGCCAGCCGCCGGATTTGGCTGGAGGGGGGGTGTCCACTGCCGGTGGGGGGGTGAGGGAGGTGGGGGAGGGAGGGAGGGGGGGCGTCTGCCACCGCTGCAGCCGGTGGGGGTGGGGGAGGGAGGAGGGGGGAGACGGCCATCGTTGCAACAGTGGGGACGGCCGGGGGTTGGGGGGCGGTGGGGGCCGGGGAGGTGGGGGTGGAGAGATTAAAAAAATTTAATTAAAATTTTAATATTAGTAACTTTAATTTTGTTAGTTGTAAAATTTTAAGATTAGATGATGTTAGTTTTTTAAAATTTATTTTTGATGTATTATGTAATTCATTTAATTGTAGAAGTTTCAAATTTAAATTTAGTGATAAATATTTTACAAATGATTTTAAATTTATAGATAAATTTACGGATTGTAAACTGTATTAGATAATTCTATATAAAATTTAATTTGTAAAAAAAGTTTAAGATTTAATTTAGATGTATTAAATAATGTATTCATTTTTACATGTTGTAGAATTAAATTTATTGTTTTAATTAAAATTTATTTATAACAAAATTTGTAAATGTAAATTGTAATTACTATGTATTAAATAATGCTTTTAGTTTAACATGTTGTAGAAAAAAATTAGATTTTTTAACATATAGTTTTGTATGTTGTAGAAATAATGATATTATTTTCATTAAATACTATTTGTAAAAAAATATTGTACATTGAATTTACATTTATTACTTAAATTTGTTAGTTGTAGATGTAGAATAATGAAATTTCTTTTTTTGGAGAAATTAATGCAAGGTTTGTTTGTAAATTATATTCGAAAGCTCTACGTAAAAATTAATTTACTATAAAATGAAGATATTTTTATTTTATATTAGTTCATTAACAAATACGATGATATTTAAAATCTATATTTCTTAAATTTAGGAGATACAGTTAAACACTCTATGGCTCCTAGAGAACGACCAAATAACATTAGATGGTAACACGGAGTTATGTTGGATGACAACCGTAGGTGTTGGCGTTGTAACTACTGTAAAATAAAACATCAGGGAGGAGGGTGACAGTACCAGCTATCAAGGCATGATGTCTGATTTTGAGAGGATGAGCGCACATGACTCTCAAGGATCTGGAAGCGAGTATGGACGGTCATGACCGCAGCAGCTGATGTATCATGGCGATTCAGATAACAGTAGTTCATTCTTCCTATCGTATCCATATCCTCATGCGCATACTTCAATGCCCCGATATACCGAAGGATACGATCAGCCCTCAGCTGCGCCACCGCCGGTCGTGTACGCACAAGGTTCGCAGCAGTATGAATACTATACGTACGCATGTACTGGGAGAACTATGCAGGTTCGATGCGTTATGGAGACTATCTATCCTATCTACGGACCACATTTAATGTCAGAATGTTTGGAGATGGGCGCTGGCCCAGTTTGGGCCCATATGATTAGGAGTATGTATCATTTGTTTATATTTATAAGTAACTACCTTGCGGGAGCGGGACGCGATTGCCGTGCATGTGACCGAGTTCCTGGGGATGGTCGACATTACTTTCTGACAGAGTTACGAGAGTGATATGTTTCTCGTCGCAGAGGCGGGGCATCCTCTTCTATGTCATCGGTACCCCCACCACTAGCACAGGGCGGTGCATGATCTTCCTCCACGTCCAGAGTTCGAGCCGCACCAGTACCATCACCAGTCGCACCAGTAGCACATGATAGAATTGAATATATAGATGTAGTTAGTACTTTTTTTAGAGATTTTCATGTACCCTCCACCGCTACACATGACCCATCATTTGTGCAGATGGTTACATATTTTCAATCTCACCCACATGTACCTCCACCTCATTAGGATATAGTTAGATTATACGGGTCATCAGTCTCATATATCTGATTCTGATTGGGATTCAGGATTCACAGATGACTCAGATGAGTGAGTTTTAATATTTTATACTTCATGATTTGTCATTATTGTGTCTATGTTTACTTTAACATATTTAGTGAGTTTTTTTATCTGTTAGCATTGGATGTTTAATTAAGAGGTATAATATGTTATTTTTATATAATTAATTGTGTGTAATTTAATATGGATTTATTATCATAAAAAATTAACTATACATTCTAATATTATTAAATGTATATAATATTTAATCTTTAAATAAAATTTTATTACAATCTTATTTTTTAAAAATTAAATTTAAAATTTTTAAAAAATTAAAAATTTGCGTGACTTGTCGAGAGAGCGGACCGGGTCACTAGGCGACCCACCCGACCCGACCGGTCCCACGTCGAGATCGGGTCGGCCGGGTCGGGTGAGTCGGTAAACCCTGATCATCAATAGCTTATTAGGAAAAGTGTTACTTTTGTGTCTTATAAATATGAAATTTAGAAGGAATATCTTTTTAAAGTTATTTTGATGTCAAGGTGTCTCTCTCAGGTATCGATCCGGCAAGATAATTTTCCCTATTCTTCTTAATAAAAACCCAAAGGTCGTCCATTGCCGTGCCAGGACGAAGTTGTACCAGCGCCGCGGACGATCCCACGGGCCGGAGCAGGGCGATTTGCTCGAAGCACGCGGCTTGGAGGGGCGCCCCCGGCCCATGCTCCAAGCTTTGTGGGGGAAGTGTACACGCACCCGCGCGTGTCGGATCAGATGATAAACGAACAGCCCGATCTGATTGGGGGGTCAAGATTGTATGACGTACGTACGGACCCCTTGATTGGTGGGCAGTGGCGATGGATTCAACAACGGCGAGTTCGGGTCAAATATATATAGAGATGTTACGTGAGTTTGAGTTGAAAAGTTTCATTTACTTGTAGAAAGAGAAGTTGCGATGGATATGAATGTAACATAACCTAATAATAAGTATGAACATAAAATTACTCAAGGACAATTATGAATATAAATTAACTCAACGATGAACTATTCGTTACAATGACAAGATGAAAGAAAAATTAGAACTAAAATGTTGATGATGTGACGTTACAACTTCGAGAAGACGAACAATGCACTTTACCACAACTCCTCCTCACTTGGGTTTTTTCTCCTTCTCTCTGACTTCGAACTCTTCGAGGATTCTACCTCCACCAGCCAGCGAAAGAACAATGCTCTCCTCTTTCTTTCAACACGCTGCAGGCCCTCCGTCATAACCTCTCAACATCACATAACAAAGATGAGGGAGTTGGGAAGAAGACAAAAAGGGACGGCATAAAGAGAAGACAGAACAGAAGGAGATGGTGGTGTTGCTGTGGTGGCAAAAGGAGTGGTGGAGCTTGCAGTGGAAGGAAGAAAAAAAGAGTGAGAGAAGAGGTGATGATTTAGGAGGAGGAGCAATTGGTAATAGCTAAGCATATTTTAGAGGGGGTGAATAGACGTGCTTATGAAAATAATCGCATAAAATTAAACATTAAAATACAGCAGAAATAAAAGCGTAAAATCATGAGCTACCACAAGAACACAACAATTTTTATACTCGGTTCGGTTAGTCTTCCTTGACTTCCCTATGTCCAGTCTCCTATAACTCGTCTCAGGTTTCCACAAATCTTATACCAAAAGTTATACTAACTATTTTCCAAAGTCAGCTCCTCGTCTAATCTTAACAAAAGACTCGACATACCCTTTTCTAGCAATTTTATAAGAACTATAGGCTCAACTAATTTTAATCAGGTCTCGACAAGTCAACCATTCATACTAAGTAACTTAATTTTTTAGATGATCTCACACCTGCTAGCTTTCCAAGAGCTAGTCACTCAATTGATTTAGACATCAGCTGACCAACTTAGCACACCCAGTGTTGATTATCCCAGAGTGACAAATGCTCTTCTTATTGTCATATGGATAAATACAAGGTTCCACATCATTGCTATTATATGAGCAGATAGTGGATCTATAGAGTACGAAAGAAATAAATATATTGACAGACATAGGAGGATGTCAATGGAATGCCGTTGAAGATCTATATCCTTCACTTTACTACTTCCTAGGAGACTTCAAAAATGATGCAGAAAATTTGATAAAGTCTCTCTTGAGCGTGAGTATGTATGAAGCTTGTAGATCGCTTGTGAGCAGGAGGAAGAAGACTGTTGGTTCGCTTATCGCATCTTTGTTCGCTCATCTAGTTGTCCTTTTTCTTTGATTCCCTAAGATATTTATAGACCCCCAAGGCTCCCTTGTATCTGTTAAATACATGACCCTTCAACGGTGTGATCTCATACATTCGGTGGTTGAGATTCCATCGCCATCTCACCTTGAGCGTGCACATCGTTATCTGGGTAGCAAATGAGATGGAGTTTTGGCCAGCAGAAGATATTATTTTGTCTGATATCTTTCTTTGAACGACCAGACTATGCCTGTCCGCGACGCCTGTATACCCTACAGGCTTATAGTACTTTGTCCTTGCTGTAAAGGCGCGATTAGTAGAGGATAAAGTAGTAGCAATTTAAATTTGATGTTTGGAGAGAATTTTTAGCTCACAAGAAAAAAAGTAATCTTCAACGAAGGAATTGCACTCAAAGATCCGTTCAAGAAAGATAAATAGTCTAACAGCTATATTTTATTTTTTTATTAAAGTGAATTATACATTGTTTAGCCAAAGATTTATCCCAAAAGATTTATTACAGAGAGCGTCATAGATAGCTAGAGTTTCTCTCCATTTTTCAGGGGCATGTTCACGTATGTGAGGTCGCAATTATTTCGAATTTCCTCTGCCGTTAGCACAATAGAAATGCCAAGTCAAAAGTGTAATATGTGTGCTGCCTTATTTGAATAGAAGATAAAATTAAGGCAATGAGATTTTTCATTTAATGAAAGTAGATGAAGTATCGTCCACCCATTCGTCAAAGTATTCTATTTTACTTTTTATATTGGATGAAGTATCGTCTATCTTTCGTTTTTGTTGTTTTACTTAAACGAAGTATCGTCTAATACTTCACCTATCAATAGTTCTATTTGTTTAATGCTTCAACTTGATAGACTAGACAAAGTTTTGTCTATCTCAACTTTCGTCAATTTTCACTTAGACGGAATGTCGTCTAACTCATTGTCTATCATGAGTTAGATGAAGTTTCATCTAACGTATCTTCAGTATCATCTATTCCTGATTTTTTATCGTTTTACTTTTAGACAAAGTATCGTCTAACTCATCTTCAGTTAGACGATATCATCTATCATGAACTTTTGTCATTTTCCTTTTAGACGAAATATTATCTAACTCATCTTTAATTAGATGACATATTGTCTATCCTGAGTTTTTGTCATTTTTCATTTTGATGAAGTATCGTCTAACTTATCGTCTATCACTAGTTAGGCGAAGTATCGCCTAACGCTTCTTCAAGTAGACGATGTATCATCTATTCTCAATTTTTTATCGTTTTCTATTTAGACAAAGATTCATGATCTATTAGCTCTCGCATCGGCTATCCTTTCTTACATGAATGATGTATCGTCTAATATTCTGTCTAACTAAAGACCGTAGACGAAGTTTTGTCTAATGCTACTTTGCCCACTTACACATAGTATCGTCTATCCATTTTCACTTAGACGATATATCATATAATCATCTTTTTCACTTAAACGATATATTGTTTCACCCTTCATCTAGTCCAGAGATTTAGATGATATATCGTCTAATCCTTCGTCTATCCCAGGGATTTAGATGATGCATCATCTAATCTTCAGTCTATCATTTTTATGTCAGATGATGTATCGTCTAACCCTTCATCTAACATAGAGACTTAGACAGAGGATCGTCTAACTCAATTTCTTGTCATTTTACTCATTAAACGGAATATCGACTATGTTGAGTTTAAGATGATGTGTCATCTATCATTTAGCTTTTTGTTTACTTAGATGATATTCAATTTATTTATTTCTATCTAAGATATTTGGTGCGGACACCAGAGCGATCGAGGGGCACGAACCGGCGAGCCGTCGGTACCGTACGCGGAGCACCACTCGGGCTACCTCGGCTTCCATCTGGCTCGGAGACAGTCTGGAGACTCCCTCTTGAGTCTTAGTATTTATCATATTTATGAGGATTTTATTTGTGTGTAATGTGTGTTTATTTAGTTTTATTCGGATTGTAAGAGGGGTTTATTTATAATTTGGGACCACCTGGGTCCCGCGGGCCCCCCATCCCTTCTCCCATTGATCCACCTCATCTCTTGGGCCCATGTGGGGTCAGTCAACCCTCCATGGTGGGCTTCTAGAAGGGTTGGACTAAGGGGGGGACAAAGGGTAGCAAAATTCAAAAAATGGGACCAAGAAGTCAAGGGGGCGCCCCATGTTTAATATAATTTATTAGGATTTGAATTTTTATTTTATTTGTTCCAAATCACATGGGAGAAATAAATTGTGGACTCTGTGACGGCCCAGAGCTCCGGATACCGATATACCGATAGCATCGATACACCGATACCAAGAACTGGGGACGCACCCAAGAGGCTGATGAGGCCCCCGAAGGGTTAGTAGAGTTTGCTGAGGAGTTGCATAATGAATTGAGACCGCAGGCGCGCAATATTAATTAGAACAGTAATTAATAAATAAGTACGGAAGTAATTTAAAATATAAGAGTGGTAAAATATATAGAATAGTCCATATTCACAAATAACAAAGGTCCAGTGCACAACTACACGGGACATACCCCGGCACAACAGAACAAAAGACAAACCAACACAACTGGCACTCTAATGACGCTCGGCACAACCACGAGAAGGACCGGCGGACGACTGGGGTGGCTCACCTGAAAGAAGGAAGGGTGAGTCACAGCCAGACTCAGTAGGGATCACGCGGATCCCTACCCCAACTAAACAGACAAGCAGGCAAACATAAAAGCAATTAGAGCATGCATTTAAATAATAAGGCAGATGCACAATTTAATAAATAAATAATGATAGAAAATAAATCTACCAATAGAATGAACCACTGCTAACCAAGTGAAGTGAGATACGGAACAACCCACTAGAAGAACAAGACCAGACGCGTCCCCTGATGACTTACACTGCGTCTCGGCAACTCGCAAGTCTGGCTCACGACAAGCGAGAGGCGTAACAGGACCAAACCAAGTACTAGTCAGAGCAACACTCGTCAGTGTCAGTGCAAGTCTCCGACCACGTGTGCACACACTGACTCCTGCCTAGAGCCAAGCCTCTAGCTAGTTCCCCCCCCCCCCTTGGACGTAACGGTAACCGCAGGGGCCCACGGTAACTAGCTTACAAACCGTTCATTGGGAACACCCCTCCACCTCTCCCGGGTGGGACGACAGCTCAGTCGCTGGGCTACGACTAGTGGTTCCATCACAAGGAAGTGGAAGCAACTCTATTGGAATCTATTAAATACGGCGCATGCATAACTTAGAAAGCATTAAAGAATGAACGTGAAACTTTGAAAACCCCAGGGGATGTAACGGTCTACTACCGCCGTGTCACAGTGGTGTGACAGTCGAGGGGTAATGCGTTACATGAACTGTAACGCACCCCCGCACGGCCGTTACAGCCACCCGTGACGGAAAACACCCACGGTCAAATGGGACGTAACGCACTCGCGCAGGCGCGTTACGGCGCCCTGGCGGCCGCCCGACAGGCCGTCAGGCCAACCGCTTGACCAGGTCAAGGGAAACCAACAGGAGTGTAACGGTCAGGGGCCTGACCGTTACACACACTGTGACGCCCCCTCGCAGGGCCGTTACAGTGCTGTAACGCTTCCCGTGAGGGTCGTTACGCGTGTGACGGTTCCTGGTAGGACCATCACACCGACTGGGTGCTAAAACCGAACCGCTTAAAACCAAGCCCCCTCCCGGTCGAGCCGGATCGAAGGGGAAACGCAGAAAAACTGTAAAACCTACCAAATCACAACATTCTACAACGAAAGCATGCATCGAAACATAAAAACAATGCCCATGGAGTGATTTTCAAGGATTTAGCCTAAATTACACTAACATGGAATTTTGCATGGAAATTGAAGAAAACAACGTCGGATGGGTGTGCATGCTATGCCAATGCGATCCTAGCGAGACAAGGATTCCATCCCCCTACCTCAATCGCGACGAAAACCGAGTTTGGGCCACATGCAAGCAAGGGGTCACCGCGGCTCCTCCCGCCCCGTCTCACCTCCACGCCCCACGAATCGTGACGAGGTCAGCACCTACGCGTTCCTCGCGATGAGCCGGTTCCAACGACACCTCCCGCGCCTCGATCCGCGACCGTCCAGATCGAAACCGAGAGAGTGGGGGAGGAGCGATCGTGAGAGGGAGAGAGAGAAAGAGGGAGAACGAGTGAGGGAGAGATAGAATTCGGTGGGGAGAGAGAGAGATAAATATATATATATATATATAATCCAATAAATCTATAACTAATTCAAATAACTACCAGAAAATAGCCTAAAAAACCATAAAAATAGTCAAAATTCACGGAATAAAATCTAGATCCGAACCACTAAGAATCTGCTTAAGACACGGGTCTTACAGTCCCTCCCCCCTAAAAGGAATTACGTCCTCGAAATTAAACGGAAGGACAAGGAGGAAACTGAAAGAAAATTACACCTAACGGTAGGAATAACAAACGAAAGGAACAGAAACGGATACCTTGGAAATAGAAGGCTGGCTTTCCACGTGGCATAAAATAGACTCGCTTATATCTGCAGTCAACCACGACACCATACAATTCCAGCCAGTCCATGCCCAGAATAGCATCATACTCGACCAATTGTAATGCATAAAGCTTCACAGGCATCGGTCGATTGCTGACGACGATAGGATAATCTTCCAGGCACACCGGAGTGGACATGAAATCTCCAGAGGGTAACTCAACAAGCAACGCACAGGGCACTTCGGTCATCGGCTCCTCAATGCAAGCAAAAAAATCCTCGGACACAAAGGAATGAGTAGCACCAAAATCAAAAAGAACATGAGCTGGACGATCGAAAATCGAAACCGTACCTTCTACCAGATTAGCTGCCACAGCTTCTACACGAGCGATGTGAGTGACTCTGCCTCTCGGAGGGCGACCGGCTGCAGAAGACTGCTGAGAAGGAACTGGAGCAGGTAGATAAGACGGCTGAGGTTGAGGCGGCGGAGGAAGACGCAACTAAGGCTGCTGCGGCTGGGTAAACTGCAAGAACTGCACCGACTTCGGCTTCAACGGACAGTCTCGAACCACGTGACCCGGCTGATCACAGCGATAGCACACAATCGGCAAGGAACACGGCACGCCTGGATGACTGCCACCACACCTCGGACACGGACGCTGCTGACTACCGGAAAAATCTTGGCGCGGTCGAACAGAAGGAACAGACAGTTGACTCGGATCGGAAGGCGCCGAATGCTCAAACTTCCTCTTCGACTTCTTGTTCTTGAATTGCCGGAAGTGGGAGTCAGGAGAAGAAGAAACACCGTTGACAGCAGGCCGGCAGAAGGAACTCCTAGAACAGACGGCTGGTAAGCCGACTGCACCATTCTTGCCTGAGAAAGCCCTCGAGTCCTCGCCATTTCCATCTCCACTGCAACAGCTGCCTGGTACGCTGAATCCAACTCAGACACTCGAGTAGCGAACAACGGCAGGCTCAATTCCGCTTTCAGTCCGCGCAGAAACTGCTGAGTCTTCATAGCTTCATCAGTAAGAATATGGGGCGCGTACCTGCCCAATTCAATGAACTTATCTCGGTGCTACAACACAGTCATATCACCTTGCGTCAGCTCCAGAAATTGATACATCTTCCCTAACTTAAGGCAGGCTGGAGTGTAAGCACGTTCGAAAGCAGCAACGAACTCTGCCCAGGTGATTTGCCGAAGCGGACGGGAACGGAAGGCAACCTCCCACTCTGCAGTCCACCACGTGCGTGCGGTACCTTGAAGCTGATAAGTAGCCAACATAACCCTCTCATCATCCGCGCACTCCATCGATTGGAACACGCACACAATGGCATCAAGCCACGACCTAGCCACCTCCGGATCTGATTGACCCTCGAAAGTTGGTGGGTGGAACAGCAGGAATTCCTTTAACGCTCTACCACGGCCACCAGACACTTCTTCACGCGGAGCAGGGTTAACGGAAGCTGACACAGCTGGGCAGAGGAAGTGCCACTCTCTTCCCGAGGAGCCCGAGCCTTCTTCCAACCCCGAGGCAACATCTTGAATCTAGGAAACACACGATAACGGAAACCATCAGCAATCACGAGAAACATCCTAAGCCAGCAACAGACGACTTAGTGGACTTGCTCTGGACCAGCGCGAGTTCCAATTCCTAATACAAATCCCCAACACAGCTCTGATACCAACTGTGACGGCCCAGAGTTCCGAATACCGATAGCATCGATACACCGATACCAAGAACTGGGGATGCACCCAAGAGGCTGATGAGGCCCCCGAAGGGTTAGTGGAGTTTGCTGAGGAGTTGCATAACGAATTGAGACCGCAGGCGCGCAATATTAATTAGAACAGCAATTAATAAATAAGTGCGGAAGCAATTTAAAATATCAGAGTGGTAAAATATATAGAATAGTCCAGATTCACAAATAACAAAGGTCCAGTGCACAACTACACGGGGTATACCCCGGCACAACAGAACAAAAGATAAACCAGCACAGCTGGCACTCTAACAACGCTCGGCACAACCACGAGAATGACCGGCGGACGACTGGGGCGGCTCACCTGAAATAAGGAAGGGTGAGTCACAGCCAGACTCACTAGGGGTCATGCGGATCCCTACCCCAACTAAACAGACAAGCAGGCAAACATAAAAGCAATTAGAGCATGCATTGAAATAATAAGGTAGATGCATAATTTAATAAATAAATAACGACAGAAAATAAATCTACCAATAGAATGAACCACGGCTAACCAAGTGAAGTGAGAGACAGAACAACCCACTAGAAGAACAAGACCAGACACGTCCCCTGACGACTTACACTGCGTCTCGGCAACTCGCAAGTCTGGCTCACGACAAGCGAGAGGCGTAACAGGACCAAACAAAGTACTAGTCAGAGCAACATTCGTCAGTGTCAGTCCAAGTCTCCGACCACATGTGCACACACTGACTCCTGCCTAGAGCCAGGCCTCTAGCTAGTTCCCCCCCCTGTTGGACGCAACGATAACCGCGGGGCCCACAGTAACTAGCTTACAAACCGTTCATTGGGAACACCCCTCCACCTCTCCCGGGTGGGACGAAAGCTCAGTCGCTGGGCTACGACTAGTGGTTCCATCACAAGGAAGTGGAAGCAACTCTATTGGAATCTATTAAATACGGCGCATGCATACTTAGAAAGCATTAAAGAATGAACCGGCAACATTGAAAACCCCAGGGGATGTAACGGTCTACTACCGCCGCGTCACAGTGGTGTGACGGTAGAGGGGTAGTGCGTTACATGAACTGTAACGCGCCCCCGCACGGCCGTTACAGCCACCCGTGACGGAAAACACCCACGGTCAAACGGGACGTAACGCGCTAGCGCAGGCGCGTTACGGCACCCTGGCGGCCGCCCGACAGGCCGTCAGGCCAACCGCCTGACCGGGTCAACGGAAACCAACAAGAGTGTAACGGTCAGGGGCCTGACCGTTACACACACTGTGACGCCCCCTCGCAGGGCCGTTACAGTGCTGTAACGCGTCCCGTGAGGGCCGTTACGCATGTGACGGTTCCTGGTAGGACCGTCACACCGACTGGGTGCTAAAACCGAACAGCTTAAAACCATGCCCCCTCCCGGTCGAGTCGGATCGACGGGGAAACGTAGAAAAACTGTAAAACCTACCAAACCACAACATTCTACAACTAAAGCATGCATCGAAACATAAAAATAATGCCCATGGAGTGATTTTCAAGGATTTAGCCTAAATTACACTAACATGGAATTTTGCATGGAAATTTAAGAAAACAACGTCGGATGGGCGTGCATGCTATGCCAATGCGATCCTAGCGAGACAAGGATTCCATCCCCATACCTCAATCGCGACGAAAACCGAGTTTGGGCCACATGCAAGCAAGGGGTCACCACGGCTCCTCTCGCCCCGTCTCACCTCCACGCCCCACGAATCGCGATGTGGTCAGCACTTATGCGTTCCTCGCGACGAGCCGGTTCCAACGACACCTCCCGCGCCTCGATCCGCGACCGTCCGGACCGAAACCGAGAGAGTGGGGGAGGAGCGATCGTGAGAGGGAGAGAGAGAAAGAGGGAGAACGAGTGAGGGAGAGAGAGAATTCGGTGGGGAGAGAGAGAGATAAATATATATATATATATATAATCCAATAAATCTATAACTAATTCAAATAAATTCCAGAAAATAACCTAAAAATTTGCAAAAATATTTAAAATTCACGGAATAAAATCTAGATCCGAACCACTAAGAATCCGCTTAAGATATGGGTCTTACAGACTCCCTCTTTTACCCCCCACCAATCCTAGATCTAGAGATAGAACTAGTCTTTTTATATTTTCTATAAGAACCTTGTATTTCTATTTTGAGTAGAATTAATGAGAAGAAAAATTAGAATTTGTTCTACCAAGCAAGGGCCGCCTCCTATCTCTCTCCTCTCTCTCCCCCTTCTGCAGCTAGGAAAGCTGTGATTCAGAGGTGTGAAGTCTCATCTATCAAGTGTGTAGATCGTCGCCGCCGCCGCCACCACCATCGCGCCGCCGTCGCACCACCGCCATCATCGCCAGAGTTCTGTCCACTCAGGACAGCCCCTTGATCTGAGATTTCGTGCTCTCAGCCACGAGTTTATCTAGAGCCCAAACCTTCAGGGTGAGTTCCAGGGGTCATTACAACATCCTAGAAAAATTGGTGGAGCTTCTAATTTTTATTTTCCATTTTTCCATTTTCATTCTCCACCTCCTCTCAGATTTGCCAGCAGTCTGCCCAGATTTCCAGAACCCTAATAGGTCATTCATGAACCCACCTTCTCGTGACCCAAATAACTTGATATTTTTATTGGAGGTTCTGTCTACCTAATACCTCGTTCACAAATTTTATTGTGAATTTAAAATCTCTTTTATATTTTCAAAAAAAATCACTTCAGATCCCAACTCAGTTCCGTCTGCCACAGTCTAGATCCGACCACCCAAAAGTATAAAATACCTTTTCCCATCCAAACCTCCACCAAATCTGTCATAAAAATTATTGCCGTCTTTCTCTCTCTCCCCTCTACAACTTTTATGAAGAACTCAACATATGAATCGGAGGTCTACTTCATGGTCAACCCCAACTCTCAGGAAAAATCACCTCTGTCCTGAGATTTCGAGTCCTGTCCAATAGTAACTTGTAAAATCGATCAAGGCCAGATCCGAGAAATTCAAATTTATTTATCTGGCCCTAGATCGAAGTATTTTGAAAGAGCTTTTCAAAGATATCTCTTGTGTGTCGATTCGACGTCGGGAGTGATCGCAGCAATAGATCTCGCAGGGTTGCGCGCTGCAAAACAGAAGCCGCAGATCCGTGGACAGCAACTCCGACAAGTGCAGATCGGAGCCGCCCGGCTTCCGACCGGCGTTCCAGCCCGACTGCCGTCCAGAGAAGCGCACCACCAGAGGTCACCATCATAGGTGGGCCCACCCCGTCAGGTTCGGAGGATTGAGCAGCACGTGGGCCCCACGAACCCACAGATCACGCCGTCCAGACAACACTAAAACGTGGATTTCGGCACCTTCGGTGCGACATCAAGATGCTGCCCGTCAACCCACTTCCCAATACTCCCGGGCCCCACATGTGACCTGTTACCTCCCTGCATGGAGTGGGTCAAAACTTTGTACTGCTGTGAAAATCTGTTAACCGGGAGTACGGAATTGGCCGAGGTTGTCTTCCCCACGCCGGGAGCGTGGAGGTAACGGTCTTACTTCTTGGCGTTCATTTGCTAGTTTAGTATATGGTCATATGTCGCTGTGAGTGCATTAAGATTCTAGCCCGTGAGTTCATGTCACCGCTGTGAGTGAGAGAGTGACCCGTCCCGTGGCTCGATCCGAGCACAGAAGTGAGTCGACCACCCTTGACTCTGCCGGTTTCTCAACCGCGCGGATCCGCATTTCCCCTCGCTTGAGATGACGAGTGAGCTTGCGTTTCTGTTTGCGACGTATAGCCCATAGGAACTTTTAGTGTCGGGCCGAAGAGTCTCCATTGTTGTATGTTGTTGGTCGCGTCCGCATTTACAGTCCGAGGTCCGCATCACTTAGAGTCGGTCCCCGTGTCCATCCCACATCAGTTTGGTATCAGAGCCAAGTTGAGTCTAGGGTAGTCGTTGCATAAGTATTGCACGGTCTAAGTCGAGTCTAGGATCATCTTTATTTTCAAAACCAAAAAAAGAGTGTTCTAAATTTGCATTTCATCCCGATAATCCAGTATATTAAAAGATGTTGTCCGAACGTTAGGCTACGCCTATCGGGAAGGCCGCACACTTGCGCGAGGAGATCCTCGGGTCGACCCTCCGCCACGTACCGGATGTTGGCTACGTCTAGGTGCATTAGTCTGTGTCTCCTAGTCCATGTGTCAGTTGCATGCCCACCCGTCGAGGCACCCAATACTCGCCACCACCACCTATGGCGGATTCCCGAGCCCATAGTTCCGATGATCCCTCGACGGTCAAGATGTTCCGAGCCCTCATGGATCGTCTCGATACGCGTATGGATGGCCTTAGTATGCGTCTAGATGGCGTAGGAACGCGTCTAGAAGGGAGGATGGAAGCCCTAGTGGATCGGGCTGAAGCATCGGACCAGTCCATTCAGGGTCTTGTAGGGAGAATAGCTGTCCTCGAGAGGGCCCTAGTGGCGGCACAACCCGCGCCGACGAATGGCCAACAAGAGTCGGCTTAGCAACCTATTGTGCCAAGGGCTCAGGGGGTAGATGTTGGGAGGCAACAAGTGCCCGAGGTGGATGATTATACATCCGACAATGAGCAAGGGGGTTATGGTCGTGATCGTCGAAACCAACGATAGAATCGTGATGATGACGACGACCGCGTTCTTAGGAGCGTGCGTGCGGACCCTCCCCTATTTGACGGGTCTCTAGACCCGAAGGACTATTTAGATTGGGAGGCTGGCATGGACCGATACTTCGAGTGGTTTGAGATGATGGACCACTGAAGAGTTCGGTACGCGAAGATGAAGTTGCATGGGCAGGCCCAAACTTATTGGATAAATGTGGAGAGCATGTTAATGCAGTGACATCAACCCCCGATCGATACTTGGGATGACATGTAGATCAAGTTGAGGCAGAAATACCTTCCTGCCACATACCGCCAGCGTCTCATAGATAAATGGCAAAGTCACTCCCAAGGGAGCCGATCCGTGACTGAGTACACCGCCGAGTTTGATGAGTATTACTTGCGGTGTGGAGTTACGGAAGAGAGCACCATGACCATATCGCGCTTTTGAAGAGGTCTGCGGCCGAACTACCAATATGAACTTTTCCGCCGCAATGTGACCACTTTGGAACAGGCGTATCAGGTTGCTCTCGAAGTGGAGCAATTCGAGGCCGAGTTTGAGCCTACTCATCGGTTGGGCCCCTTTCCTATTCGTAGTGTCGAGCCCCGTGGCTCTTCAGGCACATATCCGAGGGCCCCCATGGCTCAACCTCAGGATCCCACTCGTCCCGAGCCATTCGCTCCTAGGCCTCACCCTCCACCTCCGAGGGATATCCCTCCTCGTCCCCAACCCACGGCACCCACGGTCCGTCCACCGACACTCGCACCCGTTGCTCGTTCTTTGTTGCCTACACCTCCTATCCGTCGGGAGGATAAGGGGAAAGGACCTTTGATCGGGGAGCCTAGTGGATCACGGTAGCAGTGTTATCGCTGCAATGGGTTTGGCCACTTCGCCAACCAGTGTCCCACTCGTCAGTCTCTTGTCATTGGGGACACACAGGCCAGGGACGCCACCTCTTCATATCTTGTGTTAGTCAGCTATGAAGCAGATCAGGAGCTAGCTGACGAATACTATGAGATTGAAGGTGATGGCCAGGATGCCTAGCATTCGGACGATACCCACTTGGGGGTCGTCAGGTGTATTCTCACCCAGCCACATGCCAGTGATGACTGGCGTCGGACCACCATCTTTCATACATACTGTAGGCTGGGTGGCATGTGTGTAAGGTGATCATCGATAGTGGGAGTTGCATCAATGCAATCTCCACGGGCGCTGTCTCACGTGTTGGTCTTACTCCCGTGGATCATCCTTGCCCCTATCGGGTATCATGGGTGGATTCCACCTCTATTCCGATCAGGCTGCGGTGTTTGGTCCCACTGTAATTCCATGCCTACCGTGACGAGATCTGGTGTGACGTCCTCCCCATGGAGGTGGGCAATATCATTCTTGGTAGGCCTTGGTTATTTGATCGGGATGCCACACTCCATGGCCGGTCGAACACTTGTACCTTCGACCATGATGGCCGACGGATTACCCTCCACCCCACTCAGCCCAAGAGCCCATCAGTTAGGGGTCCTACAGGCCCTAGTACTCCGGAGCCTTCCGTCCCCAGGCCTAGTACCCCATCCCCAGCCCGGGCTATGACCGTTATCTCTGGCACAGGCGAGCCCTCGACTAGGAGGTTGATGATGATTAGCTCCCGATAAATGGAGCGGGAGGCTAGCTAGTAGGGGCTGCCCTGTGTTTGCTATTACGGTCCGAGAGGTGGAGCCGAAGTCCGAGGGTGAACTCCCACCCGATGTCATTCCTATTTTGCAGGAGTTCGCTGATATTTTTCCCGAGGAGCTTCCCGAGGGACTCCCACCCATGCGGGATATTCAGCATGCTATCGACCTGATTCTGGGCTCCTCATTGCCCAATCTTCCTCATTATCGCATGAGTCCCACGGAACATGCCGAGCTAAAACGGCAGGTCGATGAGTTGATGCAGAGAGGGTCTGTTCGGGACAGCATGTGTCCGTATGATGTTCCCGCATTACTTGCCCCAAAGAAGGATGGCACGTGAAGAATGTGCATTGATAGTCGTGCCATCAACAAAATCACCGTGAAGTACGGGTTCCCTATTCCCCGCCTAGATGATATGCTAGACATGATGGCCGGTGCCACTATCTTCTCGAAGATCAATCTTAAGAGTGGCTACCACCAGGTGAGGATTAGGCCAGGTGATGAGTGGAAGACCTCATTTAAGACCAAGGATGGTCTATATGAGTGGTTGGTTATGCCCTTTAGGTTGACCAATGCCCCTAGCACCTTCATGCGACTCATGACTCAGGTCCTTCGACCTTTCATTGGAGTCTTTGTGGTTGTGTATTTTGATGATATCCTTATATATAGTCGCACTAAAGGGGACCACTTGGACCATCTACGGCAAGTCTGTCTACTTTTGAGGCGAGAGGAGTTGTTTGCGAACCCACAGAAGTGTGCCTTCATGACACCTCAGCTTACCTTCTTGGGTTTTATTATGTCTAGTACTGGGGTCTCCGCCGATCCGGAGAAGGTCCGGGCCATTGTTGAGTGGCCGAAACCCCGTACGGTTCATGATGTCTGCAGCTTCCATGGCCTCGCGACGTTCTACCATCATTTCATCCGCGGATTTAGCTCCGTCACTGCCCCGATCACGGACTGTATTCGGAAGGGCATGTTTGTATGGACGAAGGCCGCAGCTGCTGCCTTCAAGGACATCAAGGAGCACATGACCCAGACACCGATCCTTCGATTTCCAGATTTCTCGAAGGTGTTTGAGGTCTCTTGTGATGCGTCGGGTGTTGGGATAGGAGGAGTGTTGAGTAAGGAGGCCCACCCGGTCGCATATTTCAGTGAGAAGCTGAATGACGCGAAACTGTGATACTCCACTTATGATAAGGAATTCTACGTAGTTGTTCAGGCTCTTCGACATTGGAGGCACTATCTTTTACATCAGGAGTTTGTCTTGTACTCTGATCATGAGGCTTTGAGATTCCTCCATTTCCAAAAGAAGCTTAATGCGCGTCACAGCCGATGGGTTGAGTATCTCCTACAGTACACATTTGTGCTTAAACATAAGGCTGGAGTGGAGAACAAGGTGGCTGATGCCTTGAGTCGATGTGCTTGTCTGCTGACCACCATGAGTGCCGAGGTCGTAGGGTTAGAGAAGATGAGAGAGGCTTATGTTGACTGTCCTGACTTCGGTCAGATTTATACCACTCTCCAGGCCGGACCCTCGAGAGACCTTGATGATTATGTGCTTCAGGAGGGTTACCTCTTTTGAGGAGGCAGGCTTTGTGTTCCCCGAACTTCGGTTCGAGACTTCTTAGTCTGGGAACTACATGCGGGAGGTCTAGCCGGCCACTTTGGTCGGAACAAGACTATCGAGGTTGTTGAGCACAGATTTTATTGGCCGAGCTTGAAGCATGATGTTGCTCATATTGTGGCCCAGTGCCGTACATGTACTACGGCCAAAATGAAGAAGCAAAGCTCGGGTCTTTATATGCCTCTTCCCATGCCTGATGCTCCATGGCATGATGTTAGCATGGATTTTATTTTGGGATTGCCACGTACCTCTAGGAAGCATGTCTCGGTCTATGTGGTAGTTGACCGATTCTTGAAGATGGCCCTTTTCATTCCCTGCTCGAAGACTTCGAATGCTTCGAGGGTAGCTCGCCTATTCCTTACTCATGTGGTGTGCAAGTTCGGGTTGCCTCGTACCATAGTGTCTGACCGTGATGTTAGGTTCACCAGTTATTTTTGGAAGACACTATGGCATATGTTGGGTACTCACCTCAAATTCTCCACTACATATCATCCCTAGACAGATGATCAGACCGAGGTGGTCATTAGGAGTCTGGGTGACCTTTTGAGGTGTCTTGTCAGGGACCATGTAGGGGATTGGTATTTCATATTACCACTGACAGAATTTGCATATAATGATTCGGTCAACAAGTCTATCGGTATGAGTCCATTCGAGATTGTCACAGGTCGTAGGCCTAGGAAGCCAGTGGATCTTGTTCCCATGCCCATTCATGCACGAGCGTCTGAGTCTGCCGAGTCTTTTGCTAGGCATGTTAGGAGTTTGCATGATGACATTCGTCGTCACATTGAGGCCAGCAATGCACGGTATAAGGAGTTAGCCGATGCCCATCGACACCACCGTGAGTTCCAAGAGGGTGAATATGTCATGATCAGGGTAAGACCTAAACGGTTTCCCTCTGGAACCGTAAAGAAATTACAAGCTCGCGGAGCCGGTCCATTTAAAGTGCTGAAACACGTTGGATCCAATGCATATGTTGAGGTCCTGCCCGAGGAATATGGTTTAAGCTCCACTTTTAATGTATCGGACCTAGTTGCATATAGGGACCCAGCGGTGATCCCTAGTGAGCCTTTCGAGTCATCCCCCCCATTGAGAGTGATCCCACACCTGAGTGTCCACCACCAGCCAGATTTCCACGACAGCGAGAGCATATCGATCATATACTGGATGAGCAGGTGACAGTGATACGGGACGGAGTAAGGAGATGACACTATATTGGATGGACACGATTCAACCAGCAACGACACGACTATTAGAGAGACCTCGGCTCGACACTAAGAGCTCCTACAGGCTACACGTCGCTAACAGAAGTGCAAACTCACTCGTCGTCCCCATGCGAGGGAAAGCGTGGATCGTGCGCGGTTAAGGAACCGGCAGAGTTCAAGGTAGTCCGACTCAACTTCTGGACTCGGATCGAGTCACGGGACGGGTCACTCTCACGCTCACAGCGGTGATATGGACACACGGGCTAGTATCCTACGCTCTCGATAGCGGCATAAGACCATATACTAAACTAGCAAATGAACGCCGAGAAGTTAGGACCATTACCTCCACGCACCCGGCGTCGGGAAGACGACCCCAGCCAATCACGGACTCCCGATTAACAATTATTACAGCAGTACACTAATTTGACCCACTCCACGCAGGGAGGTTGTTGTGTAGTGGACAGCGGATCTAGAGGGGAGGGGTGAATAGATCAGCCCCACTTTTCGCAATGCGGCCCTCTAAACAGCTAGTTAAAATGAATTGCAGCGGAATAGAAACTAGCTTCCAAGAATGCTATGATTCACTTAGCAAGATAAGCAAGATATATAATAATTTGATCCTAAGCATGCATCTAGAACGAATCAATCACATAAGCAAACCACACTAGACAGGATTTTTAAGGTGGTTCGGACTGAATCCTCAGCCCTACGTCCACCCCTCACCAAAACCCGGTGAGGCTTCACTTGTGCAGCGCACCAACCCGTATATCGGAAACCACCGATTGCCTTCCTACTAACCAACGGTAGGGACGTCAACACCGCAGATCGGAAACACCTCCGATTGCCTTCCTACTAACCAACGGTAGGGATGAATCACAACTTCAATGTTTAATCAATATTGAAAGGAAAACAAATGTGAATGAACTAAGACAAGAAATTGAGTTATGAGTAGAAATGAATTGGCCCTTGTATGAAATGTTGATCAGCAACAAGGATCCTCTTGGCTTCAACTCAATCTTCTTGATTCACCCTTGATTGGATGAATGTTCTTCACGGAGTACTGTTCACGTGAACAGTACCTCTTCCTTCAATTCTTCTCTCTTGATCTTCTCTTTGAACTTGAATGAGGTTGAAAGAACTTGAATGGATGAAGATGATCTCCCTTGAGAGTGAGCTTCAATGGATCCCCTTGAGATGATGAAAAGGATGGATGAAGATTTGATGAAGAGCTTCTTCCCGGAGTATCTTGATTTCCTTCTTGAAGTATACTCCTTCTAGCTTTCTTTGATCACCCTTCTTGCCCTTGATTGCTTCTTGCTTTGTAGGAGGTTGCTTGGCTTCAGATCTGAGCTTGAATCACCTTGGATGGATGAAGAACTTCCTCCCGAAACACTGTTCACGGAGGTGCTACAGTAGCTCGAAAATGGGTTCCCTTGAAGGCTTGAAGCATTAGGGTTTTCATCCCCTCATGTGTTGGTTTTATAGACCTTGAATGGTCTATAGACAAGCCTCAGACCAGATCCACAATTTGTGGGTGATTAGGTGACATTTGGATTAAAGAAATCAAGGTTGAATGGCCCTTTTCGAAGTTGGAAACAAAGCCAAAAATGAAGGCTCGGGGCTGACGGTCGACCGGAATTCATGGGCCGGTCGACCGGAACCTGCTGCAGCCAGAACGTTTCGGCTCTGACAAAACCGGTCGACCGGACGCCTGGGGGCGGTCGACCGAAACCTGTAACAATGTCAACATTTCAGTTCTGGGAAAATCGGTCGACCGGAAAAGTAGGGGCGGTCGACCGAAATCTATAATTCCTGGAGTGTTTCGTTTCTGGAAGAACCGGTCGACCGGAAAGGCAGGGGCGGTCGACCGAAACCTGTAAAACGTGGAATTCTTAGGCTCTGGCAAATCTGGTCGACCGGCCAAGGTATGTAGGTCGACCGGAAATACCTATACCTGCAAAAATGAAGTGTTAGACCAATGAAACATGTTCATAAGTCAAGATATTCATGTCCTCATCAATTTCATGTATTTTGGGATTGAAATCAACATAGAATATGCTTTGAGCATTTCTAAATTTTGTTCCGGGGGCTCCGCCCCCGGAAACCCCCGCAAGGGGCGCTGCCCCCTTGACCCCCGCGACCTGACCGCGCAGGTCGATCCCCGTGCGAGGGCGCAACATTGAGCTTTCATGTGCATATCTGTCATAAACACAACAGAACATATGTCAGTCATATAAGAGTGAAAAGCAACAATGACGAATAGTGTTTAGCCATTATCAAAACCAAGAATATCACAGAACACATATGACCATAGAATGATGTCGAATGACCCAAGTGACCATATGAAACTCAAATAACCACAGGGGCACAACAGAGGTAAAAGGTCACATGCGGGGCCCGGGAATCACGCGAATTGGGTTGACGGGCAGCATTTTGATGTCGCCCGGCGGCACCGAAACCCGCGTTTTTGTGCAAATCGGACGGCGCGATCTACGGGTCCGTGGGGCCCACGGACCGCCCCGACCTCCGGCTCTGGTGGGGTGGGACCCACTGTTATGGGTATCCCTGGTGGCGCGCCTCCCTAGATGGCGGTCGGCCGGAAGCTCCGGTCGGTGGCTGATCGGCTCCGATTCCCACGTTTTGGAGTTGCTGCCCACAGATTTTGGTTGCTGTTTTCCGGCGCACGCCCCGGCGAGAACGGCCACTGCGATCAACCCCAATGTCGGATCGAGGCATATAAGCTATCATTGGAAAGCTCTCTTGAAGACCTTCAATCTAGGCCTAGATAGATCTGCTGGATCTGCAAGGATCTAGACTTTGTTGAATTTTTAAGCTTCTGTTGTACAGTCCCTGAGCTCTCAGATCTGCAGGTGAGTTTTCTGAGAACTTCCATTGACCTCCATAAAGACGTCCGATTCAGCTTCTAAGTTCTTCAACAAAGTTGTAGGCGTTTGAACAAGGAAAATGAAAATATTTTTTATGAAAGGATTGGAGGTGGCTACGAATTGTTATGATTTGTGCATTGAAAGGGGGTCGGATCTGGACAGAGGTGGACAGCACTATAGCTAGATCTGAAAGTGATTTTTGAAAAATAGGTGAAGGGCGGGTCCAAATTCAAAAAAAATCGTGGAGGGAGGGGTTGATGGATAGAACTCCCAGTAAAATGGGGAGCCCCTGGAAAAATAACAAAGGGGTCTGAACACTAGAAACACAGGGCGGGTGGAAATCTAAATAGCAAGCAGACAGATCTGGGAAAAGAGGTTGGACGAAAATGGAAAATTATCAAATGGAAGATTCATGACCAACCAATTTTTGTGGATCGTTAGGAACACCTCTGGAACATCCCCTCAAAATCCTAGATCAAAAACACGACGGGGTGGAGAGAAAGAATTCGGAGAAGACACCTCTGTCCTGGATGGACAGAACACCGGCGGTGATGGTGGAGGCGCGAAGGCGGGACATGGCGGCGGCGACCGGAACTAATAAGGGTGGAGTCACACCACAAGAATACAGCCTTCCCAGCTGCAAGGAGGAGAGAGGGGCGGCCTAGGCCTTGCTCAAGGGGATTTTCTTCCAATTCAAATGCATTAATTCTCCTAAATGAGAAAATACAAGGTACTTATAGGTTACATATGAAATCCAATAGCCACCCTTGGATCTAGGGATGGGGGAATGGATGGCCTAGATTGAATGTGACACACACACAAAAATTAAATAAAATATAAGTGGGGGGCAGCCTATTGACCAAGGGGGGGACATGGTAGAATGGTAGGTAGCCTACCTTGGACTTTGAAGTCCAATTGTCTACCCATGTGGCATTTACCATTCAACCTTCTAGATGTCTCCATTTGAAATGTTGACTGACCCCACATGGGGCCCTAGGCTGAGGTGGATCAATGGGAAGAGGTCTGGGGGCCCGTGGGGCCCGGGGGTCCCATTTTACAAATAAACCCCTCTTACAATCTAAATTACAAACCGAATAAAATGAAACACACACACATTACACACAAATAACGTCTAAACAAATATGATAAATGTCGAGACTCAGGGGGGAGTCTCTAGGCTGTCTCCGAGCCAGATGGACGCTGAAGTGGCTCGAGTCGTGCTCCGCGTGCGGTACCGGTGGCTCGCCGACCCTTGCCACTCGTGTGCTCCGGTGTCCGCACCAGACAGTTACCAAGAGTGGATCCTACCCGCGCTATCTAGTGCGGTGGAGAGGGCGACCAGCCACCGAAGATACTTGGATCACCCGCTGAGAGTTGCAGCGGATAGATCCTGACCTACTGGAGCGCTACCAGAGCGATGCTGACCCTTACTCGACAGGGTTGAGTTTCTCCCAGCCGAGGAGAATTGGTGCGGACACCAGAGCAATCGAGAGGCACGAACCAGTGAGCCGTTGGTACCGTACGCGGAGCACCACTCGGGCTACCTCCGCTTCCATCTGGCTCGGAGACAGTCTAGAGACTCCCCCTTGAGTCTTAGTATTTATCATATTTATGGGGATTTTATTTGTGTGTAATGTGTGTTTATTTAGTTTTATTCGGATTGTAATTCGGATTGTAAGAGGGATTTATTTGTAATTGGGGACCACCTGGGTCCCGCGGCCCCCCCATCCCTTCTCCCATTGATCCACCTCATCTCTTGGGCCCATGTGGGGTCAGTCAACCCTCCATGGTGGGCTTCTAGAAGGGTTGGACCAAGGGGGGGACAAAGGGTAGCAAAATTCAAAAAATGGGACCAAGAAGTCAAGGGGCCGCCCCATGTTTAATATAGTTTATTAGGATTTGAATTTTTATTTTATTTGTTCCAAATCACATGGGAGAAATAAATTTTAGACTTCCTCTTTTACCCCCCACCAATCCTAGATCTAGGGATAGAACTAGTCTTTTTGTATTTTCTATAAGAACCTTGTATTTCTATTTTGTGTAGAATTAATGAGAAGAAAAATTGGAATTTGTTCCACCAAGCAAGGGCCGCCCCCTATCTCTCTCCTCTCTCCCCCTTCTGTAGCTGGGAAAGCTGTGATTCAGAGGTGTGAAGCCTCATCTATCAGGTGTGTAGATCGTCGCCACCGCTGCCACCGCCATCGCGCCGCCGTCGCACCACCGCCATCGTCGCCGGAGTTCTGTCCACTCAGGATAGCCCCTTGATCTCAGATTTCTTGCTCTCAGCCACGAGTTCATCTGGAGCCCAAACTTTCAGGGTGAGTTCCAGGGGTCATCACCACGTCCTAGAAAAATTGGTGGAGCTTCTAGTTTTTATTTTCCATTTTTCCTTTTTCGTGCTCCACCTCCTCTCAGATCTGCCAGCAGTCTGCCCAGATTTCTAGAACCCTAATAGGTCGTTCATGAACCCACCTTCGCGTGACCCAAATGACTTGATATTTTTATTGTAGGTTCTGTCCACCTAATACCTTGTCCACAAAGTTTCTTGTGAATTTAGAATCTCGTTTATATTTTCAAAAAAATCACTTCAGATCCCAACTCAGTTCTGTCTGCCACAGTCCAGATCCGACCACCTAGCAGTATAAAATACCTTTCCCCATCCAAACCTCCATCAAATCTTTCATAAAAATTATTTCCGTCTTCCTCTCTCTCCCCTCTACAACTTTCATGAAGTGCTCAATGTCTGAATCGGAGGTCTACTTTACAGTCATCGCCAACTCTCAGGAAAAATCACCTCTGTCATGAGATTTCGGGTCCTGTCCAATAACAAATTGTAAAATCGAACAAGGCCAGATCCGAGAAATTCAAATTTATTTCTCTGGCTTTAGATCGAGTTATTTCGAAAGAGCTTTCCAACGATATCTCTTGTGTGTCGATCCGACGTCGGGAGTGATCGCAACAATAGATCTCGCAGGGTTGCGCGCTGCAAAACAGAAGTCGCAGATCCGTGGACAGCAACTCCGACAAGTGCAAATCAGAGCCGCCCGGCTTCCGACCGGCGTTCCAGCCCGGCTGCCATCCAGGGAAGCACGCCACCAAAGGTCACCATCATAGGGGGACCCACCCCGTCAGGTCCTGAGGACTGAGCAGTACGTGGGCCTCACGAACCCACAGATCGCGCCGTCCGGATAGCACTAAAATGCGGATTTCGGCACCTTCGGAGCGACATCAAGATGCTGCCCTTCAACCCACTTCCCGATACTCCCGGGCCCCACATGTGACCTATTACCTCCCTGCGTGGGGTGGGTCAAAACTTTATACCGCTGTGAAAATCTGTTAACCGGGAGTAAGGAATTGGCCGGGGTTGTCTTCCCCACGCCGGGAGCGTGGAGGTAACAATCTTACTTCTTGGCGTTCATTTGCTAGTTTAGTATATGGTCATATGCTGCTGTGAGTGCGTTAGGATTCTAGCTCGTGAGTTCATGTCACTGCTGTGAGTGAGAGAGTGACCCGTCCCGTGGCTCGATCCGAGCACGGAAGTGAGTCGACCACCCTTGACTCTGCCAGTTTCTCAACCTCGCGGAGCCACGTTTCCCCTCGCTTGGGATGAGGAGTGAGCTTGCGTTTCTGTTAGCGACGTATAGCCCATAGGAACTCTTAGTGTCGAGCCGAAGAGTCTCCATTGTTGTATGTTACTGGTCGCGTCCGCATTTAGAGTCCGAGGTCCGCATCACTTAGAGTCGGTCCCCGTGTCCGTCCCACTTCAATATTTAATTGATTCTGATTTAGATTTATGGAGACCTGAATTAGATTAAACCTATAAACTAATTTAGTAGGACTGAGATGAATAATTATTTATTTTATCATAATCTAAAACAATAAATTTATGAATTAAGTATTTTTTCATCAATCTCCTCCTTTTTTTGTTATAACAAAATAAATTTGAATTCTTGATAGATTCATCTTTTATATAGTATCTCTTTGAAATATTGAACTCTCCTTAAGTTGACAAATATGCAGAGATTTGAAAATATTAATATTTTCTTCTTTTTTAATATATTAATATTTTCTCCTCCTTTTGTCAAAGCCAAAAAGGAACGAGATGCATGTAAGCTCCTCTTATGATAGTGATTTTCTTGTGAAGCATACAGGTAGGAGGGTTGATACTCGCCTTTTATAGTGATCAGTTATCCCTCCCTGAAGGAAAAACCACACATCACAAGAGAGACACAGGAAAAGAACACAGAACAGGGTTTGTACCAAGAGGATAATTTTTATTGATAAAAGAATTACAATTTAATCAATAATAAAAGATAAAAAATAAAGAATTACAATGAATAGAATAAGACATTGGAGGGTCCTCTATCACCACATATGCCCACTGTATCTAGATTTGTTATGGTAGAACTTAGGGACCATGTTCGGATTATATATGGCACACTACGCATACCACCAACTGTAGGGTTGTGGCTACCATAATGCAACATGCGTTTGTCTGTTTCCTCTAGAGGTTCCAATAGCTCCTTATCTTGACTTTTATACGAGTCATGAACTTACTGAAGTCACGCTAATGTTTCTTCGAACTGTCCAAGAACAAAGTGCTTTGCTCATTTTTCTCATGAAGTTAAAAGCATGTGCTGGCGAGTGTATACAAGACTTTCCTTGTTGGCGTAATCACGAAGGCTCTCAATGGTATGGCAATAAGGACAGGATCTGAAGCATGGACCTGTGGACTTACTGTGGAGTTATTGACCCCAGAGACTGTCATTGTGTCACTGTTGAAGTAGGTAGGTCTTGTCTAATCCTTTCCTTTATGTCCTCCTCCTCTTCTTTAGTTGAGGCTCTTTGTCTATCCTCTAGGCCAACAAATTTTTCGCAAGAGATAAAGGGAAGGTTTTTTTTTAAGGAGTTTCTAATTGTACTCCAAATTTCTCATATTCTCCTCAATTTCATCCTTGATTTCCCTATCAATTCACTGGATGCATATGTCCTTGTACTGCATTATGGCGATCTATCGCTTTCCTTTCCTAGCCATTAGACTATTACACTTTTTGAAGAGCTTATATTCAAGTGAGAATTCTTAGATATGTTGCTCTTTTGTGAGTATGTGAACTTGTTCCAAATAGTTCATGATCATAGCCTCAGGAACATGGCCAAGCCTAATCAGTTCTACCATGAAGTTTGCTAGGATAAGATCAAGTTTATTCAATTGAATGTGTTTAAATGAATGTCTTACCCAATTTTAGTAGAGCTTCTTACCTTGTTCATCTCTCATAAGTACTTCAAAAATGCGAAGGAAGAGAGTCTGTTCTCGTCTATTGATCATCATCTTAATTCTCTCAAGATAAACTCAGTGTGGTGCCATAGATGTGGTATAATAACTCGGAATACATATACATATATATATATATGAAAATAAATGATGAAAGAAGAAAATAAAGAAAATAATAAAATATTTTCTTTTAGGTTTATAAAGAATAGAATGCATTAACACAAACTCTAATCTCACGTGATAACAAGAACGATGAGATTTGCAACGTAATTTTGAGAAGGTGAAGTCGTATGTACTGTAGTGGTACTGTAGACACATTATAATAACACTATAGAAATTAGATTAAGGATAATTAACTATTAGCTCTAATCTAATTATGAGTAAGTCATAAATGTCATTACATACGTCATTAGGTGAGAAATCAAAAAAAATTATTACGCCGAAAGGAGTGTTCTTCGTAAAAAATGGGTTGATAAAATTAGGTAGAAATTTGACTTTGATTAAATGGCTAATAATTTAATGGAAGATTTGAGCCTATAAATAGGGCATGATTGTAATATCCCGGACCTTTCGGATCCTTCTTCATAGATCTCAGATCTGATTTCTCGGAGTGTCCAGCTCCATTGTGTCTGAAATTTCGTTTCGGACATCTTTTGTGTTCAGGTCGGCGCGATACGGAGTTGTTTCGGAGGCCCGGAGTGTGTCCGCGGCTTTTTCACGCATGTTTTCCGATTTTCGGTGTGTGCTTCGGTAATTCCTTTGGAATCTCGTTACGGGTGAACCGGGTCGTTCACCTAGGCGAGAATGGTACCGTTGCGATCGGTGCGTTCCGAGGATCCCGGAAATGTAATTTCTAAATTTTTGGTATTTTTCAGAATTTCCAGATTTTCTATAAATACCCCCCCTATTTTCCCCTTTCTTTTCCACCTTTTCTTCTTCCTCCTCTTTCCTTCCTCCCCCACCGTGAGAACCGCCCCCCTCTCTCTCCCATTCGATCGTGGCGGCGTCCCCTCCGACTGCAGACGGCGCGGGGCGATGGCGTGACGACGTGGGCGACGGCGAGGCGATCGTGGCGGTGTAAAGCTTGTGGGGAATCGTAAAGGGACGAGGGTTCTAATAGCGTTTTCCTTGATATCGACAACGATTCGGCAGAGATTTTGCTCCATTGAGGTAGGGGGACGAATCCCTATGCTCATCCCGTCATCCCCCATGATTTGTAGGCCGAGTGGGAGCCGAGAGGGGTGTTTTTGAGCGGGTTAGGGCAAAATCATGTTTTGGGGAGAGTTCGCACGATCTATGATTTTAGGCCATGATTTTGTGTTTTTATGGCATAGAAGCATGCTAGGGGTCCCCAAGGGGTCTTCCCCTTTGATTTCCCCCTCTCCTATTGAGGCATGGGGGCGTGGTTGGAATTTTTGGGCGTTTCACGCCGTTTCACCGTCGGGTCGGTGTGACTGTCCTTCCAGTGACCGTCACACCATGTGACGCACCTAGGTGGGTGCGTCACAGACCAATTTTAGTCAACTGGGGGTCTGTGGGCTGTAACGGTCCCACGATAGACCACCACGGCACTGTGATGCGCCTGGGTTAGACCATCAGGGACGATCTGACCGTTGGTTTTTGACCGTTGGGGGTCAAGGCCTGTGACGCACCAGGATTGGCGCGTCACAGCCTTGTGACGCCCCTGTGTGGGAGCGTCAGAGCGGACGCATTCCCACCCTGTAATGCACCAGGGTTGGTCCGTTACAGTCTGTGACGCACCGAGTGGCACGCATCACAGTTTGTTCCTTCGTGCCTTGTGACACACCAGGCTGGGTGCGTCAGGGCCTGTGACGCACCAGGATAGGCGCGTCACAGTCGTTTTTGCACCGAGGGTCTGACGCCCCTGTGTTGGGCCGTCAGATGGCTGTGACGGTCCAGCCTTAGACCGTCAGAGCCTGTGGCGCGTCTAGGGTAGACCGCCAGGCTCAGGATTGCTCCGGATGGTTTGTAGTCCCGTTTTCCTTCCGATTGTGGTCACCGTGCGACGGTGCTGGTATGTGGGATGGTCCCCGTGCGTCGTCAGATGCGGACGTGATTTTCCATTGACTTGAGAGTCTACTCCTTCAGTGACCCTCCACTAGTCGTAGCCTGCCTGCACGCGAGTGGACCCACCAAGGATTGGTGGAGAGGCTACCCTGAGGATGATTTTTAGACTAGTTTCCGTCGGGCCCCTCGTCGGTAGCCAGAGTCCGGCTCAAGCGGAAAACCAGTTAGAGGCCAGACCTAGGACGCATGGTCTGTGTGTGGACACGTGGTTGGGGGTAGTGGACATACGCTGATGAGCGTGACCCCAGCTAGTCACTTGCTTTGCAGTTACTTGTACGGTGTCCGTGCCTCTGGTAGGCGCTACCACGCCAGGCAGTTCACCTGTGGTGCAGTGTAAGTCGTCAGGGGACACTATCGACTGTGCTTCTTGTGGGAGGTACTCCTGTCGAGTCGGGAGTGCCAGACTGTCAGTCGTTGCGACTTCGACCTTCGGGTTTTATCGTGTTGGCCATGGTGTTCCGATCGTTTCACCGTGGCACGTGTGTCAGTTTTCATGCCGTGAGACCGGTGTTTTGTAGATGGCAGGGCTTCCCTTTCTGAGGTACTCGCTTACTGCTAGCGTAGCGGTTTCTCCGTTTGTGAGGTAGGGTTCGAGTGATCCCTACTGAGTCTTGTTCTGAGACTCATTCCCTGCGTGTTTTCACCGTGTTTCAGGCGAGGCGCGACTTCAGGGGAGCACGTCTAAGGCTCAGCGTGGTTCAGGTGCCCGGCATTAGTGCCAGAGGTCAGAGCCGGGGTATGCCCCATGTAGCTGTACTTTTTTATTTTGTCTCTGTACTAGTTGTGGACTACTACTGCTGTTGTTATTTTGTTGTTATCTTGTGGATCATGTAACATGTAAAATGTTAATTTATTTCCTGCTTAACTATATAAACTGTTTAATTTCTATAATTTTTTGTGATACTTGTGTAGTCTCCATACCATCTTTCTAACCCTTCCGAGTCTTCGGACTCGTGGGTGGCGGTGCGAGTCTCGGGTTATCGGGCCTTCCCGGTAATCGGATTCTCTAGTCGTTACAGCGATCCTGCCCTAGTCGAAACACAAATCAAGCTGAAATATTGTTGGAAGTGGAGAGAAGGAGAATTCGAAGTTTGAAGGAGTGTTCTTCTTTCTTCCTATTCTTCCACTTTGATCTTGGTTTAGGTGGGTTTTCTCTCAAGCAAAACTTAATTAGATCTTCATAAATGTTACTTTACATGAGTACTTCAATTTTAGGTAAATTTTGTGCATCATGATCTTGTTATTGAACCTAGTTTTAGATGTTAAAGTCGAGATATCGTGTCACACCCTAATTTTTGGATCTTGAATTCACGGGTTTCAGAGTGTTTCCGTGGGTCTCGGAATGTGTTTTATAATTAAAAATAAATTTTGAGAATATCAGATCTTCAGGTCCCTCAAATATGAGAAAATAAAATATTTTCGGATTCCGTGTATGACCGACGAGTTGTGCATTTTTCGAGGATTGTCAAGTCAAAATTTGGGAATTTTTCCTCTTTGTTTGGATTTTTGGTGAATAAAAGAAGAAGAAGAAGAAGAAGAGAAAAAGACAAGAAAATCAAAAATAATAATAATATAAAAAATTCTTTTATTCAAACCCCCCCCACCCCATCTCTTTTCTCACTCTCTCACGTTCTCTCCTCTCCCCCTCTCCCGTTTTCACTCTCCCCCTCCTGTGTCTCTCCCTTTCTCCCCCATTCCTCCCCATCTCCTCCCCCATTCTTCGGACGGCCGTCGGAGAACGCCGAGGAGGAGATGGCAAGTGACGTGGGGCGGGGCAGGGCGCACATGGAGGCAAGGAATGTGGGGTGGCGATGAGACAAACCGTGCGAGAACTCGTGAGAACTTCGGCGTTTTGGTGTGGATCGACGCCGGCTTTGTGTAGGTACTTCGATCAAGGTAGGGGGGTGGATCCCGGTCCCTTGCATTTCATTTTCCCTGTGATTTTATGCCGATCCAGGCAAGCTTAGAGTGGGTTTACTTTTGTCGAGGAAAGATGCATGTTTTGGGGTGAGTGGCATTATCCACCGATTTGGGTGATCTCTTTTGGTTTAATTTAGTGGAAATGATGTGTCGGATGTCGGGGAGTGATCTCCCCTCATTCGTTGTGCGTTTCCCCACGATCTGGGGCCGTCATGAGCCCGAGAGGGGGTTTGGTCTATATTTTGGGAAAAATAATATGTTTCGGGGAGCTTGACAATTTCTAATCGTGTGTGTGTGTGTGAATGCGGTCCATTGGCATGTTTCGACCATATGGCCAATGGGGGTAGGTTCCCTGAGGTTTTCCCCCATGATCAGAGCGAATGGGACTCGATTCGGGGTGAGACGGCGGGTTCCCGACCTTTTTCCGTCGACCAACGCATGGGGTTAGTCGACCGGTGGGTGTCTAGCTCAGAACAAAATGTAGCAGAGCACTTTGGGGTCTTTCGGTCCACCGAACTTGTTGGGTCGGTCGACTGGTGGTGCAGGTCGGTCGACCAATTTGGGAATTGGTCGACCATTATCTACTGGGGGCCTTCGGCCCTGCTAGGTCGGTCGATCGGTGCCTAGGTCGGTCGATCGACCAAGGGGCAGACTGGCCATGTTGCTGGCCAGCTGATTCTTGCTTCGTCCGTACATCGGATGGTCCGGGGGATGCAACCTTCGTTTCTTTGTCTTTGTATGGGTCGTGGGACCTTGTTAAGTGCATCCAAATGGGGGTTGTGTGCCCGAGTAAATTCAAGTGTATGGGGGGTCATCTTCCCACGTGCTCAAACCATATAAAGAGTAATTTCCGAGCTACGTGGCTTAGTTGTTTAGAGTTCGTTCCCATGTGAGTCAGTGGGTCAGAACTACTAGTTGTTATATCCAACTTGTGACCCAGCCTAGGGCCGAGGTGTTCCTTAGTGATGGGTGAGCGGGTTTGTCCCCGTGAGTGTAAATAGGCTGTGTGACTACGATTTCTCTGAGTTAGCCTTAAGGGCGCAACTATATTATATTTGAGTCAGGCAAAGATAGCCTGCAGATCGTGGATGGACTAGGCGAGGACAACCTTGTGTGCACAACACTTAGTGTTTCCCAGGCGAAGATAGCCCTAGCGTATGTGCCTTGGTTAGGACAAGTGTACGACACTGATGGGTGTAGAGGCTCATACCCCATGTCAGGTAGTAGGACATGTTAATCAGGAGGACGGTGAGCTAGAAGGGGAGGGGATGAATAGATCACCGTTTTTAAAAAATATTTGACTAAGTCGAGGAAGGACCCTTAACCAATATAACGTAATTCACGAGTGCATAACATAAATCACTCAAGTTTTCATCAGCACATATGCACAACCACCTAGCGAGCAGTCAGACCAAGGTTTCGATCATCAACATTCACATCTACTTAATGAAGCCAGACAAAAGCATAAGGAAGGTAGATGCGCACAACCATACCACGGAGAACAGGAGATTTAGACGGTTCAGTCTGCAACTCGCAGACTTACGTCCATCCCTCACTCAAGGCCGAGTGAGGCTTCCTTTCACAAGAAAGAGCCGCAGACTCAGTCTGCCAACAACACGCTGATCCACAGCTTGGGGATCGAAATCTCTACAGACGCTGAACACACAGCTTGCACCCAGGTCTCACACCCCAAGACCTGACTCGAAGATAACTCTCCCTTCCTCTTAGACAAGAGGGAACCCAGCAGCGACTCACCCTCACTGTAATTCAGAGACGCTGTCTCTCTTCCTCCACAGCCGGAGGGAACAACCCAGATAGCCTCCTCACTATCTGAGCACAACAACCCGAGAGACCACCTCCCTTCCTCTGAACTGATTCAGAGGGAACCACAATGCAACCCTGAGGATACACCTCTCTTCCTCTATACCTAGAGGGAACGATAAAACAGAGTATCGGAATTTAAGAACAAACAACTGAAAACATAAAGAAATATCGAAGACAATCGAACGGAGAAATAATGTAGCTTCTTAAAGAAGCATAGACAAGACATAGTAGAAAACCATCCTCTCCTTCATCACTCTCTCTCTCTTCCAGGTACGCTCAACGAGTGGATCAGGATGGCTTCTCCTCTCCTTCCTCTCGCTCTGGCCTCACCCTTTTCCTTGTGGCTTCGGTAGCTTTTCAGGAGCAGAAACCTTCATATATATATCCAACCTCACGAGAGAGTGAGGGTTTGGGAGACACGTGTGAAGACATGCTTCCAGATGAACCGAGCCACGTGTTAGACGATTGTTCCCTCGGATCACGTGCTCACATGATTGGAGTAAAGTTCCAATTTGTATTTAAGTCCCTGTAAGGTTTCAGAGAACATTCAGTCAATCTCAGAAATATTCAAGTCTTAAATTGTTCACACAGATTGCACGGGACTTATCAAGGATAGAAGAACGCGTCAACGCACTAAAACCAAGGCGTTAACGCAATGGATATGATGGAGAACAGATCCCTTGACCAAGTACACTAATGCGTCAACGCATCAGTTGACAGCGTCGACGCTTCTGCTTGGTGGTTGATCAAAAGAACCTTTGGTCATAAACTTAAGGCGTCGACGCTTCCATTGTGTAGCGTCGCCTCAGCTCCTTGGGCTAGATGCACAATCTCTTGGTAACAAGCCAATGCGTCAACGCTTCAGGTGAACGCGTCGACTCAGCTTCATAGGCGAGACGCTCAAGCCCTTGGCACTAAGCCAATGCGTCAACGCTTCAGGTGACAGCGTCGACTCAGTGGACAAAACAGCAAGCGAAAGACGCACTATTGCGTCTACGCAGCCATCTAAGTGCGTCAACGCACTAAATGCACAGAACCCATATAAACAAGACAAATAAGTATGAGCTCATGGGTGAACATGATAGAGGTGCATTAAATCAGAAAAGCATAATGAAAAAACATTTGATCGATAGATGTGCATGCAAGACAACAACATTAGATCCTAAGAATATTTAGACAATTCAGGATCTTTATGATTCATCAAGGAGCATCAAGCTAATTATTATAAAAATAATTTGATTCATAGTGTTAGTCATCATCAAAACTACAGAGATGCAACAATCTCCCCCTTTTTGATGATGGCAACACCATGAGTCAAATTCTTTGAAGGAAGAAACACCAACTTAAAACATTCTCAATAAAGGCAACAAAGGTGACCTCTCAAAGCCTGAACAGGCCTGAACTCACAGCACTCATCATCTTTTACCAAAAACCATTCCAGAACCTTCCTTCCACTGGCTAGCTACAAAAACACCTCTTTACTCCCTTTCAACCTTCTCCCCCTTTGACATCATCAAAACAAGGGGAAAGAGGGATGTTGACGCTGGACTGATGAGAAAAGATGGAGAAGATTCCAACAGTAGACACTCATTGACAAATCTTAGATGCTTAAGTGGGGCTGTAAGGTCCAGTGAAGAATCTTGGAGTTCTGGTAAGAGAAAGAGATTCAGAAGAAACTTGAAGTTTATCAACTTACTATGATTATGAGAGAAGAGCAAGTGGCAACAAGTATGACTAAGGTAGCTGTTAAGACTTGTCAAAGAGACAACAAGAGTTTGAACCACTAAAACAGCCTGTCGGCATTGAGGACAAACAGTCCAGGCAGAGAAGACATAGTTATAGAGTGTATTCGGCCAGTTACACTTTTGACATTAAGTATGCACCTTGGTCAGAGGCCAGCATCCTCAGTTACTCAGTGTAAGAGCCTCATCAATTCTCAATTAGAGAACAGAGATAGTGACCATTGGTTGTTACATGAGGAGACACCTTGATCAGAGGTCAGAACCCCCAGTGACTCACCATATTGTCATCATTGCTCTGCCAATCACAATTTTGAATTGGATTTCTTTCTTTTGATTTTGCTTATGAGAACTGATACCTCATGACATAGAAAAATCTCATTTCATTGATGGGATTCCTAGTTTCTCAGTATGCAGTTTTAAACACAGTTCAGTTTAACTAGCTCAACAAGGGGTTGTTTGAAGACACAAACCAGGGCAAGTATTAGAGGTCTTATCAAGATGTCCAATGAGAAGCTCATAAACAGAAACCATTTCTTACAAGTCTAGCTTGTTCATGAGTCATGCAACAAAGTAAGAGGATATACTTGTGAAGGTTAATCTTAGTCTCTTAAGACTTACTAGAAGAGGATTCTAGCTGGACTTTAATTGCACAAACTTAAGAAAGTAGGAAATGAATGAGGTTCTATTAAGAGGAATATTCAAGATCAATTCTAACATTTAATCCAGTAGTAACAACCATCTTTCAAGCGTTTCTAATTAGTCAAGCTCCCTCTCTCTAGTAGCTCTATCTTCCACTCTACCCAGAAAATAGCAGGGAAGCAGAATTGACTTTACTCAACTCACACACCCGCTCCTTCTCACATAGGGACCCCCACCAGAAAAAAAAGGTGTGACAAAACTACCACTAAATATATGGAAATACATGAACCAGAATTCATTGCCTCAAATCAGTCAGAGTTTGTAAATACCAAGTTCTCTTCTTAAAGAAGAATTTTTCAGTATCTTGAGGTTTTGTAAAAATATCAGTAATTTGATCTGCAGTCCCAACATGAATTAATTCAAAAGTTTTATTTACAATTTCATTTCTGATAAAGTGGTGCCTGATTTCAATGTGTTTTGTTCGTGAGTGTAAAACAGGATTCTTTGCAATGTTTATGGCACTAGTGTTATCACAAAAAATGGGAGTGCAACCTGTCTCTACTTGGTAATCCTGAAGCTGATGCTTGATCCAGATAACCTGAGTGCCACAGCTGCTTGCAGCCACGTATTCAGCCTCAGCAGTGGAAAGAGCCACTAAATGTTGTTTCTTTGAACTCCAAGAAACTAGGCATCCTCCTAAGAATTGGCAGTGGCCACTGGTGCTCTTCCTATCTAATTTGCATCCAGCAAAGTCTGCATTAGTGTATGAAACTAAATCTAATGTGTGTGAAGCAGGATACCATAAGCCTAGTGTATGTGTGGCAGACAGATATCTAAAGATTCTTTTTACAGCAGACACATGTAGTTTAGTAGGCCTAGACTGATATCTTGCACATAAACTAACACTGAATTGTATGTCTGGCCTAGAGGCAGTTAGGTACAAGAGGGATCCGATCATACCTCTGTAGAGTTTTTCATCCACTTGTTTACCTGACTAATCTGCATTAAGGGTCATGCTTGTGCTCATTGGGGTGGAAATTTGCTTCAGGTTAGTCATCCCAAACCTTTTTAGGATATCCAGCGTATACTTGGTTTGGTGGAAGAAACAACCATCTGTCATCTGATTTATCTGCAAGCCAAGGAAATAAGTCAGTTCCCCAACTAAGCTCATCTCAAATTCAGCTGACATAAGCTGTGAAAATTCTTTACACAGTTCAGGATTTGTTGATCCAAAGATGATGTCATCCACATATACCTGAACTATGATGAGATCTTGTCTTGAATTCTTAGTGAATAAGGTTTGGTCAACTTTACCTCTGTTATATCCTTTATTTAGTAAGAAACTGGTCAGCCTTTCATACCAGGCCCGAGGAGCCTACTTTAATCCAGAAAGAGCTTTGTTTAACTTGAAAACTTGATCAGGTTTAGTCGAAAACTGAAAACCAGGAGGTTGTTCAACATAAACTTCTTCTTTTAGAATTCCATTCAAGAAGGCACTCTTAACATCCATTTGTTGAAGTTTTATGTTGTTTGAACAAGCAAATGCTAATAGAATTCTGATAGCCTCCATTCTAGCTACTGGAGCAAAGGATTCATCAAAGTCCACTCCATACTCCTGACTGTAGCCTTTAGCTACAAGTCTAGCTTTATTCCTTGAGATGACACCTTCTTCATTCAGTTTGTTCTTAAAAACCTATTTTGTTCCTATTACATTGAAATTTTCAGGTCTAGGTACAAGCTCCCAGACATTGTTTCTATCAAATTGCCCTAGTTCTTCACACATAGCAGTTACCCAATTCTCATCACTTAAGGCTTCTTCAATGGTCTTAGGCTCAATTTGAGAAACTAAAGCAATTAAATCCTGATTCTGAACATTTCTAAAATGAGATCTTGTTCTAGGGGGATCATTAAGACTACCAATAATATTGGTTACAGGGTGGTCTTTTAAAACTCTGACATTTGTTGATGACTCACCTTGTTCAGCTGTACTTACTGGGTTCAGATCAGTGGGTTCTTCTGCCGGTTGTACTTCCTCCTCTTGCATTTGTTCCAGGAACTCTCCATCATGACTTGTAGACCTGTCATCATCATTTGGACTGTTAGAGATTTTTGTTTCATCCAAAATAACATGAGGGGTTTCCTCTACAGTTCTATCAGTTTTATTAAAGACCCTGAAGGCTCTAGATGTTTCAGAGTATCCTAGGAATATTCATGGAATGCTTCTAGCATCGAATTTATCTAAGTCTCTCTTGTTGTTATTATGAATAAAGCATTTTGAACCAAAAATTTTGAAATATGAGACATTAGGCCTCTTACCTTTCAGGAGTTCATATGGTGTTTTCTTATGTATGGGTCTTACCAAAGCTCTATTAAGTATGTAGCAGGCTGTGTTTGCCGCTTCTGCCCAAAAGCTCTTAGGTAGCTGACTCTCCATTAATAGTGTTCTTGCCATTTCCACTATTGTTCGATTCCTTCTCTCCACAATTCCATTCTGCTCTGGGGTCCTGGGAGAAGAAAATTTGTGAGTCAGTCCCTCCTTGTCACAGAAGCTAGAAAATGAGGAGTTCTCAAACTCTCCTCCATGATCTGATTGGATAACAGTGATCTTGTGCTCTATATGTTTTTGCTTATTGAAAAAATGTTCAAATTTTTGAAAAGCATCACTCTTATTTACCAAGAAAAATAGCCATGCAAATCTAGAGTAGTCATCGACAATGACAAACCCAAATCTCTTACCATTTAGACTCTGGGTTCTGGTAGGACCAAAGAGATCCATGTGCAAGTGTTCCATGATCTTTGTTGACAAGCTCTCAGACCTAATTTTGAAAGAAGCTCGAGTTTGCTTGCCTAGAGCACAGGCCTCGCAAGGCTTAGAGAATGATTTGAACTTCAAGCTAGGCATGCCTCTAACTAAATCAAATTTAGCTAATTTATGCAAGGTGTTAAAGCTAGCATGGCCTAGTCGCCTATGCCAGTCAAACATGTTATTCTCTGACTCAGCAGTGAGACACAGATTAGACTCAGACTCAACATCAAGATCTACAATATAGACATTATTGACTCTATTTGCAATGAACTTTATTTTATCGGAGTTTGGTTCTAAAATTTTGCAAGCATGCTCATCAAAAAGAACCTTGTGACCCTTGTCACATAACTGACTAATACTCAATAAATTGTGTTGCAGACCTTCAACCAACAAGACTTTTTCAACAGAGTTGGAGGTTTGCTTACCAATGGTTCCGGTCCCTATGATGTGACCTTTGTTTTTACCTCCAAACTTAACTGACCCTCCTGCTTTCAATTCAAGCTTGCTGAACTTTCTTTGATCCTCGAGCAGCCACTGTCGAGATACCACTTGTTGTTCTCGACTGCTAGGCTCACCTGCACAATAACAATTTAAGTTGTGTGCTTTGGAACCCAAGGTAAGT
Organism: Amorphophallus konjac; assembly: GCA_022559845.1. Lineage (NCBI taxonomy): Eukaryota > Viridiplantae > Streptophyta > Magnoliopsida > Alismatales > Araceae > Amorphophallus > Amorphophallus konjac. The sequence continues at coordinate 67,178,532 of CM040122.1, read as the reverse complement.
TGGGTCCAAAAATACCGTTCAATTCATTAAGCACAGTCTTGGGAATCCAGATCTGTTTTAACCCCTTTTTCTTTTTGTGCTGAGGGTTGACAGTTTTGTTATTGATGTGCATTTCATTTGTTTCTTTTTGTTTCTCAAGTTGTGTCCAGTTTCTGTTGATAAAGGTTTGGGTCCCAGCCAGACCATAATTTTTAACCTGTCTAGATGAAGGCATTTTATTGACAGTATTTTGTGTGTAGTTAGTTGTTCCCATGTTGCTTTTAAAATAGCCCATTCTTTTATTAGAGTCATAGTTGTTGAATTGACAGACACCTTGCTTCTGGTACGTGGGCTTGTTGAATTTCTTGAAGATATTTTTTCCAAAATCAGCCTGTTGTCTATGGATGTTCTTTTGTTGTTCAATAGTTTTGGAACTGGATGGAATGTCCAGTTTCTCTTTTCCTTTCTCAGTGCAGAAAGTAGTGGTTTTTACACCAAATGCTTCCTTCTTACTTGGGTTGTAGCCCAACCCCTCTCTGTTAAAGTTTACTTTGGTGCCTAACAAGGCATTCAAATTACTCTCTCCCAAAACAAACCTCTCAAGGGTTTTCTTCTTATCTTCCAACTCCTTCCGCAGACATATATTGTTTTCCAGTAATTCATCATTGACCCTTTTAACAGCTTCATACCCTTCCCTGAGTAAGTCATTTTGTCTCAGGTTTTCTTCAGTATGTTGATTGGTTTCATCAAGCTGTTTTCTAAGTTTTTCAAGCTTTTTTTTAACAAGATGGTTCTCATTTCTTACATTTTCCATTTGAGCTAATTCAGCTATCAGTTTGGAATTTTCTGTCTTGATGAGTTCTTGTTCTTCACTAACCATATTGAGTTTGCGTTTGGTGACTCTATGTTCTTTAGCTAAGGCATTGTACATATCTAGCAGTTCACCATACTTATCTTCCCAGTCATCAATAGAGTAAGTCACAAAGGGATTGATTACCTCATTTTCCTCGTCGGCCATCAGACCTACTCCTTCAGTCTCCTTTCCTGAGGAATTAGTATCTGAGTCTTCTTCTTCATCGCTCCAAGTGCATATCATAGCTTTTGCCTTTTTCTTGTACACTTTGGAGCCTTTCTTATGGTAATCCAGTGTCTTCTTCTGAAGCTCAGGGCAATCTTGCTTCATGTGCCCAAGGTTTCTGCAATGATAACACATCACACTTTTAGCATTCCTATCCTTGTCATTGCCATTGTTCGGATATTTACCTGATGAGTAATTTCTTCTTCTCCCATATGATTTTCCCTTCAGTTTCAGAAATTTCCTGAACTGTCGTGTGAGCAGAGCTTTTTCACTCCTGTCAAGGTCTGGAATTTCATCAGAGTCTCCACTACTGCTGCTGCTGCTGCTGTTGCTGCTACTACTATGTCGTTCAACTTTAAGAGCAACATTCTTGCCCTTTCTGTCACTTCCTTCTCCTGTTTTCTTGAGATTCATCTCATAGGTCATAAGAGACCCTATGAGTTCAGCGACAGTCATGGTTGTTAAGTCCTTCGATTCCTCTATCACAGTGGCCTTTTTGTGCCACGCTGGAGTCAAAGATCTCAAGATCTTCCTGACTATATCCCTTTCAGATATTTCCTTTCCAAACCCCTTGAGGCTGTTTATGATCAGTGACAGCCTAGCGTACATATCAGTCGCGCTCTCCTCTAGCTTCATCTTAAATAATTCATACTCAGAGGTTAAGTAGTTTACCTTGGTAGCTCTGACCTGAGAGGTACCCTCGTAAATCAGCGCTAGTTCATCCCACATCTTCTTAGCTGTCTTGCACGCCGAAATTTGGACATATTCTTCAGAGTGAACTGCGCACTGGATGATGTTGAGCGCCGACCAGTTCAGTCTGGATAATTTGACTTATTCTTAAGACCACATCTCCTCATTCGGAGGTAAATCATAAGGTCCAGTTGTAATGACTCTCCACAGCTTGTGGCTCTGAGATCAGATGAAAACTTCCATCCTGTTTTTCCAAAAGAAATAATTAGAACCATCAAAATATGGGGGACGGGAGATTGACTGTCCTTCAGCTATGTAGTTGCGAGGACCACTGGTTCCAGGATTACCCTGGTCGTTGGACCACATATCGGGTAAACCCGCTCTGATACCAACTGTTAATCAGGAGGACGGTGAGCTAGAAGGGGAGGGGATGAATAGATCACCATTTTTAAAAAATATTTGACTGAGTCGAGGCAGGACCCTTAACCAATATAACGTAATTCACGAGTGCAGAACATAAATCACTCAAGGTTTCATCAGCACATATGCACAACCACCTAGCGAGCAGTCAGACCAAGGTTTCGATCATCAACATTCACATCTACTTAATGAAGCCAGACAAAAGCATAAGGAAGGTAGATGCGCACAACCATACCACGGAGAACAAGAGATTTAGATGGTTCAGTCTGCAACTCGCAGACTTACGTCCATCCCTCACTCAAGGTCGAGTGAGGCTTCCTTTCACAAGAAAGAGCCGCATACTCAGTCTGCCAACAACACGCTGATCCACAGCTTGGGGATCGAAATCCCTACAGACGCTGAACACACAGCTTGCACCCAGGTCTCACACCCCAAGACCTGACCCGGAGATAACTCTCCCTTCCTCTTAGACAAGAGGGAACCCAGCAGCGACTCACCCTCACTGCAATTCAGAGACGCTGTCTCTCTTCCTCCACAGCCGGAGGGAACAACCCAGATAGCCTCCTCACTATCTGAGCACAACAACCCCGGAGACCACCTCCCTTCCTCTGAACTGATTCAGAGGGAGCCACAATGCAACCCTGAGGATACACCTCTCTTCCTCTATACCTAGAGGGAACGATAAAACAGAGTATCAGAATTTAAGAACAAACAACTGAAAACATAAAGAAATATCGAAGACAATCGAACGGAGAAACAATGTAGCTTCTTAAAGAAGCATAGACAAGACATAGTAGAAAACCATCCTCTCCTTCATCACTCTCTCTCTCTTCCAGGTACGCTCAACGAGTGGATCAGGATGGCTTCTCCTCTCCTTCCTCTCGCTCTGGCCTCACCCTTTTCCTTGTGGCTTCGACAGCTTTTCAGGAGCAGAAACCTTCATATATATATCCAACCTCACGAGAGAGTGAGGGTTTGGGAGACACGCGCGAAGACATGCTTCCAGATGAACCGAGCCACGTGTTAGACGATTGTTCCCTCGGATCACGTGCTCACATGATTGGAGTAAAGTTCCAATTTGTCTTTAAGTCCCTGTAAGGTTTCAGAGAACATTTAGTCAATCTCAGAAATATTCAAGTCTTAAATTGTTCACACAGATTGCACGGGACTTATCAAGGATAGAAGAACGCGTCAACGCACTAAAACCAAGGCGTTAACGCAATGGATATGATGGAGAACAGATCCCTTGACCAAGTACACTAATGCGTCAACGCATCAGTTGACAGCGTCGACGCTTCTGCTTGGTGGTTGATCAAAAGAACCTTTGGTCATAAACTTAAGGCGTCGACGCTTCCATTGTGTAGCGTCGCCTCAGCTCCTTGGGCTAGACGCACAATCTCTTGGTAACAAGCCAATGCGTCAACGCTTCAGGTGAACGCGTCGACTCAGCTTCATAGGCGAGACGCTCAAGCCCTTGGCACTAAGCCAATGCGTCAACGCTTCAGGTGACAGCGTCGACTCAGTGGACAAAACAGCAAGCGAAAGACGCACTATTGCGTATATGCAGCCATCCAAGTGCGTCAACGCACTAAATGCACAGAACCCATATAAACAAGACAAATAAGTATGAGCTCATGGGTGAACATGATAGAGGTGCATTAAATCAGAAAAGCATAATGAAAAAACATTTGATCGATAGATGTGCATGCAAGACAACAACATTAGATCCTAAGAATATTTAGACAATTCAGGATCTTTATGATTCATCAAGGAGCATCAAGCTAATTATTATAAAAATAATTTGATTCATAGTGTTAGTCATCATCAAAACTACAGAGATACAACAGGACACGGCCGTGCTGACGGGCACAGAGGCACGGATCCTAGACAGTCCCAAGCCGCCCCACTCACAGATAGGGTGTGGGTTGTATGTAGGAGACTTGAGAGTTGGATCTGCCAGTTAAGGTTGAGTTACCGACAGCATTATCGTGCCCCTTCCAGCGTGCGAGCTAATTTCCCATGACAGTGAGGTCATGGTCTTTCCTACTAATATGAGGTTGACATACTCCAATAGTGAGGCAGTCATCCTCTCGCGAGAGGAGGTTGTGTTCGGGGCCTTATGGCCGTGGTTGGGTTTCCTTTTTTAGAGGTTTTGTTAGCTAGCGCCTTCACGGTAGCGGGGTCATGATTTTCGACGGGTAGCCATAGTTTCGATGCGAGTTTGTCGGTCCTTTCCGACCTTGAGGGAGCGTGTGCGAACCACCTTGTAGAGTAGTTCTTGGAGTTAGTGAGGATACAAGGAATTGTGGGTAATTTAATAAATTGTGTTATCTTTTCTTTGAGCACCTGTTGTCGTTACTTTTATTATTGTTGTTATTTTTGTCATCCTTGCGATTTTTGTTCGATTTACTATGGTTATCGGTGGTGGGGATCTGTGGGACCCCTACTGAGCCAATGAGATAAGGCTCACTCCCTACTTTTCATGTGCGGCGCTCGCCCTTGAGCTTGGTGCAACACTCGGTCGGTCGCTAGAAGCCAGCTTGCCAGTGTCGGGGTATGCCCCGCAGTAGTGTACGTTCTCTAACTGTACTTGTGGATTGTACTTTGTAGTTGAATTGTTTAATTATAAAATGTTGAATTTATTGGTATTAGTGAATTATTTAGGTCGGTAATCTAATTCTTGCAATTGTTTTAAATTTCAATGCATATCCACAACACCCAAATAACCCTTTCGAGCCTTCCAGCTCGTGGGTGGCGGGCCAAGATTTAAATGGTATCAGGTAATTCCCGATATCCGAATCTTGGGTCGTTATAGATGGTTTCAGAACAAGGTTGTGGAAATGCATGGGAATTGAGACGATCGCAATATAAGAGTCTAGAGAGTCCAGTACAGTCGGCAGCTGGCATAGGGTATTTTGCTTTGTTTATCGCCTTGTTTTTGTGCTTGTGTTAGAAGAGTGGCAGTGGCGGCCAGAAGGAGGACTCGTTCCCTGCAGGAGCTATCGGCCGAGGATCAGGAGGAGCAGAGTAGGATGTTACCTTCCCGGGCTGCAGCTATGGGAGTGTAGGGACGAGAGGAGTTTATTGAGGGGATGTATCAGTCTTATCTTCGACAACATGGTAGAGTGGCTTGAGAGGGCTCGTCATCTCAAGGAGGTCGCGGGTGAGCTTTGAAAGTGTTTCTGAAGTTCCACCGTCCTCGCTTAGAGGGGCAACTAGATCCAGATGCAGCAAGAGCTTGGGTAGATGCCATAGAGAGGGTGTTTCATTCCATGGAGTGTGTAGAGGATGAGAAGGTGTTGCTGGCTAGCTACCAATTGCAGGGATTAGCTTTATCATGGTGGACTTCAGAGTGGGAATCAGCATTCCAATCCCGTCCTCTACGGCAAATTCTGTGGCAAGAATTTCTTGTAACTTTTGAGCGAGATTTCAGCCCGGAGCACGTCAGAACAAAGATGATGTATCCATTTGTGGTGTTAACCCAGGGGGATATGTCAGAGATGCAATATCGGTCCCAGTTTATAGAGTTGGGTCATTATGCGCCTCATATCATGGTGGATGAGAGATTGAAAACTCAGCAATTTGTCAGGGGTTTGCGGGCAGAGCTCTGGCATCCGGTGATTGCGACATGTGCCGTGGATATGGAGGCAGCATATCAGGCTGCGGCGGCCTTGGAGGAGGATTTACTGAGGATGCAAGAGCATGCTAGGGTAGGGCAGTCTCAGCCAAGCCACAGTCAACAGAGGACTCTGCAACAGCAAAATGCCCCTCAACAGTCTTTGAGGCAGCCAGAATCGTCATCTTTCTCATTTCCTGATATGGATTCTTCCTCTTCGGGATTGAGACTCAGTCGGATGACCAGGTTACTATGGAAGAGTAGGTCTGGCAGCAGACGCCAAGAGCAGGAGGAGTCAGCTTCAACAGTAGATGTTCAACAGTCAGTGGCTCAACCACCGCGACATAGTTTAGCTGAGCAACCAGGGCAATGTCCAAGGTGTGGTGGTTTTCATTTGGACCAGCCATGTATAGTGGATGCAATGGAATTGATGTGCTTTAAATGTAGTCAGATTGGGCAAATTGCGCGTGAATGCCCTTATTGGCCACCTCGGCATTAGTATTGGTGGCAATGGTCTTTTGGTGCGGTGAAGCACGTGACCAGTCAGGCTTGGTGGTGTATGTGGTGTTCCACCTTGTGGAAGTGTAACCGTGAATTGTTTTGATAAATGTATTGTCTTTTATTTTATAATAATATTATGTTGTTTCTCGTTTTGTTCGTGTTTGTCAACCTCTGTGAATGAGTGGAACAATTTATGAGAATGTCTTGTGCGTCGGCAGTGGAGCTGCCAATGAAGCTCGTGTTTCCTTCATCTTGGCGAGTGTGCAAACTCGGTCAAGCAAGGGAGGATTACATGACCGATTGAGTTCTATGTGCATGCCGTAGGGCTGATGTTGTCTATCATCATGTACCTTGAAGGAGAACCTCCACCATGGTAGGTAGAGGGCTCACAGAAGGAAGAGATAAAAAGAGAGTTTGTGCTGAGATGTAAATGTTCGAGTTTTGGCCATGACTGTGTGGTTTAGCCATCCAGTTCGAGAGGCGGTTTGTTAATGAAGGTTAAGATCCCTTCGTAATGATTGTGCTGGTTGTGCAGAATTGCGCAGCTTAAGCGTAGTGGGCACATAACCCACAGGCTTCGGGATCGGATTGGCAATGGAAATGGCAAATAATCCGACGGTGAGTGAGTCTTGGAGGTTTTGTAGCTAGTGGTGGAGGAAGTTGACCCACGTTATCAAATTACATTGACCACACAAGTGGTATTGCGGTCTGGCCGTTGGCAGAGGCAGCGTGTTATTATGCATTAGCGAAATTGAGACTCGGGTGCCGCATTTGTAATAGTTGTCAGATGAGGAGAATGGATTACGCCAGTCTTCTCAGTAGATGCGTCATGTGGCTCGAGGTGGAGCCAGTTAACAGTTGAATTTTAGGCAGACCATGACCTACCGGATTGGCACTGAGATAGGCAGATGTATGTTGCTCAGAATTGGGATGTCAAATTGACCGGCCTTGGTCAAGGCAAGTGTTTTTAAGGAAAAGTTGAGATGTAAGAGGTGTGGGTATCGAGAAAGTGATCCCGGATTTCCATACGAAGGGTGCCGAGAATAATCAGAGTAGTTAATTGGATTGACTAGCTCCCTAATGATGTATGGAATAGGACGCCAGGTGTTCAGCTATTGCAGTAGTAGCAACATGAGTGAAGTAGAAGAGTGGATGTTGAAGAGAGAGAGAGACCTGGCAGTGGCAAAAGACCATGGATGTTTGGAGTTCGGCATGGGTTATGGCACCATGGATCAGACTGCTAAGGATAAGGCATGGCACTCTCCTTTTCGGAAGGAAGTAAGTTGAGGTTTAGGAGTTTGGGGTCACTCAATCTGAGTAAGTTGTGATGTGTCTATGTACTAGGAGCTAGAAACTTTTGCTAACCAACGAAGAAGAGATTGTGGTCTTGATGAGTGCCAACTAGCCAGTTGTCGTTTGGGGCAGATGGTCCCTGAAAGCAAGAATTCCAGCGATGGCATTGTGGGATGGAGCGTATTGTGTCACCCCTATTTGGATCGTGTACGGAACCATGATGGTCAGAGTTGGTGTGGTTAAGAATTCGAGGCTAGTGCGGACGACCTCGTTACGCCCCGTGAAGCGGACCGATCTAGTTGGACAGTTGGGATCTAGAGGTGGTGTATAATTGAAGGTTCCCAAGATCTCCTTTCTCTCCTTCGTTCTCTCTTCTCCCTCTTCCGACTTTGTCCGTTCTTGCCATTCCCTCCCTGGATGCAGACGGTGGAGTGTGAGAGGGTTCAGCTGGATAGCAGTGGCGGTGGACGGTAGTTCGCAGGAGTAAGGAGGAGATGATCCGTGCTTGTAAGGTCATGGTTTGCGCTCTTGGTTCAGATTTGTAAGGCGATCCATCGAAGAATCTGAATTATTCTAGATCTCTAATAGGTGGAGGTTTTCAATCGACGGGTGGTCAATGACCGTGAATGGACTTCGGTGACCAAGTTACTGCCCTCTAGATAAATCGACGAGTGGTGTTGGGCTCTGTGAGGGGTACCAGAAGGAGATTGAGGAGTTAAGTTCGGCTTCTGAGTTGTTGATGGAATCGCTCCTTTCCCCCAAGTTGTTGTACTTTGTCCAGAATTTTAAGGACAAAATTTCTCTAAGGGGGGAGCACTGTCACACCCTGATTTTCGGATCTTGCATCAGTGGGTTTCAGAGTGTTTTTACGGGTCTCGGAATGTGTTTATAATTAAAAATAAATTTCAAGAATATTGGATCTTAGGGTCCCTCAAATATGAGAAAATAAAATGTTTTGGATTCCATGTATGACCGACAAGTTGTGCATTTTCTGATGATCGTCGGGTCAAAATTCAGGAATTTTCTTGCTTTGTTTGGATTTTTGGTGAATAAAAGAAGAAGAAGAAGAAGAGAAAAAGGAAAGGAAAGGAAAAATAATAATAAAATAAAAAAATCTTATATTTAAACCCCCCCACCCCCTCTCTTTTCTCACTCTCTCACATTCTCTCCTCTCCCCCTCTCCCATTTTCATACTCCCCCTCCCGTGTCTCTCCCTTTCTCCCCCATTCCTCCCCATCTCCTCCCCCATTCTTCGGACAGCCGCCGGAGGACGCCGAGGAGCAGACGGCGAGCGACATGGGGTGGTGCATGGCGTGCACGGAGGCGAGGAACGCGGCGTGGCGACGAGATGACCCATGCGGGAACTCGTGAGAACTTTCGACATTTCGGCGTGGATTAACGTCGGCTTTGCGTGGGTTCTTCAATCAAGGTAGGGGGATGGATCCCGGCCCCTTACATTTCATTTTCCCTACGATTTTATGCCGATTTGGGCGAGTTTAGAGTGGGTTTACTTTTGCCAGGGAAATATGCATGTTTTGGGGTGAGTGGCATTCTCTGCCGATTTGGGCGATATCTTTTGGTTTAATTTAGTGGAAATTATGTGTCGGATGTCAGGGAGCGATCTCCCCTCGTTCGTTGTGCATTTCTGCATGATCTGGGGCCGTGGTGAGGCCTGTTGGGTCCCGTGAGGTGTAAATGGATCTAGAAGGGGGGGTTGAATAAATCCTATCAGAAACTTTGGCTTATTTAAAAACTCTTAGCTAGCGGAAGCTTAAACCACTCTTATTAAGTGAATGAATCACTTAGACACAATGCACAGTGGAATTAAGTAGAGTGGCTCAAATGAAAAGACCTGAATTACAAGCTATGAAACATCCACACTTCTTTAAGTGAATTATAAAGCATAACACATAGATGAACATGCAATAACTTGCAACAACCGTGTGTGTGTGTGTATGCTATGTTGATCACTCAAAGTGCATATGTATGTGAGCAAGATAACCAAGTATGGAAGCACACGAATCTGCGAATGGGGTTAGAAGATATAGAGCAATCACACAAAATAAACAACCCACAACACAGAGATTTTTAAGGTGGTTCAGTTGCAACCCCGCAACCTACGTCCACCCCTCACCAAAACCCGGTGAGGCTTCCTTGCTGACTCACAGCTTGACCCGGGGACACGCCCCAAACCACAGAACAGAGAAAACTCTCTTTCTGTCTTCCTACACACAAAGCCGGCAGGGACGGCTACACCGCAGATCGGAGAACTCCCGATTGCCTTCCTACTAACCACCGGTAGGGACGTCAACAGCAAATTGGAACACCCTCCAATTGCCTTCCTACTAACCACCTGGTAGGGACGAATCACAACTTCAATGTTTAACAATATTGAAAGTAAAACAGATGTGAAGGAATTAAAACAAGAGATTGAGTAAGAAGGAATTGGCCCTTGTATCGATATGCTTTGTTGATCAGCAGCAGGGATCTCTTCTTCTTGCAAATCAATCTTCTTGTAATCACCCTTGAATGGATGATTGTTCTTCACGGAGTACTGTTCATGTGAACAGTAACTGTTCTTCCAATCTCCTCTCTTGATCTTCTCTCTTTGATCTCTTTGATTGGATGAGGAAATGAATAGATGCTACCTTGATCCTTGCTTCCTTCTTCATAGATCTTGGAAGATGATTTCTTTGATATGAGCTTGAATACCTTGGATTGGATGAAGATGTTCTTCACGGAGTACTGTTCACGTGAATAGTAACTCGAACTCCTCTTGCTTTGAACACCCCTTTGAAGCCTCCTTTGATCTTCCCTCTTAGCCTTACTTGCTTCTACTCTTTCTTGGAGGATGCTGGATTGAGATATGAGCTTAAATACCTTGGATTGGATGAAGATGTTCTTCACGGAGTACTGTTCACGTGAATAGTAACTCTTCCTTCAATCTCCTCTTTTGATCTTCTCTTTGTATCTTCTTGAAGTGGATGAAGAGAGTAATTGATTCTACCTTGAATCTTATTTCTTCAACAGCTTCTAGGAGTTTGAATGCTTCAGAAATCACCTTGGATGAATCGGAATGATGTAGATGATTTCTCTTGAAGATCTTGAATGAAACTAGCTTCCTTAGATCACCTTGATAGCCTAGCTTGCATCCGATCTTCCTTGAAGGTTGTTTGCCTTGATTTGAGCTTAAATCAACCTTGCTTGGATGAAGAACTTCTTCACGAAGTACTGTTCACGTGAACAGTACTTCGTCCCCTTTAGATCTTCAATTAAGCATATGGAAGCCCCCTTGAAGCATTAGGTTTTCCATCCCCTCAAGTGTTGGTTTTATAACCCTTGAATGGTCCATAGATGCCCCCTAGACAAGATCCACAAATCATGGAAGATTAGGTAAGATTTGATTAAACAAATCCATGGAAAGGGGCTAGCCACGAGGTGGATTTCGAGGTCAAACAAGGCTGCTTCGGGGCTGGCGGTCGACCTAAGGTTCCTGGCGGTCGACCGCTACTGTAAAACTTGAAAATGGGCGAACCCTGAGATTTTCGGTCGACCGCTACTGAAAAAGCCTGTAGACGGTGAGGCTCTGGCTGGGGCGGTCGACCGCCCCTATGCTGGCGGTCGACCGCCAGCTGGGCATAACCGGGTTCACCCCGGGTTGGTCCGTTAGCCGATCTAACTCCGCCGCTTGACTTCTTTTGCAGCCCATTCATGTCCGTGGCATCTCCCTTGATAGTCTTGAACGTATCAACGCAGTCTTTAGCTTTGGATTCTCTTGGCTATACTTCTTTGTGCATTGACCTTGGATTTGGAACATGTAAACCAAGTGTTTGAACCTTGATCATCTTGGATGAATGCTCGGACCTTGTAGAAGCTTGCTTCCTTTCTTGGACGCGTTCCTTTCATCGTGCCAACTTCATTCCAGTCATTCACCATCCAATGGTTTATCACATGACAAGAGTTCTTCTTCCTTAGCTTTCACCTTGACATCTTCACTCCATTTCTTTTGGCTTAGCTCAACGACTTTCACCTTTGACATATAGCTTATCTTGTTGAGCTTCCACTTTGTATCTTGAGTGATCTTTTGCACTTGCATCTTGAGTCTTGAGTGATTTGTTGCACTTTCTTTTCACTTTGCATCTTGAGTGATCTTTTGCACTTGCATCTTGAGTCTTGAGTGATTTGTTGCACTTTCTTTTCACTTTGCATCTTGAGTGATCTTGGCGCCTTTGGATCTATCTTGATTTCTGTGCGGCCAATTGGTTAAGCGTTGCAAGCCATTCTTGATATGTTGAATTGGCAATATGATGACCTGAAATGTATGAATATTAACATTATCAAATGCATGTATAGTTCATTAATGACTAAAGAGGCAGACATCATCAAAACCAACTAAAAAAGCAGACATCATCAAAACCATAAAATGATTTAATCATGTAGCACACATGTTCAACATTCTCCCCCTTTTTGATGATGGCAACTATGAGTCATTCTGAACTATGAGTCAAAACAAAATGCACATGACAAGTATGAGTCACTCACATGGTTCTCACCCCCTTTGACACACAGAGTGCATTCTGATTAATGACTCACATAATCTTACCACATTCTTTGATTAATGACTCACATTAACACTTCTCCCCCTTTGACAACATCAAAAGATCCAGACAAGAGAACGAGGGACTCACATTGATGGCGCACACAAAAAGACTTACATGATTCTGTGTATCTCCTTGTGACATCATTACAAGCAACCATAATGTGGAGAAACATTGCATTGCAGGCAACATTCCAGAAGATGATGTGGAAATACATGCCAATGGTTGTACACTTATTATGATTGACAAAATAACCAAAGAGAACAACCAATTATGGAAAGCCAGTTATAGGACTGATACCAATGAATGATAGAGATGTATCGAACATGGTGGTGTTCCGTGGCTTGGCAAATACAATGTAGCCAAAGATCAAGTTTTTGATTTCAAAATTTGCAGATTTTTAGTGGTTTTCCAATATTCAGATTTTGTTTGGATTTTCTATGCAAGGCATTGAAATGATCAAATTATGATGCAAGCTACAATTGTATGAAGTCAAGACATGCATGCCACCCTAATGCATGAAAACATGATGCCAATGATGCTAGAACTTATGCCACATGCCAATGAATGAGAAAGTAATGTGATGTCACTGGACAGAGGACACAAATGATTTTGGATGCGACTTGAAAAGTGCATCAAGATGATACCACTTGTTGGATTATAGCACTTGTGAAGTATGGTGATGTAATCATGGCAGCCTGAATGATTTATGTAGATGTGACAGATGAAGGCAAACAATAAGGAGCAACAAGATATGACTTCTCAAGAACGAATGGAGGTTCTTTAATTTGAAACCGAGTTCATAAATCAGAGTTATGGATTTTTCAGAATTTTCAATTATAGAACCCAAATGAACTAGCTCTGACGTTCAGATTGGTTTAATGCTAATGAGTTCTGGCCTACTCAGTAGAATCACATGAAGACATTTGTATGCAAGTTTAATAGTAGTGAACCAGAAATTCATGTCAAAATCAGATTAACCTTCTCTTATCTTACTCATTCATTTCATTGGTTCCCTTGAGAGTGACCACAATAAGTATTGAGGCTAAACACTTAGATGACTTAGATTAAATTCATGAGTGCTACACATTCAGATTTTTCTTTTTTGAAATCATTTGAAAGATGATTGTCATCATTTTACGAGCAGTCAAGTGTAGCAATCACCTTTTGACGTGAGTGTGCACGTTTACCAGACGCAAGCACCCCCAGTTACTCAGTGTAGCTCACGATTTTGCTTCACTTAGAACAGAGATAGCATAGTCACCTCATGACATATCGAACCTAATTTTCTTTGATGAGGAGATATATTTCTCAGCAACAGTGCCATTGCTCTGCCTTGAGCTTACTTTAAGTATAGCCACTTTTTGAAATATACAGATTCAACAAATGTTTAAAAACAATACTTAGCTGAAGTTTCTCAATCAAGGATGCCCTTAAAAAAATCTTTCAGATTCGAGACGGCATAACAAATCAAAACATGAGTAACTAGTTTAAGTCTATTAAGCCCGACCACAAACATTTTCAAGACCATTAAACTTCAAGACTCAAAAATCATTAATGTTAAACCAAAATCATTCATGTTCAAGGCAATCACAAGACTCTATAAAAGAAAACTCTTCTTGAAGATTTACTCTGATAAACTACCTCAATAAAAGATAGGGAATCCTCCAAGAAGTTCAAGGCACTTTGAATCCAAGTTGAACCACAAAAGGATTAAGCAATATGATGCAATGGTTTGATATAGAAAGAGAGTGTTACATATGAGTGGAAACTTGAGAATTAATGGCGAACACTCCCCCTGAGGTTATGCACTGAGCTCAGACTGGAATGCAAGAGATAAAGTTATCAGGTGGATAGAGCTGTGGGGTCGACTTGTCAAAGGAATAAGGTCGACCGGCAGAATTTTGACTAGATTTTCATTATGAACAAGCTCCCCCTGAGAAGATGCAGTCTATGCCATGATGTCAATAGAATGAAGATGAAGAATATGCATGAATGCTGTAAGAAGATAACTCCCCCTAGAGTAGCGGTCTATATGCGACAGTGACGCATGGTACTTGGCGGAGGTGAAACCTCACGCATATTGAGTGCTTCAAGGCAAGCATAACCTGCCCTTCCATACATCAACATTTGATATACCATGGTCATGCACGAATGATATGATGTAAAGTGATTCAAGCTAGGTTGATGTTGACTCCCCCTAAATACATGCAAGGGTTGGCAATGAACTATGCATCCTAAGACTTATTTGAGTGCATAATGCAATGAAGATGTTGCATGATGATTGCACATTCTTTATGTTTTCCTAAACATGATTTGTATAGAAGTACATGAGATCACATGATGATGCAAACACAAATCATTCACAATTGATTTTGAACTGAATGCAACTTGATGATGATGCCAATCGCTAGACTCCCCCTTTGAACAATGCTAACATGAATAACGAGTTGCAAATGCAACCATGGTACGCATCATCAAAACCAAAGTCCAAGAATTGCAAGTGGCTGATATCAGGTAGCAAACAACTCATCATCACATCAACTTCATCAGCATAACAAGTTTTTCATGAGTTAAATAGCTAAAATCAAGTATGGTGTGAGCAAATTATCTAGCTTAAAAGTTCATCTCACACCATGGGGGTTTTGCATTTCAAAGTGCAATTCAATTTGTAGAATTTAATGACATTTGGCAGACTTATGATGCACTATCTACATGTTAGGACTAAACATGCAAGATGATTGAAATTAAAAGGTTTATGTACATACCTGTGCCTTGAGCTTTTATTTACCTGACCATTCATTTGTTCAACTCCAAGGCATCCTGCACCCAAAATTCTTATTTGGAATTTTTAGGTACCCAAGCTTGCTTGGGTCCTTGTGGGTTAGCAACAGGTTTAGCATCTTGACTCATCTTTTTCAAGGCAATCAAATCATCTTCCCTCATTGTATGGCAACCATACATCTCATGCCCATTTTTACCACAGTAGAAACCACGCACAAAAGATTGATTATCCTTTTTATGTTCATGTGCATGTGCATGTGGCCTATACTTTTGTGGACGAGCATGATTCTTACCTTTCATGGTATGAGGGTGGTGTCTTTCTTTCTTTCCTTGTTCTTTCACTTGCTGTCCTGCTCTAAGCTCATCATTTCTCAAGATAAAACAATCATGCACAGTGTGACCATATCTACCACAATAATAACAACGGACATTCTTTTTGTGGAAAACATGATATTTAGCATTGAGCATGTTATGGTGCATATTTGGATGAGAATGCTGAATTTTACTTTTCTTTCGAGCAGTATGCCCTTTTTGGTGACCACATGAAGTGGTGGCTTCCGATGAGCCAAAATCTTAGATTTGGGCAAACATTGACAGGAAATCATTCAAACCTTGAATTTCATTTTCAAGTGAAGAAATATGCTGTTTAGACTCATTAAGACCCTCTTCACATGCTTCCAATTGCTCATTGAGCATGGTATTAACGGCTTTAAGATTTTGACTTTGTTGTTCTAAAGCATGCAATGTTTCGGAGTGATCATCAATGATAGATTTGCCTTTTTCATGTGCAGCCAATTTTTCATACAATTCTTCTTCAACTTTTTCACATTCAATTTTCTTTTCCAACAACTCTTTATTCTCTTCCTTTAGAGAATCAATCAAAGTTTGTTGCCATTCAAGATCATCATGGAGACCAGCATTTATGTTTCTCAAGAATGAACATTTTTCACATGCAAAATTAGCAGAGCATGAAACAGAATTTTTATTTTCTTCAATCAACCTCTCATCATGAATAAGCCCATCGGCCATAGTTTGATCATTAGAGATTGCCTTAGGTTGGTTTTGAAGTTTTATTACAATTTCTTCCAACCTAGTGATTTCATCATGAAGATTTTCATTTTCATCTCTTAGACATGCAATGCTTTGTTTATGTGTGTCTAGATCAAAAGAGAGCTCTTCAAACGTAGAACACTTTTTACAAATCAAGATTTCATGTTGGTTAATTTTCTTGAGATCCTTTTTCAACTTTTTATTTTCTGATATTGCCTTTTTGTATTGTGTAAACAACTCATCATAGGATTCCATAAGTTCTTCAAAAGTGAATTCCTCGGAATCAGAATTTACCTTCGATGAGGATGGTTTGCTTGACTCTTCTACACGGTCGGCCATGAAGCATTCTTGTTCTTGTTCTTGTTCTTTTCCTTCATGGATTTTCACCAACTTGTCCAGCACTTGCTTGGCGGTGCTGCAAGAAGACACAAGATGAGTTAGTCTTAGATCAACTGCAGATGTAATTAATTTATATGCAAGATGATTATCATTGTGTTTGGTCTCATGTTCGGCTAACCAATCAATTGAATTTGATGGTAGCTCATGAGGACCATTGTATATAAGAGTCCACAATTGTGGATCTATGGAGCTAACATAGATGAACATTCTTCCAACCCATGTAGAAAAATCTGAACCATCATAAATGGGCAGAGAAACCATCGAAGCAAGTGTAGCAAGTGAATCCATCTAAATAATAAACACCGGGATCTTTCCCTGCAGATCGTTGGATCTGGGAATGACAGAGCTTAGCTCTGATACCACTTGTTGGGTCCCGTGAGGTGTAAATGGATCTAGAAGGGGGGGTTGAATAGATCCTATCAGAAACTTTGGCTTATTTAAAAACTCTTAGCTAGCGGAAGCTTAAACCACTCTTATTAAGTGAATGAATCACTTAGACACAATGCACAGTGGAATTAAGTAGAGTGGCTCAAATGAAAAGACCTGAATTACAAGCTATGAAACATCCACACTTCTTTAAGTGAATTATAAAGCATAACACATAGATGAACATGCAATAACTTGCAACAACCGTGTGTGTGTGTGTATGCTATGTTGATCACTCAAAGTGCATATGTATGTGAGCAAGATAACCAAGTATGGAAGCACACGAATCTAGGAATGGGGTTAGAAGATATAGAGCAATCACACAAAATAAACAACCCACAACACAGGGATTTTTAAGGTGGTTCAGTTGCAACCCCGCAACCTACGTCCACCCCTCACCAAAACCCGGTGAGGCTTCCTTGCTGACTCACAGCTTGACCCGGGGACACACCCCAAACCACAGAACAGAGAAAACTCTCTTTCTGTCTTCCTACACATAAAGCCGGTAGGGACGGCTACACCGCAGATCGGAGAACTCCCGATTGCCTTCCTACTAACCACCGGTAGGGACGTCAACCGCAAATTGGAACACCCTCCAATTGCCTTCCTACTAACCACCTGGTAGGGACGAATCACAACTTCAATGTTTAACAATATTGAAAGTAAAACAGATGTGAAGGAATTAAAACAAGAGATTGAGTAAGAAGGAATTGGCCCTTGTATCGATATGCTTTGTTGATCAGCAGCAGGGATCTCTTCTTCTTGCAAATCAATCTTCTTGTAATCACCCTTGAATGGATGATTGTTCTTCACGGAGTACTGTTCATGTGAACAGTAACTGTTCTTCCAATCTCCTCTCTTGATCTTCTCTCTTTGATCTCTTTGATTGGATGAGGAAATGAATAGATGCTACCTTGATCCTTGCTTCCTTCTTCACAGATCTTGGAAGATGATTTCTTTGATATGAGCTTGAATACCTTGGATTGGATGAAGATGTTCTTCACGGAGTACTGTTCACGTGAATAGTAACTCGAACTCCTCTTGCTTTGAACACCCCTTTGAAGCCTCCTTTGATCTTCCCTCTTAGCCTTACTTGCTTCTACTCTTTCTTGGAGGATGCTGGATTGAGATATGAGCTTGAATACCTTAGATTGGATGAAGATGTTCTTCACGGAGTACTGTTCATGTGAATAGTAACTCTTCCTTCAATCTCCTCTTTTGATCTTTGTTGTGCCCCTGTGGTTATTTGAGTTTCATATGGTCACTTGGGTCATTCGACATCATTCTATGGTCATATGTGTTCTGTGATATTCTTGGTTTTGATAATGGCTAAACACTATTCGTTATTGTTGCTTTTCACTCTTATATGACTGACATATGTTCTGTTGTGTTTATGACAGATATGCACATGAAAGCTCAATGTTGCGCCCTCGCACGCGGATCGACCTGCGCGGTCAGGTCGCGGGGTTATGGACGGGCGGCTAATGGACTCAAGCGATGGCATTGGTGCGGCCAACGGACCAACCCGGGCTGACCCGGGCCCTGCCCAGCTGGCGGTCGACCGCCAGCACAGGGGCGGTCGACCGCCAGCACAGGGGTGGTCGACCGCCCCAGCCAGGGACCGCCCAGCTGCAGGTCTGGCAGCTGGCGGTCGACCGCCATCCAGTGGCGGTCGACCGGAATTCCCAGGGGTCATTCGTCTACAGCATTTTACAGTGGCGATCGACCGCCAGGAGCTGCCGGTCGACCGCCAGCCCCGAGCCTTCATTTTTGACTTTGTTTCCAACTTCGAAAAGGGCCATTCAACCTTGATTTCTTTAATCCAAATGTCACCTAATCACCCACAAATTGTGGATCTGGTCTGAGGCTTGTCTATAGACCATTCAAGGTCTATAAAACCAACACATGAGGGGATGAAAACCCTAATGCTTCAAGCCTTCAAGGGAGCCCATTTTCGAGCTACTATAGCACCTCCGTGAACAGTGTTTCGGGAGGAAGTTCTTCATCCATCCAAGGTGATTCAAGCTCAGATCTGAAGCCAAGCAACCTCCTACAAAGCAAGAAGCAATCAAGGGCAAGAAGGGTGATCAAAGAAAGCTAGAAGGAGTATACTTCAAGAAGGAAATCAAGAGACTCCGGGAAGAAGCTCTTCATCAAATCTTCATCCATCCTCTTCATCATCTCAAGGGGATCCATTGAAGCTCACTCTCAAGGGAGATCATCTTCATCCATTCAAGTTCTTTCAACCTCATTCAAGTTCAAATAGAAGATCAAGAGAGAAGAATTGAAGGAAGAGATACTGTTCACGTGAACAGTACTCCGTGAAGAACATTCATCCAATCAAGGGTGAATCAAGAAGATTGAGTTGAAGCCAAGAGGATCCTTGTTGCTGATCAACATTTCATACAAGGGCCAATTCATTTCTACTCATAACTCAATTTCTTGTCTTAGTTCATTCACATTTGTTTTCCTTTCAATATTGATTAAACATTGAGGTTGTGATTCGTCCCTACCGTTGGTTAGTAGGAAGGCAATCGGAGGTGTTTCCGATCTGCGGTGTTGACGTCCCTACCGTTGGTTAGTAGGAAGGCAATCGGTGGTTTCCGATTTGCGGGTTGGTGCGCTGCACAAGTGAAGCCTCACCGGGTTTTGGTGAGGGGTGGACGTAGGGCTGAGGATTCAGTCCGAACCACCTTAAAAATCCTGTCTAGTGTGGTTTGCTTATGTGATTGATTCGTTCTAGATGCATGCTTAGGATCGAATTATTATATATCTTGCTTATCTTGCTAAGTGAATCATAGCATTCTTGGAAGCTAGTTTCTATTCCGCTGCAATTCTTTTTAACTAGCTGTTTAGAGGGCCACATTGCGAAAAGTGGGGCTGATCTATTCACCCCTCCCCTCTAGATCCGCTGTCCACTACACAACAATCTTCTCTTTGTATCTTCTTGAAGTGGATGAAGAGAGTAATTGATTCTACCTTGAATCTTGTTTCTTCAACAGCTTCTAGGAGTTTGAATGCTTCAGAAATCACCTTGGATGAATCGGAATGATGTAGATGATTTCTCTTGAAGATCTTGAATGAAACTAGCTTCCTTAGATCACCTTGATAGCCTAGCTTGCATCTGATCTTCCTTGAAGGTTGTTTGCCTTGATTTGAGCTTGAATCAACCTTGCTTGGATGAAGAACTTCTTCACGAAGTACTGTTCACGTGAACAGTACTTCATCCCCTTTAGATCTTCAATTAAGCATATGGAAGCCCCCTTGAAGCATTAGGTTTTCCATCCCCTCAAGTGTTGGTTTTATAACCCTTGAATGGTCCATAGATGCCCCCTAGACCAGATCCACAAATCATGGAAGATTAGGTAAGATTTGATTAAACAAATCCATGGAAAGGGGCTAGCCACGAGGTAGATTTCGAGGTCAAACAAGGCTGCTTCGGGGCTGGTGGTCGACCTAAGGTTCCTGGCGGTCGACCGCTACTGTAAAACTTGAAAACGGGCGAACCCTGGGATTTCCGGTCGACCGCCACTGGCTGGCGGTCGACCGTTACTGAAAAAGCCTGTAGACGGTGAGGCTCTGGCTGGGGCGGTCGACCGCCCCTGTGCTGGCGGTCGACCGCCAGCTGGGTAGAACCGGGTTCACCCCGGGTTGGTCCGTTAGCCGATCTAACTCCGTCGCTTGACTTCTTTTGCAGCCCATTCATGTCCGTGGCATCTCCCTTGATAGTCTTGAACGTATCAACGCAGTCTTTAGCTTTGGATTCTCTTGTCTATACTTCTTTGTGCATTGACCTTGGATTTGGAACATGTAAACCAAGTGTTTGAACCTTGATCATCTTGGATGAATGCTCGGACCTTGTAGAAGCTTGCTTCCTTTCTTGGACGCGTTCCTTTCATCGTGCCAACTTCATTCCAGTCATTCACCATCCAATGGTTTATCACATGACAAGAGTTCTTCTTCCTTAGCTTTCACCTTGACATCTTCACTCCATTTCTTTTGGCTTAGCTCAACGACTTTCACCTTTGACATATAGCTTATCTTGTTGAGCTTCTATCTTGCTGAGCTTCCACTTTGTATCTTGAGTGATCTTTTGCACTTGCATCTTGAGTCTTGAGTGATTTGTTGCACTTTCTTTTCACTTTGCATCTTGAGTGATCTTTTGCACTTGCATCTTGAGTCTTGAGTGATTTGTTGCACTTTCTTTTCACTTTGCATCTTGAGTGATCTTGGCGCCTTTGGATCTATCTTGATTTCTGTGCGGCCAATTGGTTAAGCGTTGCAAGCCATTCTTGATATGTTGAATTGGCAATATGATGACATGAAATGTATGAATATTAACATTATCAAATGCAGGTATAGTTCATTAATGACTAAAGAGGCAGACATCATCAAAACCAACTAAAGAGGCAGACATCATCAAAACCATAAAATGATTTAATCATGTAGCACACATGTTCAACAAGGCCGAGAGCAGGTTTGGTCTGTATTTCTAGAAAAATAATATGTTTCAGGGTGCGAGATGATTTCTAATCATGTGTGTGTGTGTGAATGCGGTCCATTTTCGTGTTTCGGCGTTGTGGCCAGTGGGGGTAGGTTCCCCGAAGTTTTCCCCCGTGATCGGGGCGAATGGGACTCGATTTGGGGTGAGATGGCGGGTTTCCGACTATTTTCGGTGGACCAACATGTGGGGTCGGTCTACTAGTGGGTGTCTCTAGCTCAGAACAGAGTGCAATAGAGCACTCTGGGGCCTTTCGGTCGACCGAACCTATTGGGTCGGTCAACCGGTGGTGGACCGATTTGGGAATTGGTTGACCATTCTCTGCTGGGGGCCATCAGCCTTGCCAGGTCAGTCGACCGACCCAGGGGCAGACTGGCCATGCTACTGACCAACCGATTCTTGCTTCGTCCGTACTCCGGATGGTCCAAGGGATGCGACCTTCATTTCTTGGTCTTTGTGTGGGCCGTGGGATCTCATTAAGTGCATCCAAATGGGGGTTGTGTGCCCGAGTAAATTCGAGTGTATGAGGGGTCATCTTCCCGCGTGTTAAAACCTTATAAAGAGTAATTTTCGGGCCGCGTGGCTTAGTTGCTTAGAGTTCATTCCCATGTGAGTAAGTTGGCCAGAAAATACTAGTTGTGCTATCCAACTTGTGACCTGGCCTAGGGTCGAGGTGTTCCTTAGTGATGAGTGAGCGGGTTCATCCCCGTGAGTGTAAATAGATTGTGTGAGCACGATTTCTCCGAGTTAGCCTTGAGGGCGCAACTATATGATATTTGAGTCAGGCAAAGATAGCCTACAGATTGTGGATGGACCAGGCAAGGACAGCCTTGTGTGCACAACGCTTAGTGTTTCCCAGGCGAAGACAGCCTGTTGTCGGGCGAAGACAGGCCTAGTGTATTGTTGGCACTTTAAATATATATATATATATATAATAATGATAACAATAATATAAAAAAATTGCAAACAAGATAAAATAAAATAATAAAAAGGGAAAGAAAAGAATGAGATCACAAATAAAAAATATACAATAAAAAAATGAACGAACGAGGTGAAGAAGGCCAAGACCTTCCTCACACCAAACCAATGGGAGGAGGGGACGTCCTCGGTCACTCTCTCTCCTCACACGCGGTGGCACCTCCGGCGCAAGGGGGGAGGTGGCACCTCAACCTGTCAAGCACGTTCCGGAGCAGGAAGCCCGCGTTCGGCGCACGCGGTAGCGCCACCCGTAATGGAGTCCCCTGCGCACTAGACCGACGCGTGGTGGTGCGAGTTCATCCAACGGCTCTATGTCTCGATGGTTTCAAGTGCCTCATACATAAGCTTCACGCCTGCAGCACAATGGAGCTTCGAAGCTCGTCTAGAAGCTCGTACAGGCCCATACAAGGACTCCTGGACAGGGAACCTCTAATCATCAGAGATTCCTCGTCCGTGCCCTCACATGGCGGCTATAAGAACAAGCAAAGCTCTGAAGGAGAGGAGTCT
The DNA here is from genome assembly GCA_022559845.1 of Amorphophallus konjac. NCBI lineage: Eukaryota > Viridiplantae > Streptophyta > Magnoliopsida > Alismatales > Araceae > Amorphophallus > Amorphophallus konjac. The sequence goes on along the minus strand of CM040122.1, from coordinate 67,155,712 downwards.
TTGTTTGCTACCTTGGCCCCTTGGTAATCAAAAAACTCTCTCAAGCTCTCCCTCTCTCCCCCGGGCGGCTCTGGTTTTCTCCCACCACTAGTGCTATTCGAAGCCTCCTTGAAGTGCTCCCCAGACTTCTTCTGCCATGTTCCTGTGCGTGAAGATGAGGGGAAACGAGAGAGAGGGAGAAGGTGTGCTGTCCATGGGGAGGGAGAGGAGTCAATGCTCCGCCCTCCCCCATCTTTCTTCTTCTTTCTCTATTGTACATTTTTCTCTTCCTTATATGTTGATGGCTTCTCAAACGTGGGTCTTGGGATGATGTATCGGTTTCTATTTTGAGGAATGAATGAAATTGCCTTTCGCTGTGTTTAGATATGAGTGTGCCTCACTCCTGCAACTCTTTCTACCCCCATTCCCCAACGCGCTGTAATTCTGAATTTGTGCTCCTTTATTTGCTTTATTGCTTGGAGGGGATCGCTACATCATGAGAAGGGTCTGCGCCTGGCCAATCCAATAGCAATGGATTGGGTCTGGCTGCCCTTCTTGATTTGCTAGATGAGGCTCCTCGGATGGGACCTCGTTCTGATCTCTAGTATGTCGGATTGGCTTCAACAGGCCATTCTAGCTTCTCATGGGTTGACGCCCTTCTGGGCAACAGTAAACATGCACAGGTCCTTTCCCTAATGCTCTAGGCAGGTCCACATCTGATGCATACGCTTTTCATTTTTTTTGATATGCATGCTCGTTTGTTGTTTGATGCATAAGACCCTTCAGGGAGGTAGCCATCTACCTTCTTATCCACATCAATGGGTTGTTGGGGCTCTAGCTAGATCCCAAAGCTGCTAAAACTCACATTATCTTCTTTCTGCATGAGGATGGCAACATGCCCCGTTTTGCATTCTCTGCATTCCATGGGCTAGCACCCCACACCAGCTTCACTACTGCTCTATTCATACATTTCGTAGTATGCAATACATCGATGTTTGAGCTTCATAGCTACACATCTCCACCTGGTGCATAGGTCGGCTAACGTTCCCAATATGACCCATGGCCTCTTGTCCCGGTGCAATAGCACATATTTCCAGACTTCAATGAAATTTTCTGACTTAAGGACCCGGCATGGGGAAATGATATATCATGGTCTTATACCGATCTAGATTTCATTTAACCACTCTCAAGCCCCCAGGGATCTGCTTTTCTATAGCATGTTCTCTAAAGGGCGCTCATCGAGGGCTGGATATTAATGGCCTTAGGGCCAGCAAAAATCCAATGTACATTCCGGTGTTGGAAATGCAATTAACCCCTGGGTTAATGGAGCTCCTTGTAGGCTAGTCCTCAGAGTGTCTATGCCCAATCTGGGTTTTAAGGATGTTGCCGCTTCCGTGCGCATCCTCAGACGTTGCTAGTTCCATGCACATCCCTCTTTGTCGGGGCCATCTCGGATTCTCCGTGGATGCGCTCCTATTTTTCACCCCCAAAGTTTGGGTCCGGGGGAGGTGCTACCCAAATTTTATCAAAATTTTGGACTTAACAAAAAAATTGGACTAATGATAAGAGCAAGAACAGACTGAAGCACAATGTTTGCATGAACAATCCTCTGTATAAGATATGGACATATGAAGACTAGTGCTTTACTGACAGCAATAATGAAAAGGAACTGATAAAAAGAATGATGAAGCCAAAATGATGAAAGGAATAAAAAGAAAGAATGAAATAATGTTGATGGCAAACAATAAATTAATAAATGGACATGACATAGCATAATCATGTTGTAAATCCGCATTTTTGCATTCATAACATGACGTAGTCATACAACAAATGTGCATGTTTTGCATCTACACATGTATGCTTCCAAAATAAAAAAACCAATTGAGTTTTGCTCTAAAGGAGTCGACCCCCAGGGTCATCCCTTTTTTGTCCAAGTTCTGTCTGCCACCTGCTGCGTTAGGAGTCGGCTTCATAGCTTGTCTCCCTTTGAAACTGGCCACTACCAGTGACAACACCCTGCCGAACATAAAGCGAGACCCCTTTGCATGCATCATGGCATCCGTTTAAGTGTAATTCATTTTCTCCCTCATGCATTCCCTTGCATTAAGCAACCATATCCAAGATTCATGTTAAAGCATAAATATATCACGCGCATGAATAAACCCCATGTGTCTGCATATGCATGCTCGTATAAAAAAAAGCGTGTGGAGTCGTCTCCAAAACCATGTGGAGTCGACTCCATTCCTTCGTCCTGCATGTTCTTAACGTTGATATTCATTTGTCCCCTTTAACCATCTATTTTCCACCACTAATAGGCATTTGTCGCTCTTAGCATGCATTTGTCGCCCCTATTAGCCTATTTGTCACCGCTAATAGGCATTTTTCACTCTTAACATGCATTTGCCGCCTCTGTCAATCCATTTGTCACCTATGCAAGCTATTTGTCACCCATAGAACCTATTTGTCACCCATAAAACCCATTTGTCACCTATACATGCTATTTGTCACCCTTAGCATGCATTAGCCGTCGCCTTTGGCGCTGACAGCCATCGCCATTGTGCATTTGTCACCGCTATAAGCCATTTGTCGCCGCTAAAAGCCATTTGTCACCCTTGCGTGACATTTTTCAGCCCTGGCCATCCTTTTTCAGTCGTATGAGTTATTTTTCCCCCGTATGAGCTGCCTTCACCTTTGCTCCATTTTGGTAATCCTTAAGAGCTGTTTGTAACATGAAGACCTTGGCTAGGTCGACTCCATTTCAACATGGAGTCGACTCCACTTGCATTGGACGTGCATCTTAGCCACGTCAATATGGAGCTGACTCTATCTTCATACAACATCGATTCCTCTTCTTGAGTTCCTTTTGGCTACCAGCGGTGGCTTCACCAGTTGATTGGCAATCTTTCTTCATACAGTTTATGGCCTTACATGCATGTTATATCATCTGAAGCGTGGCATCAACAACACATGAAGGGCTCATATATAAGCCATCGTTTGTCCTCGCCAAAATTGCAAGGGCCCATCTTTTAAGGCTCATTTGTTACCCTTGCTATCTAATAACCATAAAAAGAAAACGATTGCAAAAATGGCAAAAAAGTGTACAAAAAATGATAATTACCAAATGCAACGGCACAACAAAATAATTCAAAACAAAATGACCAATGAAAAGAAACAAAACAAAACATAAAGAAAAATGATGATTAATAAATACAACAATAATGAAATAATTCTAAAAAATGACCGAAAAAACATATGATGATAATTAATGAATGTAATAATATAATAATAAAAAAATGAAAAAAAGAAGAAAATGATAGATAATTGTTGTAAATGATAAAAAAACTCATAAAAATACCCCCACTAAAAGATTTAATGGCGAATCGTCTGGATTTCTTCCTTTCGACCCTGAGTAAGGGGAAACACCAAAGAGGCCCTTGTAAGGCATGCCCGGTCCTCGGGGACAACCCTATTATGGCCGTTGCACTACCTCACACCGGGACAATAATTTGTGGGATTTGACCCGCTTGGCTGAAATTCAATTGAATCTTGCCACTTCTATTGAGTTTGCCGTGCCTCGACATACATACGCCTCGATTTTATCGATATGTCTATAATGACTTTTCACCCGGACATCGTTCCGAACATAAAATGGTCAATGCTTGGCCGATATGATTTTAAACACCCTCCTATACCCTAGTGTAGAAGAAACTTTAAATGTTTTCTAACACATTCCCTATTCCATCGACTTTTAGGCTATGAGGCCCCTTTTCTTGGCGATTAATCAAAGGTTTTCCCCTCTCCGATGAGATGTAATTAACGCCGTGGCCTTTATGGCACAGCGGGTCTCCAGTCCTGACCCGATACCCACCATCGTCTGATTAGTCAGATGGAGCGCACCTTGGGTTCCAGACCACCCCAGTCTTGGAACCCGAACACATTGTCACACACGTGACTGGCACGCCCTCACACTAAATAAAATGCTAAAAGATAAAAGACACAACGAATATTTTTAACCTTGAATTTTAAGTGCGTTCCACAAGTTGGCATGCCCGGTGGGACTAGGCCTCCTTTCATCTTCTCGCTAGGATTAGGGGCCTAACAGCCTCTTCCTAAAATTCTAACTCGCTTTAAAATCTGAAATTGCAGGTTGCACCCTGATTAACTCGATGGTTGTTTCCTTCGGACCACTCGTGGTTGCTGATCACGCCAAGTACGACTACCTAGCGGTCCTGACAAGGTTCAGTGACTTCCCGCTGGTAGTGGGCTTCCCCAACTTCTTGGGGATGACCTTCGTCGCGCTCCTGGACGTCCAGGAGATGGTTCCGATCACTGCTGCAAAGGCGACCACAACTGATGCTGCTACGGTGGGCGGCTACGTCCACCACGTTCACTTCCGTGCTTCCAACAACAAGAAGCGCTCCTCGACTGCCAGGAGGGCAACCAGAAAGAATATCGGCATACTGCAAGGCCGGCTATCAACGTCGGGCAAGTCTATTCTAATCAGAGGAGTCCACGTGTTTCTGAATGGCCAACAGGCTAGGATTTCACCCGACCGGGTGATTGCCACTGTACCAGTGCAGAACTCATTCCAACCACTGGCTCAAGACAAGCCGGACTGCATCAAGCCCGGAGCAAGGGGAGGTTTGGCCCCGAAACCAACCAAGTTTACACAAGTATGTGTGTCCAAGAGGATGCAGGCCCCAGCTGATGTTCAATTGAAGCCCGTCCAAGCTGACGGGTTCGATAGAAAAGAAGAAGAAAAAGAAGAAGAAAGATTTGAGGTGCCAGCTCCGACACCTTGCAGACCAGCCTTCCAAGCGTATGGTCGGCATGCAAATGTTTATGCTCACAACAGAAGATGTGGCAAGATAGCCGAACAATGGGGCCTCGCTTACAAGATGTCGGCTCAACACAAGATGTCACCATCTGCGCTTTGCCCCCCAGATGGGCATGATGATATCACCCAGGCCATCCGGGCATATTGCTGGGGTCTTGGGAACACCCCTCAAGCTGCGTAGCGGCTCTTAGAAGCTATGAACGCTGCATAAGATGAAGATCAGGGAGAGCAAGTCAACCCGGGGGAAATCATTAATGAAGGGTCCAGTTGCTATGAACCATCCTGTCACGAAGAAATGGCACCGAGGGTCTCGGTGTTCGACAAGCTGACCTTCTCTGGGCAACCAGCCAGGAGGGTGATACGGAGGGACCACCACCTCCAAATGTTTAGCTACAATATGGCGAGGGTGACTGGGCGTTATGGGTCTCTACTTAAGGAATCTGAAGAGGTGACTAGACTCTCCAGGGGACCCGATCCTATCACTAGAAGAAAGAAGCTTGAAGCCGATGCAGTGCAAGCTAGGGAAATAAGTGCGGATGTGGTCACTATGACTGCAAACGTAATCACTACCGAAGACGAGGGCGAGAGGCCGGCCTTTGATTCAGATGCTCCGTTGCAGGGAGGAGGCCCAGCACCTAGCCCTTCCACCCCCGATCCGGTGATGATCATGCTACTCCTGAAGTACCAACATGAGATTTAAATGTTGAAGAAACAATTGAGCGAGCTGAGCATGCAAGCGTCAACCTCGAAGTAGGTGGAAGCTCCTCTGGAAACATCCCGGCGTGGCACCGATGAGCTTGAGGGTTCACTTAACAACTATGCTAGGGGCACAGCCTCGATGTTACCACCGGCTCCTCAACATCAGGGGACTGCTGATGAATGTGCATTTTTACATGTTAATTTCTGGTACACACACTGTTTAGAAGCTTTAATCTTAATAAATATGCACTTATCACAATTAATCATAATCTCGATTAAAATGTTAAGTTTAGTAGAATTAAGTAAATTTTGAGCCATAAAAGAAGTTATTTGGCAGGTACTCGATCAGAGAGGAAGACGACGAGAAAAAAAAATTATATATACATATACAGAAGCCTGCAATAAGCCAAAGCATGACTCATTACCATGATAATATAGACAGATGCAAACAGTAGCCCTCTCACGTGGGCTTCGCGCCCCTTTGCATGGCCAACGGCCCATTCATGCACGGCGGGCCGCTTGGCATTCGTCACACGGGCCACAGTCTTCAATGGGCAAGCAACCAATGCATCTTCAACCTTCATCCATGTATGCTCATGCATCTTCTCACGTGACTCAACGGTGCAATGGCTTCTTCACACGCACGCGGCGGCCCCCATGACCATTCTTCCCTCACCAACCTTCACGCCAGCGGTAGCTTGAACGTCCTCTTCATGCAGTCAACGAGCCCAGCCGCCCATGCATGCAACACAGGAGTGCCCTCTTCAACGCCTTCACGTGGCGGGCGATCTTCAAGTTGCCTGTGGCTTCTTCACGTAAGGCCGGCAAGTTTTTTCATGTGGCCAATGGGCCGCATGCATGCATAAGCTGCCTTCCTCAGGCTTAGAACCCTCCATACGAGCCCCCCCATATAGCAAGCTTCACGTGGGTCTTCACACGACCATCACTCCTTCATGCAGCAGGGTGGCTGGTCTTCAACGCAACTCCTCATGCCGCAGGTCTTCAGGCGCGCACCCCCTTCCCACGCCCATGCATGGTGCGGCGTAGACGCTGCGGAGCCAACTCTTCACATGGCTATGTTAGCCATCATTCACGTCGACGCCAGCCGCCCCTTCATACGGCCAAGCCACCTTCTCACGCATGTGGGCCAGGGCAGTTCTTCACGTTGGTAGCCCATGCAGGCGAACGGCGGGGCTCACTCTTCGCAAGGCCATGTTGGCCATCCTTCATGTAGCACACTTCACGCCAGGGCCCCCCATGCAGCGTTCTTCAACGAAGGCAGGCAACCTCCACCCTTTCCGCTTCTCACGCAGCGTGTCCCATGCAGGGCCGGTCCTCAAATGCGGCCAAGCTCCTTTCAAGGCCCCCTTCGCACGTCATTCACGAGCAGCTTCAACATGGGCGGCTACGCTCCCTTGCGGCTTCAACCCGACGGACAAAGAAGAGAAAGAGAGAGAAGAGAGAGAGAAAGAGAAGACAAATACAAGGTGGGCTTGGATTCTCAACAAGAACGGAAAGAAGATGTAGTTGGGTGTTCACATGTAAAACACTGAGGAACAGAGGCCACTTTGGGCCCAATAAAAGGAGGGCATGAGATGGGAAGGGGCTCTTCTGCACTTATACGTAGCAAGCTTTCATTATTTTCCCCCTTCACTTCTAGTTCCTTAGTGTTAGAGTATGATCTCTCTACCTCTCTATCTCCCTTGTGATTCTTATTGTTCTAGTTTTGTTGTAATTTATTTTATTTTTGTTATGATGCACTTGTGATTTAAGTTTAATTCTGGTGTTATTTCTATGCAATTCTTCATTTTGTTGCACAATCTTTTCCCATCTCTCTCTAATGTTCGTCAAAGAAATTCTTTCTCTATCATCCTCTAAACTTCTTCTAAAGATGGTCAAGAGAAACAGTTCCGTAACTCTGGTCGAGTGTACGTGGTTGTCCCCGACAATGCGTAAATCAAAGGCTCGAGGAGACAACATCGTTACCCTCACACCACGGTCGCAAAACTATCCCACTTCGTATATTTTTATTTCATATTTAATTTTGGTGGATTAAAATTTTCGCTTTGTTGATTTTCAAATTTATTTTCTTAACCCTCCATATTTCTTTAGATTTATTTCATGTTATTTTAAATTCTAAAAAATCAAAAGAAAAACATTAACATATTCTTTCTCTAAAAGAAATTCTAAGTTTTCAATTTCAAAACTCCTCTCTGTGGATTCGACCTGTGCTCGCCTGTGTACTACGGTTCATTTGAATTATATTGTGAGTTCGATATTTAGATTGACTGCCGCATATTTTTAACGACAAACATTTCGGCACGTCAATTTTTGGCGCCGTTGTTGGGGAGGTTAGTTTTGAGTTGAAAACTTTATTTTTCTTTTATATTTATTTATAAAAAAAGAAAAAAATTGAAGTATGTCTCCCCTTGTATATCTCCTTTAAAAAAAGGAAAAAAGCAACAAAAATAAAAAAAATATAAAGGATGAGGGATCACGATCCAAGTACGTATCTCAATCTTCCCTCTTGTGATTTAGTTTGTTTTTTGTATTTTGTTAACTTTCATATTTAGAAAATCTCAAAAAAAAATTTATGTTGGCTAGGTAGCTTCATTAACTAAAAAAAACACTTGGTCACAAAAATAAAAGACTTCATCTTAGAATTAGAAATCACCCCATCCATGCTTAGGCCATGCATCATATAGAATATAGTTATATTGTTTAAGTTCTGTCATTGCATGTTGGAGATCGCAAGGGGCAAGGTACATTCTACTTATTTTATCTTGAGCACGCATGATTGCATAAGAACCCCTTATTTTAAAATTGTGGTGAGCAGAAAAAAATTCTAAGGGCAACACTCATAAGCAAGATAAGGTGGGGATTTCATCACCGTCCCTTAACTCACAAATCACATTCCTCTTGCATCTTTGTATGTCCTAAGCCGTAAATAAAATTCAGTAGACATTGGCCCTAGGTTCATACTATGGTTCTTGTGCTATTTAGGTTTACCCTCTTGTGAAAACTGGTGTCTAAGGCAAGACGGTCAGACGATAAATGTCTTAAGCGGGCTAGTGGTTCTCTAATTAGGTCTCTACGAAAGTAGGGGGAGCCTCCCACTACCCCACCTGACGCGGCGACGTCAGGGGAAGGATCGACGGCAACTCCAATAACACGAACGGGACTGGATAGGTTGCTACCTGGCGCAGCTTGGCCTCACACCGGACGGTCTCACACCGGGTGACACACTCTTCTCACAAGGGAGTTGAGGGAAGGAAATGCAAGAGGAGGAGAACTCTTCTCACGTACAAACCAAAGCTTCATTCAATTCATCATATCAAAATATACACCCTTAGCCTTCCTTATATAGGAGGAGGCTATAACATTCATACCCATAAGTTTTTCCTAATAACATTTATACCTAAGCCTTATAAGACAAAACCCAACAACCAACTATTGACTTTGTGGGTTTAATAAAATAAAATACAACAACTTTTGACTATAACTAGCCTAATAAGACGAAAGTAACTATACATGTACTAATACATGTTTTTTACACACAATACACACGCAATACATAAATACGTGACATCGAGCCTTCAGACAGCCGAATCTCTGAGTCACAAGCTTGGTGCGGGGGTGCGGGGGTCCGACGTTCGGTAGTGGGGCCCGGTGTCCCCATCAACCCTCCCAGGGCGGCTGGAACTCGACTCCGTCGAGTAAGGGGGGACACTGCTGTGGTAGTGCTCGAGCAGATCTGGAGCGAGGCGCTGGAGATCTTCCTGGATGATCCCAAAATCATCAGAAGGTGGACGGTCCCGCCAACGGACAAAGTAGCGCTGGTACACCCTGCTCCGTGTAGTGGTCACCTGCTCATCCAGTATCCTCTCAATTTGCTCGCGCGGTGCTCTCGAGGCTGTAGGACGCACAGGGGTGGCCTCACTCTCAATGGGAGGAGAAGGCTCGAAAGGGTCACTAGGAATCGCTGTGGGTTCCTTGTAGGCCACTAGGTCTGCCACATTAAAAGTAGAGCTAATCCCATATTCGGGAGGTAAGTTCACAACATAAGCATTGGAGCTAATTCTCCGCAGTATCGAGAAGGGACCATCACTACGGGCTTGTAACTTTTTAACGGCTCCCGAGGGGAGTCGTTCGGGCCGGACCCGTACCATAACCAAGTCACCTTCTTGAAATTTATGGTGACGCCTATGCGAATCAGCTGACTCATGCAGACTCTTAACATGCTGTGCAAACTCTTCGTCTGGCTTGGACATTCTAGACTTGAGGGGAAGGTTGGGTCGGGTGGACCCAGGGGCAAGCTCAATAGCGTGTTGTACATCACACATGGGAGGGAGTCGAGAAGCAAGTCCTCGAGGACGATGCCTTGGAAGTCCTGCAGTATTGCTGGGACTTTAGTTGTAACTGAGACTCGGGACTCCTTGGGTGTGATGGTGACGTCAATAGCCAAAATAGGGGCGCCCTCAGCAACCTCTCTGTTTAGCTCACCGACATTTATGGAGTCAAGGCGCCTAACTAAGTCATGACTAACCTTAGGGGCCTCAGAAACGGGTGCGATAGATGCAGGAGAACAGGGAAGGGGAGGTTTCCCTTCAGTGGGAGTTTGGATATTCTCCTGAATTTTGGGAGTTCCAGTGGGGGTGGAGGTGGAACTCTTACCCGAGGTCACCTTTGGGGGTGTCGGGTATAACTGAATCATCCTCCCATTGTAGGAGAAGGAACACTAATGGGACCGACCAAATGTAGCGAGCTCTACATCATAGATCTATGGCCGTCCTAAGATGACGCTCCCGGCCTTCATAGGCATTATCTCACATAAGATTTATCCTTGGTAGGACTGAAATTGGATGGGAATGACACATGTGGTGGTGACTGGGATAGAAGTGTCATCGACCCAAGCCACGTTGTATGGCCTTGGATGAGGGTGCGTAGGTAGACCTAAACAGGAGACAAAGTCTGAAGAGACTGCATTAATATAGCTCCCGTTGTCAAGGATTACCTTGCAGGGATGAGAGTTCATCATGATGTAGGTTTGGAAGATGGAGGTTCGACGCCAATCATCCTCCTGGGGTGTTGAGATACAGCGAACTACACCCAATCTTTTCTGGCTAGAACTCTCGGCAATGTCTCCAACCTGCATGTACTCGACATGCGTGTCATCAAATATTGCATCCATTTCCTCAAACTGGGTGATGAGGTCAGGATCAGCCATATATCTTTCCTGATCCATGGGTGTTTGTAGAGTTGAAATGCGCTCTAGACGGCCTGATGAATTCCTAGACCGACGTGGTATGCACGAGCTCGGACCTAGATGATGCAATCCTGGGACCGAAAATTAGCAAGCTATAGACCCAATTTGTTGGCTAATAGGCAAAGGGCCAATTTGAAGGGACTGGTCAGGGAAAGTTGCTCGCCCGTAGGCGAAGTAGTTGTGGAACTACCTTCTGACAGTTATGGTGCCTTAATGCGGCAGTCTAGGGCCCTAAGGATGGGTGCATATAAGCTCTCTTCTCTTACCGTCCATAGCAATGCACTCAGGAGACTGGCTGTATGGATCGAGCTCTCTCTTACTTCGTCGCATGGCAATCGGAATGATACTAAATGAGCAAGTGATCGGAGCACGTACCTAGCTGATTCAGAAGTCTAGCTTCGACCAGAGACGAAGGCGAGCGGGGATGTGTGGGCCCGCACGGCGTCGACGAAGCTTGAATGGTTACAATGAATTCACTCTGCACAGGGAGGTTTTAATTTATCACAAAACCACTTAATTTGAAAAATTTCCCTCGCAGGGGAACAAATCAATCCAAGATTTCTCCGCGCAGGGAGACTCAATGGCACGTACGTTCCGGACTTTACGGACCTTTTGTCGACTATTGGGTGACTGTGGCGCCAGTCAAACTGTCATTGTTGACTTTTGGTGTCACAATCAATTAATCCAAGAATATATATATATATATATATATAAATATAAGATTATATATACCTTAAATATATATATTATATATATTATATATATATTTAACACTCTTTTTTTTCAACTTTCAACATCCTCTTTTTTTTTCAACCCTCTCTTTATGACTTCTCAAGCCCCCCCTTTTTTTCAACACTTCACCTACCCCCCTTTTTTTTTCAAACCTTTTATCCACACAATTTTTTTCAAACCTTTTCTCCTTTTTTTTTAAAACACCCTTTTCAAACTTTTCAAATCTATCATGCGTTTCCCACGGTTTCTGCAGGTCAAGAAAGCCGACAGGCGGCCAAATGTAGGGACGCTGGGTCAGAGAGAGAGAAAACCAAGCAGGAGATGGGCCAGGACGGCGCGGGTGCTAGCAGGACCGATCGGAGGCTGTGAGGAGAGCGACGGCGGGAGGATGGTCACGGAGGTCCTGCCGGCGATGAGGAAGGTGGGCTCGCGGTGTGACCGACAACGTGAGGGAGGTGTCCGCGGCAATTGCAGAGGTTAGAGGGAGAGGACGCACGGGCGAGGTGCCGTAGGTTAAAGAGGGTGTAGGGGAGGCTTCGGATGAGTGTGTGTGTCCGGTGGAGTGAGAGGGGGGTTCGCATGCAGTGGCTGTTGGCGGTGAGAGGAAGAGAGGTGAGAAGCGGGGGACTATGGGTGGCCGGACGGGAGCGGTGAGGGGGCTGCCAGCGACGGTGGGCGTGCGGCTGGGTTGCGGCTGCCGGAGGTGAAAGCGCAGGGCAGCTGGTGCAGCAGTGGACGGCGTGGGTGACAAGGGGTGTGGTCACGGCGGTAGCAGAGGTGGAGTGGGAGGGAGAGATCGGCCGGCGGTGGTCGACGCGGTGGGCTTGGCAGGGGTGCTTGCCGGTGAGCTTGTTGGTGCCGTGGACGCGGTGACGGTTGGCTGGGGGTTACCGTGAGGAGGCGGTGGTTCGCAGGGGAGAGAGGACGTGAGTGAAGGAGAGGGAGAGAGAGAGAGAGAGACGCGGGAGAGAGGGAATCCAAGAGAGAGAGACTGAGAGAGAACCGAGAGAGAAAAATAGTAACAGAGAGAGAGAGATTAACGGAGAGAGAAAGAAAACTTTTTTTTTTCTATTTCAATTTTTTTTCTCAGATCTATTAACCGAGATTTTTTTTTCTGCTTCTCTCCTTCCTTTTTTTTCTTTTCTTTTTTCTTTTTTTTCTCACTCTAGCAACTGAGAGAGAGAAGAGGAGACGACGGGGACGTCGGGGCCAACGGAGGCGCCGTTGTTAGGCTCTGATACCAAATCTGACGCGGCGGTGTCGGGGGAAGGATCGACGGCAACTCCGATAATACGAACGGGACTGGATAGGTTGCTACCTGGCGCAGCTCGGTCTCATGCCGGACAGTCTCACACCGGGTGACACACTCTTCTCACAAGGGAGTTGAGGGAAGGAAATGCAAGAGGAGGAGAACTCTTCTCACGTACAAACCAAAGCTTCATTCAATTCATCATATCAAAACATACACCCTTAGCCTTCCTTATATAGGAGGAGGCTATAACATTCATACCCATAAGCTTTTCCTAATAACATTTATACCCAAGCTTTATAAGACAAAACCCAACAACCAACTATTGACTTTGTGAGTTTAATAAAATAAAATACAACAACTTTTGACTATAACTAGTCTAATAAGACGAAAGTAAATATACATGTACTAATACATGTATTTTACACACAATACACACGCAATACATAAATATGTGACGTCGAGCCTTCAGGCAGCCGAATCTCCGAGACACAAGCTCGGTGCGGGGGTACGGGGGTGCGGCGTCCGGTAGTGGGGCCCGGTGTCCCCATCACCACCCCTTACCTGACCGGTGGAAATATTGAGGGTGAACTTAAGTTACACTTTAGTCATTTTGTGAAATCACATTTGTAGGTTTAGGTCAAATCTAGGTCGCTAGGTAATTTGTGTGTTAACTTATTTGTGTTAAAAAAATAAAACAAAATAAAACAAAACACATTAAACAAAAAAAGAAATAAAACAAAAAAAGTTCAATAAAGTGAAAAGAAAGAGAAACTAATAAACCCCCCCAAAAAGAACAAAACAAAACACATATAGACAAAGAAAAAAAAACAAACAGGAAATGAATAAAGGGAGAGAAAATAAAAACTAAAATAATTCAAAAAAACAATAAAAAATAATTTAAAAAATAACATAAAAAATTAGTGAGAGAAAAATTTTCCTCTATGGATTGGGCACATAAATTAGACAAGTTTGACTCTTTGACTCATAAAATTGATCAAATTCTAGCCATAAATCAAAACCCCTTTATACCACCTAATCACCACGACAATGATCACATATGGGCCAGCCCGACCCATTATACAGGTGGTTGCCCAAACCAAATCTCATCTCTCACCCAAAATAGTCTGGCCTACTATGAAAGTCCATACTCATGGTCGGCCCAAAATGAGATCCCGTCACCTATAATGGCCCAGTTTCCATCGTTTACCCAGCACCAGGCTCAAACCACTCAGTTCTTCCAAGGGGGCTATGATCTATCTTTTGCCCCAGAGCAAGCTGTTGACACCTGGAAAATGAACAAGGGTGAAAACATAATTGAAAAGAGGGTCGGACCAACAGTGAAAGACCAATGATGAAGCTCATCAACTGTCTGCTCGGCTGAAGCCCTTGTCGGCAAGGCTGATGCCCGGTGCCAATGTCACTCAGACGGCAGCACTGATAAAGCAGCAGTCACTCGACTGATGAGACCTTCCAGCCCTTTAATGAGAGCTGTACAACCGTTTCGCCCAAGAATCCACGGATGATATGTCAGGGTAAGTCAGATGTCGGCTTACTGACAGATGTAATATGAGATGAAGATGAAGCCGGTACCGACAGATGAAGATGGCAAAGGCTTTTGCAAAGTCAGAACAGAAGAAGAATGGTCTCCACAGGTTATACTCCCGGCAGAAGTCTTTCCGGACTAAAGCTGATGCCCGAGCTCGTCACCATTCAAGTGACGATATCGATAAGATAATACCCGGTCTTGTCACCGTTCAGATGGCAATTCTGATAAAACCCTTATCTACGGACTGATGAAATCTCGGTCTACGGACTAATGAAAACTGTAATGATGATCTCAATACAAGATATGTCATCAATAAAAGGCCCATTCGGGTGATGATGCCCTTGAAAGACCCAAATGGGTCTGTGAAAGCGGCTAAAAAGCTTTAATTGGGCCTGCAAAGGATGGCGTCGAGAGCCACTTGCCGAAGCCCAAAAGAGGGCGCCGAGAGTCACTTGCAAGCGCGCCGGGAAGCCCCATTTGGGGCGCGCCGTGATGCTGCTGCCGAGAAGGGGAGAAGTGGCTATAAAAGCCCCCTCCCTTCGAACAGATAAAGAGAGAGACAGAAAAGAGAATAGAAGGGGACAAAAGGAGAGAAGAAGAAGAAAAAAAGAAGCCAGAAAAGAAAGAGTAGAGAGGGAGTCCTGCCAAGAGAGAGTCCCCCTCGGCTGAGAGAAGAGAAGAAGCAGAAGAGAAGAAGCAGAAGAAGAGAAAAGGGCTCCAGGTGGGCTGCTAGGGGGAGGGAGAGGAGTCAATGCTCCGCCCTCCCCATGCTGTCTTTTCTTTTCTATTGATGTAATCTAGTGAGCTTTTGTCTTGATTTATCGAAAGTAGCCGGCCAGTTCTGGCCTCAATTTCCATCTTTCTGCTTTGCATTTCTGTTTCACAGTCGATGTAAGGTTTCGATGCGATGCAATGAAATGTCAACGTGACCCATTTGGGGATCTACTGATTAAGATGTCTGCTCTCCTTTGATCGAAATATCTGCTCTCCACTTATCTTTGTATGTTTATCGTTTATGCCAAACATTTAATGGTTCATACGAATCTTCTCGTTAGAGGCATGAAAACTAGACCCCTCCTTGTGTTGTTCAGGGACCAGAGACATCCATCTCTTGGTCCCCTGAACCTCTGGCTATACGAGGGTATATCGATTCTTCTGATCACTGCTATTCCGCGGATTCTAGCGAATGACAATCTCGATCTCTCGACCCTCCATTCTAATCCCTTGGATGACTAGGGTCTGGAGTTCGATGCCAAAGGTTCCTCAGCCACCGGGTTTCAGATGCTATTGGGTTCGTCCAGGGGATCAGAGACAGTCATCTCTTGATCCCCAGATGGCCGGCGGCAGAAATAAAACAAAGTCTTCAGAAATCTAGATGATGGTCTCGTTCCCCATCGATCCTGCCCTCCAGATCCCCCCTTGGCCCTTTCTCAGGGAAATATCCATGAAATCCCCCTTCCTATACTTCAAATTCAACTTCAATCGCAGCCAGAAAACTCAGGAATCCCAGAAGTAGAGCATCGTCTGAACTCTGTAAACCCTGAAACCCTGCAGCGATTTCACCTTCTCGGCGTGCACAATTCCCCGCCGAGAACTATCCAACCGAGAGGCCTCCCCCTTCAGCTAAACGAAAAACAAAGCCATTTCAACCCTTTTCACGTGAGCCTCCGTGCAAGCCTCCCGGCGCCAGACTCCCGGCCCTATAAGCCTATTCAAACCCCCCAGTCTACATGCTCCCAGTGCCACCTTCTCGGCGCGGCCAGGAGCGCGCCGGGAAGCCGCCGCCGAGACCCCCCTTTTTTTAAACCCCTAAACCATGCCGAGAAGCCCCCTTTTGGCCAACTAAAGCCACGCCGAGACCCTCATTCGGCCAGCTAAACCCATGCCGAGACCCTCCTTCTTGGCCAAATGAAATCCAGTCAGAGGGCCATCTCTGCAAAAGCATTCATCAGCCTTCTGATCTCTTCACACATATGTCCCGGGGATGTTCAGAGACTGTCATTGATGCCTTGAGAAGACACATTATTGGGAGAGACCTCCCCTACAGTTTTCATTCCCGATCCGGATTTCACCCTTATGAACCCAAAGGGCCATGTCGTTACATGAGTTCTGAGGGGCTTAAAGGGGATATTAATCGATGGTATAAATGCAAGCGATGTCCCGGGGCCCGGTGCCCATCCTCGTTCGGTCGTCGTCCCGGCATTCCGTGGATGATGACCTATTCTCTCTTGGCATAATCCAAGTTGAGCGGACATGCTGCCGAAATTTATGCATATCCTATTGGGTAACTGTGATGTTCTCCCTCTCAACCCCGTCGGCCCACGGAGTTATGCCCTTGCATGCCCTCCGATGGTCCCTCGAAGGGGGATATAGATGTGCCATCGCACCCACATGGGGCGTGCCATGTCACGCCGGTCCCCATTCGGACTCCGGGTCAATTATGCCCGATCTTTTCCGGATCCTACCCTGCCACTGCATGGGTGGTTTCCTATTCCCCACTTGGCATGGTCCAAGATGGTGGGAATATGCCGTCGGTTTTATCCCGAAAATAACGAACCCCTGCTTCGTCTAATCCATTTAACGTTTTGCAAACGATTGAATTCCGTCTCTTTTAAGCATGCGGCTTAACCGCTGTCCGCCTCCTATCTTTAGCGTTTAATCAAGGGTTGTCCTCCTTAGGGAGGACGTAATTAACGTCATAGCGTTTATGGTATGACGGACTTTGGGTCCTGACTCGGACCTCACAATCGACTGACCAAGTCAGATCGAGCGCACAATAAAATTGTCACTTCGGTGACTGGCACGCCAATAAATAAATAAATCAATATAAAAAATAATAAATAAAATAAAATAAAAATAAATAAAAAATCCGCGTTCCACAAGTCTGGCACGCCCGGTGGGACTTAGTCTCCCTTCATCTTTACGCTAAAGTAGGAGGCCCGGCGGGCCCCCCTGAAACTTCTGATTCTGTGTACTTTCCTTATTTTCAGGAATCTACAATGACAGCCGGAATCATGTCCGTTTGCTTCGACCAGCAGCCGATTGACATGCATGTGCGAGAAGGCTACCTGGCGGTACCCCTCGCGTTCGGATCAATGCCGCCTGCCGTTGGGCTGCCCAACTGCTTGGGCGTCGTCTTCACTGACCTTCTGCAGGTCGATGACAATGAGCAAGGCACTGCTGTAAGTGCCCCGGTGAAGATCACTGACCAGAAGAATATCGTACCAGAGAACACGGTCCCCACGGCCGTCGCCTGCTTTGTCCATCACGTCCAAAAAAGGGACGTGGTCCCCGCTGCTGCTCAGAAGGGGAGAAGAACCAACCGGAGGAGCCGGTATGTTGCTGTTGACCGCCGTCTTTCCAACTCCGGAAAGACAATGATGATCGGTGGTGTCCGGGCAAACATGAACGGTTGCCCAAGGGCGGTCAAGCCGGACGTGATCGTCCCGATGGTGCCCACTGCCAACAGATTCCAAACTCTGACCACCAGGCAGGCCAATTGGGAGGCTAATGAAAAGAAGCCGCTGGCGCCCAAGCCAGCAAAATACAAACAGGTCTGGCGGCCGAAGAAGATCCAAAGCTGGGCCCCAGCTCAGGACAGGGAGAACCTTACTGATGTCACTATTGCCCGCCTCAGAGCAGGGGGCAGAAGGGAAGTGAAGAAAGATGAAAGAAATGCTACTACTGTCTACCCCAGGACCCGGGGGAGGAGAGATGAGGTTGAGGGTCAGGAAAGAAATATGACTGCTGTTCGCCCCATGATGAGGGGCAGAAGATACCAGACAAGGGAAAACTTCACTACTACCCATCCCATGGCCAAGGGCAAGAGATGGGAAGAGAAGATCTACAATGCTGCTGCCGACCGTTGCCAAGTTGGCAATATGAGAAGAAGTGAACCAGTCACTGTGGTTACTGCAAGAAAATCAAGAGCTTGTGCCAGACAGGCTGATATCTGTAGATACTCCAAAGCCGAGCATTTGAATGCTCAGGTGGCAAGACTGGCTTATCAGCAAAAGAGCCAGGACAGATTGATACTCCAACCTGAGCCACAGAGGCACAATTCTGAAGAGATGAAGCAGATAGTCCAAGACTACTTCCACTACCTGGGGAGCTCTGCCCTCGGTCAACAAAGACTATCCCGTGCCTTGGGCACCAGAGGTGAAGAAAAAGAAGAAACACTTCAGGAAACGATGATCGGAGCCTCTTCCTCCGATTCAAACCACTATGAAGAAGGCCTCAAGCCCGGATATGATAAAGAAGACCTGTACCGGGAAGAAGCCAAAGAAAGAATATCGGTCTTTGACCGGCTCAGATATCCTGACCAGGTGAAAAGAAAGGTCTACAGGCGGAAGGGAAAAATGCAAATCTTCGCCTGCAACATGGCTGGACTCGCCAGGGGGCAAGATATACTACCAACTCAGCCAAATGAACTGCTCAGGTTGGCTACTAGACCTGGTCCTGTCACAAGAAGAGGCCAGGCCGCAAAAGATAAAATAAAGAAATATGATGAAGCCCGCAAGATCACCACCATGACAGTCAATGTGGTGACGGCACAGGATGAAGACAATCCCTTTGTTGATGATGCTGAAGGGACTTCTGAAGATATGCAAATCCCATCAACCTTGGATCCCATGATCCAGATGATGTTCAGGAGATATCAGCAGGAGATCAGTGCTCTCCGAAGACAGCTCAATGAGAGACATGAAGCTACATCAGTCTCAAAGCAAGCTGAACCTGCGGGGCAAACATCCAGCTCAGCAGAGACGGCTATCCAGCTAACCCTCTCCTAGCTGATAAGGGCAAGACACCGAGCCTACCTGTTCCACAGCAAACAGCAGCTCAGCCCTCTGTGTCTCAGACACAGCCTACCGCGCCCATCTTGCGCGCCACTGTGATGACAACTCCTCACAGCCAGCAACAAGCTCACTTCTTCCCAGAAGAGATAGATCCAGCTGTAGCCCACAAGCAGATGATTGAAAGAATTATGGAAATGAAGCTGTCAGAAAAGACTGGTGGTGATGCGGGTACTTATGATGTGTACAAGGTACCGTATCCTCCCCAGTATGCTGCCAAGAAACTACCCCCAGGCGTCAGTAAGCCGCCGAAGTTTGAGAAATTTAATGGCCAAGGCTCCCCTAGGGAGCATATAGCCTACTACACTACAATCATGGGCGACCTAGCAGTCGATGAAGCTTATCTGCTCAAGTTCTTTGGCTCATCCCTCACTGGGTTGGCCTTTGAATGGTACTCAAGTCTGCCAGCTGGGTCAGTGGCTGATTGGCCTGATATGCAGAGAAAATTCCGCGACAGATTTCATGTCACGGAAAGGGAAATCACGATAGCAGAGCTATATGCAACCAGGCAGAAACAAGATGAGACTGCACTGGACTACATCAAAAGATGGAGGAACTTAGCCATGAGATGCCGAAGGCCTCCTCATCAAGAAGATGCGGTGCAGATATGCAAGCAGAGCCTCAGGAGGGAGGTGCTAGAAAAGATGATCGGTGCAGATGTCAGAACATTTGACCGGCTGAATAATATAGTGGCGGAAGTCGAGACGTTCTTGTCCAAGCGTCCTACCGCCAATGTTCTCACTATGCCGAAGGGAAAATCCAATGAACGACGGCCATCACACTCTGAGGCCAACACCGTCGATTTCAGAACCTTCGAGCAACAGAAGGGGAAGAAAGGGGCAGATGAAGCTCCCCCGTTGGCAGATACAGCAGAAAGAAAAGATAAAGTCTCTCTGAGAGACAAGATGAGAAAAGCATATTCCTTCCCAAAAGATAAGACGGCCGCACTGTTCAACTGGGCATACAAGTTCAATAAGGTAACATTGCCTGAACCCAAAAGACCAGCAGATGCAGCAAAGAAAGATGATCCGCTGTTCTGTCCATTTCACCGTGCGCTGGGGCACGCAATTGAAGATTGTTATGTCTTCAAAGATATCATGGAAGGAATGGTCAAGAAAGGTGAGCTGCAGCTGGGAGATTACCAGGTAAAGCCGCCCCATCCACATGAGCCTCCACCCTGGAGAGTGGCTGCCAATATGATCTCAGTCTACCAACAGTTGCCCAAGGAAGCCGTTGAAGAATGCACCAAGCATACCTATGAAGCTTGCTTCCTCACCCCACAGAAGGATCAGGAAGGATGGCAGATGATACCCATAAAAAGCAGAAAGAAGACTCCTGCAGCCAGTACCAGCGGAGCAGTTATCCGGGGTGTTACCCCAAGGCCCGAGCCGCCTCCAATAAAGCCAATATGGCATACAGCTGAGACCGGACCAGTCATCCGGATCCCTACTCACAACCGGAGGAGACAAACTCCCCTCCCTACGCATAAAGAGGTAAGCCCTGCAGCCAGGCGTCTGCAGCAATATATTAATGAGCTTGATGAGTACGAACAGAAGAAGCCCAAGCATCTGCTGATGAAAGACTGTATACTCTGGGAACAGCTCGAAGAATTGAAAATTAAAGAGCAGCCAGAGGCAGAACAAGAAAAAGCTGAAAATGAGCCCTTCTGGGGGCAGGAGCCAGCAAAGCCAAATTCCCAAAAGAAGAAGAAACGGCCCAAATCCAAGAAAGGAAAGAAGGTCACGACAGTACAATGTAACACTCTGTCAGTACTCTTTTCCTTGCCCGGGGAGGATGATGAGCCGGAAGCATCCAACGCTCCGCTAGAAGCTAACCATGCCGAAGCCTCTACCTCGGCCCATGCAACACGTTCTGGGAGAAGATGGGGGCGCCCACCACCAGCCAACCATAATATCATGTTCAGAGGGGAGCAACCCTATCAAATCCCGAACCAGAGATACGAGGTGTCCAGGTTCCTCCCCCTGCCAGTCTGTACCAAGACAAAAAGAAGGCAGATGAAGCCCCTTCATTCCTGGAGTTCCTGTCCAGCTTAGAAAATGAGCAACCGGCTCATACTGCTCCAGATAAAAGCAATAAATGCCAGCAGACAGCGGCTGGAAAGCAGAAACAGCATGAAGAAAATGAAGAAGGTAACCCTCTAGCAAAACCAGGGGCAGTCGCTACAGAAGAAGCCTTCCGGGAGACCGATGAAGAAGATAAAATTGAAAATGGGCAGCAAAGGCCACAGGCACCACATGAACCTCCAAGACCCCGATGGGCAGAGGAGATGAGACTGTCTAATGTCCGGGTGGGCAGTCGAGTCATGAAAATGCTGAAGAAACTCCCTACCAGATTCTCCATCTGGGAAATTCTCTCTCTGAGTGAAGAAGCTCGCCAAGCAATTGTGGATGCACTGCAGTCCCCGGCACAATGTGAAGCACTCTTGGCAGAAGTGAATGCTGGGCCATCAGTCACATTCACGGAGGATGATATGCTAATCCCAAATTCCGGCCATAATAGACCGCTGTATATGAGGGGTTCCCTGAACTGTCAGCCGATAAGCAGAATACTGATAGATCCAGGGGCTGCTGTGAATATTCTCCCATACCGCATCTATCAGAAATATTACTTTGATCTGCAGCTCACCAAGGTCAGAGACATGAAGATTGCAGGATTCAACCAAAAATGTGAAACACCTCTTGGGGTAGCTGATTTCAACCTCACATTGGGCGACCTCACTACAATGGTACGATTCTATGTAATCGACTCCAACACCACGTATAAGGCCCTGCTGGGAAGACCGTGGCTGCACGAATATCAGATAGTGCCATCCACGCTACACCAATGCATAAAATACTGCCATGAAGGAAAAGAAGAAAGGGTGTTTGCAGACCTACATCCCTTCGAAGTGTTCGAGTGCCATATGCTCGATGCATCCTACTACACCGAGGTGTCACAAATGGATAAAGAAAAAGAAGCTGTGGTCAGCCAGGAAAAGCCGGCGACAAAGACAAGAAATTGGTCTCCGCCGCCGCCAAAGGGCTACATCAAAAAGCATGGGGTATCTCACATCTCTTATGCTGGTGATTTTGCTCGGATCACTCCTCCTGGCATACACCCAGATGATACTGAAGAAAAGATGAAAGAAAAATACACACAGGTGGAAGTTCCTCAGGGTCTAGTCAAGCCCATAGCCAGCATAGAATACCAGACGGTGCTACCACTGAAGACTATGAAAATCCCTCGCTTCTGCGAACCTCCTATCATATTCTACACCGGGGGGGCATTCGAAGAAGACGATCAAGATTGCATGGTCCCTGAAGAAGCCGCAAACCAGATGGTGCCAATTACAGGCCTAGAGTACACTACCCAACGGGTTTCGCAAATGTTCTCCAAGATGCAAATGCCTTCAATACAATCTGCAGCCCAGAAGAAAGCATTCAAGGAGCTATGGGATCCACCTCGAGATAATAAAGAACTGAGGAAGATCACACAGCACCCGGGACTGGGCTATACCCTGCAAGAATACTATGAAGCTGAGGTAGATGTCATCTCTGCCTTCTACCAGCATGAAGATTCCCCTGGGATGGACTATGACCAATACCCTTCGGAAGATGAAGAAATCATTTATCAGTCCGTAGTGGACAATGAAATCCCAGACAATCTGCCAGGGGTGGGGATACCTGACGAGACAAAGAGAGATTGGTACTGGGAAGATCTATCTTGCAAGGAGGATCTGTTCCAGGATGAAGCGAAATTTGACACGGGAACCCCGGATGAAGATCAAGTAGCCAGAGAGCTGCAAGAGTGCCTGGAGTTTGGGCGCATTCTAGAAGAATTCCGAGCTCTACATAATGATGACCTCTCAGGGGAGCCCACATCAGAAGAGTCTCTAAGCACGGAAGATTCCACTTCGAAGTTTTCCGCTGAGCCAGTCACGTCCTCGGGGCAGACTGAACAGAATCCGGCCGTATTGGCCTTATACGATGCACCAGCATCTGCTGATGACCAATCTGATGAAACAGAAAATCATGCGAATGAAGAAGATTATCTCCTGGGAGGCTTTATTGATTTGCAAGAAGCCCCACCCGAAGTTGAAGACGGAGGCCAAGCCACCGTCGATGAGCTGATAGAAGTGAATCTGGGGTCAGCAGATGAGCCAAGGCCTACATTCCTCAGTGCATTGCTGGAGCCAGCTGTCAAAGAACAGTATATTCAGTTTTTGAAAGAATTCCGAGACTGCTTCGCATGGACATATGATGAAATGCCAGGACTGAGTTCTGATGTGGCACAGCACCGATTGGCGATAAACCCAGAGGCAAGCCCTGTGAAGTAGCCTTCCAGGAGAATGCGCCCCGAACTGATAAATCAGATCAACAAAGAGGTCGACAAGCTGATCGATGTGGGCTTTGTTGAAGAGAACCAGTATACTACGTGGCTGGCCAATATAGTGCCCGTGAAGAAGAAAAATGGGCAGATCAGAATATGTGTAGATTTTAGGGACCTGAATAAGGCTTGCCCGAAAGAGGATTTCCCAGTGCCGATCACTGAAGTCATGATCGATGCAACCACTGGCCATGAAGCCCTGTCATTCATGGATGGGTCATCCGGATACAACCAGATCTGGATTGCTGAAGAAGACAGAGTGCACACTGCATTCCGCACCCCGAAGGGGATATTTCACTACAAAAGGATGCCGTTCGGCCTCAAGAATGCCGTCGCTACTTATCAAAGAGCTATGACAAAGATCTTTGATGATTTACTCTTCAAGAAAGTGGAGTGCTACATCGATGACCTGGTGGTGAAAACCAGCAGAAGAGAAGATCATCTGCAAGACCTGAGGATAGTGTTCCAGAGGCTGCGCAGATATGAACTCAAGATGAATCCTATGAAATGTGCCTTCGGCGTGTCCAGTGGAAAATTCCTTGGGTTCATTGTCCGTCATAGGGGCATTGAGATCGACCCATCCAAGATTAAAGCTATCCAGGAGCTCCCTCCACCAAGGAATCTCCACGAGCTGAGATCTCTACAAGGGCGTTTGGCCTACATCCGACGATTCATATCAAATCTGTCGGGGAGATGCCACCCTTTTCACAAGCTCATGATGAAAGATGTACCGTTCCTCTGGGACGATGGCTGTCAGGAAGCCTTTGAGAAGCTGAAAGAATATCTCAAGACCCCTCCAGTGCTGGGGGCACCTATTAAGGGCAAGCCCCTGATACTATACATTGCAGCCACACACTGTTCCCTGGGGGCAATGCTAGCACAGATAAATGAAGAAGGCAAAGAGCAGGCTCTATACTACCTGAGTCGGAGGCTGATTAGAACTGAAGAAAGCTACACCTATATAGAAAAGACATGCTTGGCACTAGTCTTTGCCGTTAAAAAGCTCCGGCACTATATGCTGTCACACGAAATCAGATTGATATCTGCAGCAGATCCGCTCAAATACATATTGACTCAGCCAGTACTGAAAGGCCGGTTGGGCAAATGGGCAGTAATTCTGATGGAATTCGATATCACATATATACCCCAGAGGGCAATAAAAGGACAGGCCGTGGCCGATTTCTTCGCAGAGCATCCTGTGCCAGAGAATGATATGTTGGGGACTGAGTTACCCGATGATGAAACACTAGAAGCCTGCCAGGCTCAGTCAACTATGTGGCAGCTATTCTTTGATGGAGCATCTAGAACAGAGACGGACTCCGATGGAAAGACCAGAATACGGGCCGGAGCCGGTATTGTGCTAAGATCGCCAGAGGGGGAGGTTGTGCATACTTCCTGTTCTATAAACAAGCCCTGCACTAATAATGAAGCCGAGTATGAAGCTCTGATAATCGGGTTGCACATCAGCCTCAACATGGGCATCCAGATGCTTCAGGTATTCGGGGATTCAATGTTGATAATAAAGCAAATCCAAGGGGAGTTCGAAGTGCGAAAGCCGGAGTTGAACCCCTACCACCAAAAAGCTGTGCGCCTCATGGCGAAATTCTATCATATTGAGCTCAAGCATGTGGGCCGTGCACATAATGCCCAGGCTGATGCATTGGCAAAGCTAGCCAGCTCAATAGCAGTCCCACCAGATGAGACACTGAACATTGTTGTTATAAACCGGCGGCAAGTCCCCAGCATGCTAGAAGGCTGCCCCGAAGAAAATGAAGTCGCCATGATCAGTACAGAACAGGCATCTGATTGGAGACAACACCTGCTACAATGGTTTTCACACCAACAGCTGCCGCAGAAAAGAGAAGAAAAGATGAAACTTCTAAGGATCAAAGATTCTTATGAATTCAGAAATGGAACTCTGTTCGAATAATGGCAGATGCACGCAAGAAGATTTTGCTCCGCTGTCTGTCTACTGAGGAAGCTTGGCAAGCAATGAAAGAAATACATGCTGGGACGGCAGGTGCTCATCAAGCTGGCCCTAAGATGAAGATAGAAATCAAGAAGCTGGGCTACTATTGGCCCACTATGTTTGAAGACTGTTGCAAGTTTGCAAAGTCATGCCAGAAATGTCAGGAGCATGCTGTTGTGCCTAGAAGGCCACCTGCCGTTCTGCACCCTACAGTCCCTAGCTGGCCGTTTGCACAATGGGGAACTGATGTAGTCGGCCCACTACCGACCTCATCGGCCGGACATAAATACATACTGGCAATAACAGATTACTTCTCCGATGGGCGGAAGCTATAGCATTACGAGAAGTGACTGGTGAGCTGGTTGCCAGATTCATCAAGCAGAACATTATCTTCCGGTTTGGGATCCCCAGCCGGATAATATCTGATAATGGAAGTCATTTCAGAAATCAAAAGATCTATCGGCTTGCCGAGAAGTATAAGATCGAATGGAGGACTTCCACTCCTTACAATCCACAGGCAAATGGATTGGCAGAAGCCTTCAACAAAACTTTATGCACCTTGTTGGCTAAAGTCGTCAGTTCTAATAAGAAGGACTGGGAAGAAAAGATGTATGAAGCTCTGTGGGCATACCGCACTGTCTTCAAGACACCTACAGGGTGCTCGCCATACTCACTGGTATACGGCCCAGAGGCAGTAGTTCCACTAGAGCTGGAAGTCCCTTCACTCAGAGTGGCAGTCCAATATGACCTGGCCCATGGCGAACAAACCAATGCAGAAAGAAGATTACAAGAATTGGCTGAATTGGAAGGGAAGCGTCTCCAAGCTCAGAAGAATATCCAGATGTATCAGGCCCGCATGGCCACTGCATTCAACAAACTCGTAAAAGGATGAGAATTTAAGAAAGGTGACCTTGTCATGGTCAAGAAAAGAGAAGTCATGGCGTCCAACCCAAAAGGAAAGCTAAATCCTAATTGGGAAGGTCCTTATGTGATATATAGGGTCTACGAAGGAGGGGCCTACATGGTTGTTAACCATCGAGGGGAAATCCAATTCTCACCACTCAACGGTAGACACCTAAAGCTGTATCATGCTGCCCAACCAATATTCCCCGAGTAATCATCGAGCTAAAAGCTACCTCTTCCTTGGTCTAGCGGCACTCCGCCCTAACCAAGCTATCCTGTTCCTTGGTCTAGCGACACTCCGTCCTAACCGAGCTACCCTCTTCCTTGGTCTAGCGACACTCCGTCCTAACCGAGCTACCCTTTTCCTTGGTTTAGCGGCACTCCGCCCTAACCAAGCTACCTTGGTCCTTGGTCTAGCGACACTCCGCCCTAACCAAGCTACCCTGGTCCTTGGTCTAGCGGCACTCCGCCCTAACCAAGCTATCATGTTCCTTGGTCTAGCGACACTCCGTCCTAACCGAGCTACCTTTTCCTTGGACTAGCAACACCCCGTCCTAACCAAGCTACCCTTTTCCTTGGTCTAGCGGCACTCTGCCCTAACCGAGCTACCCTTTTCCTTGGTCTAGCGGCACTCCGCCCTAACCAAGCTACCTTCCCTTGGCTTAGTGGCATCCTGCCCTAGCCGAGATACACCATTTCCTTGGTTTAGCGGCACTCCGCCCTAACCAAGCTATCCCTCATCATGATCTAATGGCAGTCTGACTTGTCACCCTCCCAAAAGAGGGGAAGAGAGAATAATAAAAAAAAAGAGAATGAAAATAAATAATAAAAATGGGGTTTAAAATAGAGATACCCCGCCGGTCTTGTTCAGGTTTTCTGAGCAAGGGTAAAAATGGCTAAAACCCAGCTGTGGTGAAAACCCGAAAGGGCACTGCAGGCAAAATCGGGTAGCTCGTCACGTGAAAACCCGAAAGGGCGCGTGGGCAAAAGCAAGAGGGGGCTGGCTCCGATGAAAACCCAAAAGGGCGCTTGAGTCAGTAATATGGTGATCCTAAAGAAACCTCACCTTCCGTCGTAAACTTCTCGTCGATCGACCGGCACCTTGCCCGATCAACGATCAGATCCACCCATTACGGACCTTACATCTGTCCTGATAAAACCCGCATTCCTTGCCCAAAGTCCCACCATGGTGAAGTCAGCTATTGATCGATTGGCGCACTGCCTGATCAATGATGAAACATATCCAGCTTAGACCTCACGTCTATCCCGATGAAACCCATGAAACCTTTGCATTGGTATAAACCCAATACCGATGGTGAAACCAGCACTTGACCGATTAGGCGCACTGCCCGGTCAATGATGAAACCCATCCGGCTTAGACCTTACGTCTATCCCGATGAAACCTATGAAATCTTTGCATTGGTATAAACCCAATACCGATGATGAAACCAGCTGTTGACCGATTAGGCGCACTGTCCGGTCAATGATGAAACCTATCCGGCTTAGATCTTACGTCTATCCCGATGAAACCTATGAAATCTTTGCATTGGTATAAACCCAATACCGATGATGAAACCAGCTGTCGACCGACTAGGCGCACTGCCCGGTCAATGATGAAACCTATCCGGCTTAGACCTTACGCCTATCCCGATGAAACCTATGAAATCTTTGCATTGGTATAAACCCAATACCGACGATGAAACCTACTATTGGTCGATTGGCACCCTACCCGATCAACAATAAAACCAGCCCAGTGTAGACCTTACGTCTATTCTGATGAGATTCATAAGATCCTTGCATTGGTATAAACTCAATACCGATGATGAAACCCACCTTTGATCAATGGGCATCCTGCCCGATCGACAAAGAAACCCGTCCTATCAAATCTGCATACCCCTTTACGTCCCGCCGTGATGAAACCTACCATTGGTCGATCGGCACCTTGCCCGATCAATGATAAAACTAGCCCAGTGTAGACCTTACGTCTACCCTGATGAAACCTATAAAATCCTTGCGTCGGTATATACCCAATACCGATGATAAGAGCATGCACTAATGAAGCAGCACATCGCCTGATCCGTGCTGAAGTCCCAATTCAGGAAATATATGTATATATAAATAATATAAAAAAATGGGGTTAAAAATAGAGATACCCCGCCAGACTTGTTCGGACATCCCGGATAAGGGCAAAAATGGCCAAAAACCCGGCTGTGGTGAAAACCCGAAAGGGCACTGCAGGCAAAATCGGGTACCCCGTCACGTGAAAACCCGAAAGGGCGCGTGGGCAAAAGCAAGAGGGGGCTGGCTCCGGTGAAAACCCGAAAGGGCACTTGGGTCAGTAATGTGGTAATTTAAAAGTTCCATGCCAACCGGCACGCTACCTTTACCTCCCTTCTATTAATAAAGCCTTCAGTCGGTCAACTGGTTCCGCGCCCCGCCGACAATAGAACCCTTCCGGGGTAGACCTTACGCTTACCCTGATAAAATCTAAATACCCTCTTTCAAACGTCCCACCGACGATGGAACCCATCACCATTTTGCTAAAGCCTATCCAGTTCAGACCTCACGTCTGTCCTGATAAAATCTACGCATTTCTTGGCGAAGTCCCACCTGCGATAAAACCTATTGGAATAGACCTTACGTCTATCCTGATAAGACCTACACCTTCACACACTTCCCTCCGTTGATCGATTGGCACCTCGCCCGATCAATGATGAAACCCTACCCAGTTTAGACCTTTCGTCTATTCTGATGAAACTTATAAAACCCTTTGCATCGATATCAACCCAATATCGATGATGAAACCAACTGTTGATCGATTGGCACCTCGCCCGATCAATGATGAAACCCTACCCAGTTTAGACCTTTCGTCTATTCTGATGAAACTTATAAAACCCTCTGCATCGATATCAACCCAATATCGATGATGAAATCAACTGTTGATCGACTGGCACCTCGCCCGATCAATGATGAAACCCTACCCAGTTTAGACCTTTCGTCTATTCTGATGAAACTTATAAAACCCTTTGCATCGATATAAACCCAATATCGATGATGAAACCAACTATTGATCGACTGGCATTTCGCCCGATCAAGGATGAAACCCTATCCAGTTCAGACCCTACGTCTGTCTTGATGAAAACCACATATCCTTTAATTGTCCCACCTACTATAACCCCTACCCAGTCTGGACCTCACGTCTATTCTGATGGAACCTCTCACACTCCTGCAAATTGTCTCCTTTACGGCGCACATGGCCAGAAGGATCTTTGCTGCCACTCACGAAATCCGGTTTTAAGCACCTCTTCGGATGCCGTCACGCGGTGGAGCGAGTCCCCCATCCTTTCTCTGAAGGGGTGGACGCTCTCCTGCCAAGTACGAGCCGTTCGCATGAGGGATTGTCAAAACCGCTACCCCACTTCCCAAAGTGATAAAACCATATGCAAAGTAAGATGGAGACGCTTGAAGCGAAGAGATTCCTTTCCAATAAAAAGGGAATACATGAAGGGCCCCGAGGGGACATCACATTACAGAAGAAAACAAAAAAAGGAGGGATAAACAATTCACGACCGCCGGAATATATCTTCGAAGGCCAGAAGACCCACATAAGGGGCGGCTCCTAGCTCATGAAGGCGCGCCTCCTCCTCCTGAAGCCCAACGGACATGTCCTGAAGAGACATCACCAGTCCCTCCAGCGAGGCTACTTCCTCTTCAGACTGCGGCCGGATAAAGGAGAGTTGCTGCAGTTCGGCTCGAAGTCCAGAGAGTTCCATCTCCAATAGGGCTATCCGGTCCCGCACAGCTTCTTCCCGCTGAATAGCGCCTTCTAGCTCAGCTCGGCGTCCATCAAGCATAAGTGTCAGCTTCCCCAACTCGGATTTGCATTCTGACCTCTGCAATTTCAGCGCCGTTAGCTTATCAACCATGGTCCGTGCTAGGAAATCCCTCCGATGCACGAATTTAAGCAAAAGCAAGACCCGCTGAGCCCATGTGTCCAGAGGGCAACCCATAGCCTGCAGACCGGCAGTGAAGCGATCAGCAATTTCCTTCAGCTGCAAATATGTCAAGCCAGGCTGAGATTCTACCAGCTGGCGCAGCATATCCAGGTTCTGCCAGACAAAGCTCTCAGACGATGCAAAGCCAAAAGAAGCAGAGGGGATCACTTCGAAGGTCACTTCGCTATCGATGTCTGCCCACAGTGCGACATCCGGCTGAGAGGATGAAGACGGTAAATCTGCTGAAGAACTGGCCGGTCCCTCTCCGTGCCCTCTGGCTGAACTGAAGATTCCCCCTCCGTCTCGGGCGCTATGGCTTGAACATCAGTGGAGGGAGGACCGATGAATGATGGAGCTATCTCTTCATGAATCTTCTGAATAAGGGCTTCATCTTTAGCTACTCTTCCTGATAATGGGGGCGAAGGGTCTCTAGTCTGTAAAGGCAGAAATCCAGTTTCT
The DNA here is from genome assembly GCA_022559845.1 of Amorphophallus konjac. Classification (NCBI taxonomy): domain Eukaryota; kingdom Viridiplantae; phylum Streptophyta; class Magnoliopsida; order Alismatales; family Araceae; genus Amorphophallus; species Amorphophallus konjac. The sequence continues at coordinate 67,124,836 of CM040122.1, read as the reverse complement.
ATAGCCACTGTGGCAGGGACTGCTGACTCAGGCGCAGTTGACATTATGGCAGCCGGTATGAAAGCGGAGCTTCTGGCTGGGTCTACTTCGGCTCTGAACTCTGAGGCCCTGACAAGGATGGAAATCTCTCCTGGTGATCCTAAGTCCAACGATGCTAAATCTGTCGAGGACTGTATCCGCGCCGGCATAGGGCGAATGATCTCGGGAATTCCCGTGCAAGTTAAAGGCTGAAAAGTGACAATAGCCCAGCTTGTGGAAGAAATGTCCGTGATAGCCGCAGTTGTGTCTGAGCTAGCAATGGCAATGCCCTGAGACCAAAACAAAGCAACTTCAGTGCTAGATATAAAAGAAGAAGGGGCAGATGAAGCAACAAACATGAAAAGGAACCCACCCTTGAAGCAGGGTCCACATCCTCGAAGTGGGGTGAAAGAGAAGGAAGCTCCGTAGTCGGAATGACAAATGGTGGGAGTTATGTCAATCTCGGTATCGAGCCCGGCAAACTACTCTGGCAACTCCTCCTCAGGAGATAGCACCACCAGCTTAGCAGGCTGAAAAGACGGAACACCCTTTGCAAATACAAGTGGGGCCTCTAGTTCAGGAGCATCTCCCTCACTGTCACTAAAGGTCGCTTCCTCCTCGTCAGAGGCGGTCTTAGAACTGCCTGAGGATATTTCCACACTAGCTATACGCTGTGGGGCCACCTCTAAAACATGCCGAGATGTAGACCGGGTAATTATGCGCCTGGCCGGAACGGCACGCTGCTTCGACTGAGCCTTGTGACCTTCCTGTGGTTGAAGCAACTCTTCTGTCACCATAGCCTTAGTCTGCTCCTCGCCTGCCGCTGATGCAAAAAGAGACCTATGAGAAATGTAGCAAAGAAAACGAATACAGGTTTGAAATAAGATGAGAAGATACACTTACCCCTCACCTCACTAGCCGGCGTAGGAGAAGACAATCTGGTCTCCACCACAGAAGGTGCTATGACTGTCTCTTCGGCTGTGCAAAAAGAATGGGTCAAATTCAAGGACTTCTTTGAGATCCTGCAGAAGACAGTGAAGAATGCAAATGCAAGCTCTTGATGTTACCCTGAACCGGTGTCGAAGCAGCCTCCCTTTGCAGCTCAAACTCATCAAATGATGGAATGTCAGGGAGAGGGGTCCCAGTATCCATCGCCACCGAAGTCGACTGTTGAATATGGGCCTTTTTGGCCTTCCTGGCCTTCCCAACTGCAGTCTTGACTGCGGAAGCCTTCCTCTTCTTGCCAGGAGGCAGGGGAGTAGTGGTCGGTGCCGCGGCAGGGACTTCAAAATAAGTGGGCTTCTCGGCCTGTGCAATAATCTTTCTATAGAGCCCCTGCCGCTTTATATCAGGCCGGTCTAAGGAGAATGGCAGAAGGATGATGGGATCAGTGGGTGCGAAGTTCAGATGCTAAGCAGAAAATACTGCAATCAGAAAAGAAGAAATCTTACCTGCCGGGCCGTCATAGAATACAGAAAGTGGCCAGTACATGTAAGCTACCTCCTTGGAGCGGGAAGCAGCCTCCTTGATGAGCCAGCACACATCACCGAATATCTGGCACTTCTCTACCAAAGCCGCCAGATCATTATAGCCGCGAAAGTCAAGGCATCGAAACAAGTCAAGATGGTCCATGCCCCAACCATCGACATAATGAAATGATATAAACAGTGGCTTGTTCAATATGCCAGCTATCGGGCTTTCTGCAGATAACCCATGCAAATTTAGCAGAATGAACAGCCAGGACGTCTGTCTATAGTACGTCTGAGTTCTATCTTCTCGGCGTACAAACGTCCTATATGGATGAAATCTATCAACTGGACCCCTCCAGGAAGCTACTGCCGGGAGCGGCTCTTCGACAGGAAATGGGTATTACTGCACTTCCAAGCGAGTGCCCCCTACATGGCTCAGATGTTTCAAACTCTGCATAAAGGTGTCCTCATTGATAGCAGCGAAGACAGGAGCAAGCGGCTCGGAACTCTTTTCCTTCAAGGCCCGCCGCTGAGTCAGATAATTCTCCGCCTCCCTAAGATGATGTGAGTAAAGTTTTTTCAAGTGGGCTTCAGAAATATCAAACACCGGCCCAGGTTGCTGTTTCAGGAAGGAGCGCTCTGCCACGTCCCAGAAGGCACCCCTACCGTCCCTATAAAAGTCGGTCCGGATATTCCACCATTTGATATATTCTGGTGTTACCCGGGGAACATGGTTAGAAACAGGGGGCACCCTGAAAACTACATCATCCTGGCGATGATAGAAATCCCACCACAACCGGCCCTCGCCAACAATGATGGACCCGTGCTTGGCCCGACTATCTAAGGGAAATTGGGCAGCCGAGGTAGGAATATGCTGGTCGTAGCCGAAGTTTCGCCCAAAGCGGAACGGATAGTATGGCTCCAACAGAAGCAGGCCACCCTTCCTGTAAACCAAAACGCTGGGCCGAATTGCCTTGGCCCATCTCACCAGCTCCGGCTCCAGGATTGGCCGAGCAGTGTTGACCCCTGAGACAGGGTGGATATATGTCTCTATTTCTTTCAGCTTGCACTCCCTCTGAGGATCAATCAAAGGAGCTGAACCTGCTGCCAAGCTCTAGAAATGTATGCTGCCGGGGGCGTCCACTAGTACTTTTATCAGTCGGCCCCTTATTTTAAACAGCTGATCATAAAAGGGACCAGGCTCAGCGCTGGCAAATTCAACCATCCTGGGTGACACTGTATCCGCCTGCAAGGTTCTCGGAGCTAATTCAGGGAATATACTGCAGACCCAGGCGTTGAAGAAATGAAAAGGACCCACGGTCCTCAAAGAACGGGGAGTCCGATGCTTGTACAGGTCCCCCAAAGATTTGTATATCAAGCACAGGGCCACTGGGCAGAGCGACAGCTTCATCCCCCATGCCATCTGACAAGCTGGATATATGGCCTCTGGCCGAATGATTGTCTCGTCCCCTTGTGGGAGAGCAAAAGTGCACAGCCAAAATGTGAAATAGGCCGCACAGTGTGTGATGGGGTCTACGCCTGCTAGGTTGGGACCACCGCTGCCTGCACGGCGCAATGAGGAGGGTAGCGCCGACTTATAACGGGGAGCCCTTACCTGCCTACTAGCAGCCGGACCCATAGAAGGAAAGTCTGCATACTTCAGGGGACCGTCAAAGAAATACTGGATCCACTGCCCTATCCGGACCCTCATTTTGCTGCCTTTCTCTCGGGGTTGATAGCCTTTAGAGGACCCCCTACTATACGCCAGACAGATGGAGCGGTATACCTTCATCAGATATCGATATGAGAAGCCGATGGAATACTTGCCCTCGCCATCAGAGCTATCCTTCTCGGAATCTGACAAGCAAACCTCCTCATACGGCTCGCCATCAATGGGTAGGCCGGAGAGCTGTGATAAACTCCAGAGATCCAGGGATGTCTCCCCCTCTGCTGTATAGAAAGTGTTGAACAAAGGGCAGAACACTTCAAACATCCCACAGCACAGCCCTCGGGATATGGGATACCGGAATCTAGAAGCGAAGACACTGTGGTACACTCCTGCTCTGATTAGCAGGGGGGCATATTCTAGCAGAACAAACTCTGTAAACTCCACTGCCCCCACTCGGAATAGGTGGGCGTCAGTGATTTTGGTGTCTCCGAACCAGGCAACGGCCAGAAGGTACTTGAACTGAACGGCCGAACAATTCAGCACGAAGGGTTCTTCGCGATATCCCCACTTTAATGGTGCCAACAACATACCATAGCCGGGCTTCTCCCTATGAACTCGGCCGCTAGCATTATCCCACCGGGCTGGTGTGAATTCCGGGGCCCGGACCAGCATCTTCTTCTCTGGTTCCAGCTCCGATATGCCAAGGACGGCATCCCAGTCGCGCTTTTCCCCAGGAAGATAGATGGTCTTGCTGCGATACACTGAGTCCTTCAGGCTATCTCGCTCAACAAGGATGGCAGTTTCAACTACGCGAGCTATCCGGTAATCTCGCATGCCGCCCACCGTGAAAGTCCGGATGAACGGCATCAAATGTCGGTCCTTCGGGAGGTCTGGCCGATAGTTACCATCTCGCCTGAAGCATGTCTCAGTCGCCGTGGAGTATACCCGGGCTGTCGACACGGTGCCCGTTTCAGAGTCAGATGATTCATCAAATGAAGCAATCCTGTCATAACCGAAATCCAGGTTATGCACATTCAGCCAATTCACTGTGGCCCGAGATATGTCTGGCTGGGCCGATGAGCTAGCACCAATAGCTCCGGAAGATGCAACATCAGAACTGGAAGCCATTGCAGTGCCTGCAGTCGAAGAAAAAGTGTGAATTAAAAGCCAGTCTTGTGTAGATTGCAACATGAGATTCTATAAAATTTCGGCAGCACCTCCCCTTATTCGGGGTCTGCCCAAAAAGAATAGGGAATCACCAACCAAGAGGGGGTGGTCCCGAAATCAAAAGGGATTAAATCCCCAAAGAGCGTCCTGACGGGCGAAGAAGATGAGACGGCTGAGAGAGGAGAGGAAGCTCCCGCCGCTGAAAGAAATCAGAAAATGAAGAAAGAGAAAGAAAGGATGAGAATGAGAAAAAACAAGGTCTCGGCGCCTCAAATAGAGGCCCAAGCGAGCAGGCTCTCGGCGCGAAGAATTGCGCGCCGAGAACCGCCCAGGCCGAGAGCCCCCGTCGGCCATAAGGCGCGCCGAGAACCCCAGGCCGAGAGCCCCAGGCCGAGAAGCCCTCGCCGAGGCCCCCTTCCGCCAGGGCGCACCGAGAAGTCCAGGCCGAGTGCCCGGTCAAAGGCGCGCCGAGAAGCCCTGCCCAAGGCCCTCCACGCCGAGAGCTCCAAGCTGAGAAGCTTCACGCCGAGAGGCCCTTCACGCAGAGGCTCACACCGAGAAGTCAATGCCCTGTGCTAAGAAGCTCCAAATTGTTGAAAATAAAGAAAATATGAAGAATGAAAATGTGAAAAGGGAAGATAAGAGTGCAAAATATTGTTGCATCAAGATGATCAGGTCCGAGAACCGGATTGAAGACAAATTGAGGAAGATACCCTCGAATGATGAAAGACACCTGCAAGCCCCGTGCCGCTTATTCTGCACTTACGCCGCCCGCAGGTGGGGGGCATTTGTTGACACCTGGAAAATGAACAAGGGTGAAAACATAATTGAAAAGAGGGTCGGACCAACAGTGAAAGACCAATGATGAAGCTCATCAACTGTCTGCTCAGCTGAAGCCCTTGTCGGCAAAGCTGATGCCCGGTGCCAATGTCACTCAGATGGCAGCACTGATAAAGCAGCAGTCACTCGACTGATGAGACCTTCCAGCCCTTTAATGAGAGCTGTACAACCGTTTCGCCCAAGAATCCACGGATGATATGTCAGGGTAAGTCAGATGTCGGCTTACTGACAGATGTAATATGAGATGAAGATGAAGCCGGTACCGACAGATGAAGATGGCAAAGGCTTTTGCAAAGTCAGAACAGAAGAAGAATGGTCTCCACAGGTTATACTCCCGGCAGAAGTCTTTCCGGACTAAAGCTGATGCCCGAGCTCGTCACCATTCAAGTGACGATATCGATAAGATAATACCCGGTCTTGTCACCGTTCAGATGGCAATTCTGATAAAACCCTTGTCTGCGGACTGATGAAATCTCGGTCTACGGACTAATGAAAACTGTAATGATGATCTCAATACAAGATATGTCATCAATAAAAGGCCCTTTCGGGTGATGATGCCCTTGAAAGACCCAAATGGGTCTGTGAAAGCGGCTAAAAAGCTTTAATTGGGCCTGCAAAGGATGGCGCGGAGAGCCACTTGCCGAAGCCCAAAAGAGGGCGCCGAGAGTCACTTGCAAGCTTTTCCGGGAAGCCCCATTTGGGGCGCGCCGTGATGCTGCTGCCGAGAAGGGGAGAAGTGGCTATAAAAGCCCCCTCCCTTCGAACAGATAAAGGGAGAGACAGAAAAGAGAATAGAAGGGGACAAAAGGAGAGAAGAAGAAGAAAAAAAGAAGCCAGAAAAGAAAGAGTGGAGAGGGAGTCCTGCCAAGAGAGAGTCCCCCTCGGCTGAGAGAAGAGAAGAAGCAGAAGAGAAGAAGCAGAAGAAAAGAAGAAGAAAAGGGCTCCAGGTGGGCTGCTAGGGGGAGGGAGAGGAGTCAATGCTCCGCCCTCCCCATGCTGTCTTTTCTTTTCTATTGATGTAATCTAGTGAGCTTTTGTCTTGATTTATCGAAAGTAGTCGGCCAGTTCCGGCCTCAATTTCCATCTTTCTGCTTTGCATTTCTATTTCACAGTCGATGTAAGGTTTCGATGCGATGCAATGAAATGTCAACGTGACCCATTTGGGGATCTACTGATTAAGATGTCTGCTCTCCTTTGATCGAAATATCTGCTCTCCACTTATCTTTGTATGTTTATCGTTTATGCCAAACATTTAATGGTTCATACGAATCTTCTCGTTAGAGGAATGAAAACTAGACCCCTCCTTGTGTTGTTCAGGGACTAGAGACATCCATCTCTTGGTCCCCTGAACCTCTGGCTATACGAGGGTATATCGATTCTTCTGATCACTGCTATTCCGCGGATTCTAGCGAATGACAATCTCGATCTCTCGACCCTCCATTCTAATCCCTTGGATGACTAGGGTCTGGAGTTCGATGCCAAAGGTTCCTCAGCCACCGGGTTTCAGATGCTATTGGGTTCGTCCAGGGGATCAGAGACAGTCATCTCTTGATCCCCAGAAGGCCGGCGGCAGAAATAAAACAAAGTCTTCAGAAATCCAGACGATGGTCTCGTTCCCCATCGATCCTGCCGTCCAGATCCCCCCTTGGCCCTTTCTCAGGGAAATATCCATGAAATCCCCCTTCCTATACTTCAAATTCAACTTCAATCGCAGCCAGAAAACTCAGGAATCCCAGAAGCAGAGCATCGTCTGAACTCTGTAGCGATTTCACCTTCTCGGCGTGCACAATTCCCCGCCGAGAACTATCCAGCCGAGAGGCCTCGCCATTCAGCTAAACGACAAACAAAGCCATTTCAACCCTTTTCACGTGAGCCTCCGTGCAAGCCTCCCGGCGCCAGACTCCCGGCGCGGCCAGGAGCGCGCCGGGAAGCCCCACGCCGAGACCCCCTCCCCTATAAGCCTATTCAAACCCCCCAGTCTACATGCTCCCGGCGCCACCTTCTCGGCGCGGCCAGGAGCGCGCCGGGAAGCCGCCACCGAGACCCCCCTTTTTTTAAACCCCTAAACCATGCCGAGAAGCCACCTTTTGGCCAACTAAAGCCACGCCGAGACCCTCATTCGGCCAGCTAAACCCATGCCGAGACCCTCCTTCTTGGCCAAATGAAGTCCAGTCAGAGGGCCATCTCTGCAAAACCATTCATCAGCCTTCTGATCTCTTCACACATATGTCCCGGGGATGTTCAGAGACTGTCATTGATGCCTTGAGAAGACACATTATTGGGAGAGTCCTCCCCTACAGTTTTCATTCTCGATCCGGATTTCACCCTTATGAACCCAAAGGGCCATGTCGTTACATGAGTTCTGAGGGGCTTAAAGGGGATATTAATCGATGGTATAAATGCAAGCGATGTCCCGGGGCCCGGTGCCCATCCTCGTTCGGTCGTCGTCCCAGCATTCCGTGGATGATGACCTATTCTCTCTTGGCATAATCCAAGTTGAGCAGACATGCTGCCGAAATTTATGGATATCCTATTGGGTAACTGTGATGTTCTCCGTCTCAACCCCGTCGGCCCACGGAGTTATGCCCTTGCATGCCCTCCGATGGTCCCTCGAAGGGGGATATAGATGTGCCATCGCACCCACATGGGGCGTGCCAGTCACGCCGGTCCCCATTCGGACTTCGGGTTAATTATGCCCGATCCTTTCCGGATCCTACCCTGCCACTGCATGGGTGGTTTCCTATTCCCCACTTGGCGTGGTCCAAGATGGTGGGAATATGCCGTCGGTTTTATCCCAAAAATAACGAACCCCTGCTTCGTCTAATCCATTTAACGTTTTGCAAACGATTGAATTCCGTCTCTTTTAAGCATGCGGCTTAACCGCTATCCGCCTCCTATCTTTAGCGTTTAATCAAGGGTTGTCCTCCTTAGGGAGGACGTAATTAACGTCATAGCGTTTATGGTATGACGGACTTTGGGTCCTGACTCGGACCTCACAATCGACTGACCAAGTCAGATCGAGCGCACAATAAAATTGTCACTTCGGTGACTGGCACGCCAATAAATAAATAAATCAATATAAAAAATAATAAATAAAATAAAATAAAAATAAATAAAAAATCCGCGTTCCACACAAGCCCAATATGACCAACGATTTTCTCAGCCCGATTACGGATCATCTACAGATATTTATAAATCTAGCTGGGAAGACCACTCAAAAATCTCTTGGATGGACCAAGCAAGGCAACCCCAAATGTCTCAAGACCTCTCCACACCTTATTATGACCCGCGTCCACACACCTTTAATTCTGGTTGGAGAGATCAACATGATTCTTCTTAGGAGTCTTATCAAGATCAAGCCCAAAGTCCTCTAGAACAAGATTTTCAAAATTGGGCTCAACACCCAAATGATTCCTATGATCAAGCCCTATAGAGAGGACAACCCATACACTCTCCATCACCTCATTTTCAGACTGATTACACTCCAAATTTCTATCCATCGCAGTCTGACTCTCAGCTCACTTATCTATCTCCTCCATTCACAGATCACAAGGGAGAGATGATTAATCAAATGCAACAACTCATCTTGGATAATGATCAATCCATTTCCAGGCTAGAGGCCCTGATGAGTCAGCTCACTGAAAACATGACAAGATTGGAAGTGGATGATCAATCCATGATTCTCCAGTCCCACACTCATATCACTTTTGATCTCGAGCAGAGCATAGAGGAGTCTTATGAGGACTTAGAGGGAGTTAGTGAAGAGCAACCTAAGATGCCTAAACACAACTCCCTTTGTGACGAGGGTAATGATGAGTCTGTTAATTTTAAGTTAGGGGGAGAAGAGGGGGAAGTAGATGCACTGGTTAATGATCAAATACTTTTGCTTGCCCTTCCTGAAATTGATACGTCCTTGTTCTAAGTAAAGGACCGAGAACATTTGAGCTTAGAGAGTGAATTGAGTGTAGTCATAAATCGTTATTCTTGGGTAATTGAGAAACCAGGTACTCCACTTGAAATTCACTCTAGCCGGGAATCTTATGATTTAGGGAAGGATGTGGATCTTTTACCCATTCCTGACCTTGGTGAATCCCAAATCATCTCGGACATTCTACAACTAGCCAACTGGTCAGATCCACCTGAACCTTGTGAAAATCCTTGTGTTGAGGAGCGCACTTATTTCATTCCCAATCCTCTATGTCTCCTTGACACTGGCCATGTGGTGGAATCCCCAAAAACCCATACCACCCTCATCCTTTCTCACCTGAACAATACGCAAGTAAATCCTAAAAGTGAGGACAAGGAAGAGAGGCTAGGGGAAATTAAGGTCCGCATTGATGTGTTTAATACTTATAAAGACATTAAATGTATAGAGGAATATTTTATAATTAAAGATATGATAATTCCTCCATCATTCGCTGACCGAGGGGGTCCGTCTGGATTGCTAGACCCACCTTGGCATGCTTCTAGTCCACATGTATCAAGGCATAATCTTTTCCTTCAATGGTACAAGGGTTGGAATTTATCGGAGGATAAGATCACTTGGTGGCTCATTTTGAATGCCACACGTTGGTTATTGAGCTGCACTGGGTCTGGCTGAAGACGTTAAACTTAGCGCTTTTTGGGAGGTAACCCAAAGTTTTAGTAATTTTTGTGTGATAATAAATGGCTTCTTGGGAGGCAACCCAAGTTTTTATTATGGTTTTATTTTTCTTTTGCAGGAGTGAATAAATGATAAGTTGGGGGGAGAGAGAGATGATTACCTGCACCTATGCCTAGCTTTCAAAAGCCAAGTACCTTCTTTTATTCAAGCAAGGATGCCCGTCGAAGTTCATTTCAATCAGGTTGTACCTTTCCTTCACAAATTTCATGTCTAGATTGTTCTATTATTACATATTGTTCATGTCATTGAGGACAATGTCATTTAAGTTGGGGAGGAAAGGAATTCATTTTGCATTCTTATACACCTTAATTTTTCCAACCCCAACTGAGTTTTTTTTTATGCTCTCACCAAAGGGAATCTGGAATGGAAGATGCTATGGAGAAGGATGATGGAGATTGTTTTGTAATCTAGCCAAGGGAAACTGACTTAGAATCTTCTAAAAGTCCATTAGCACTGACAAAAAGAAAATCACTTACATACTAATGAAGCAAGCAGGACAAGCCTTCTGTTATTTGAGTGTGGTGTCTGATAGTTTTCATTTTTTCAATTTATACACCTTAATTTTTCTAACCCCAACTGAGTTTTCTTGATTTATTCTCTCACCAAAGGGAATCTGGAATGGAAGAGCCTATGGAGAAGGTTGATGGAGATTGTTTTGTAATCTAGCCAAGGGAAACTGACTTAGAATCTTCTAAAAGTCCATTAGCACCGACAAAAAGAAAATCACTTACACACTAATGAAGCAAGCAGGACAAGCCTTCTATTATTTAAGTGTGGTGTCTGATAGTTTACATTTTTTAGTGAAGAAATCTTGTTGCAAAAAGTTACCTGCCAAATCAAGTGTGAAAATCACACATTGAAAAAAAATCAATCAATCTGTGAAAAAAAAACCATGAAAAATGTCCTAGAACTTAGTAACCCTACTTCTCCTAACGCTAGAGTTGAGGTTCACGTCAAACGGTGAAGGGATGTGTAGCACCATGTGTTTGAAAAAAAACATAAAAAAGAGAAAAAATATGGCAAAGTAAAAGTTACCATGCTCAATGTTCTGAACTGAAAACTTTAAAGTTGAATGACACCTATCTGGAATAGCATTATAAGGGATGCAATTGTCTGGCTGTGGATTTAGATTTCTCATGCACAAGTGCTATTGAACTTTGAGTGTATTCTTAGTTATGTCCATTAATATCTCATTTAAGGCTAGTATGCTTAAATGATCTGGAAATCCTGCTCCTAAGTCAACTCCATGAAAGATGAACTAGAAATGAGACCTGGATATGTTAAACTCTTATTGGTCCTAAACTCTAAAATTATTTACATTGCTATGGGACTAGCAATTAGTAAGTTAGGGGGTGTGATGAGTGTACGTATATTTTTACATGTTAATTTCTGGTACACACACTATTTAGAAGATTTAATCTTAATAAATATGCACTTATGACAATTAATCACAATCTCGATTAAAATGCTAAGTTTGATAGAATTATGTAAATTTTGAGCAATAAAAAAATTATATATATATATATATATATATATATATATATATAAGTCTGCAACAAGCCAAAGCATGACCCATTAGCATGAGAATATAGATATATGCAAACAACAGCCCTCTCAAGTGGGCTTCGCACCCCTTTGCATGGCCAACAGGCCATTCATGCACGGCAGGCCACTTGGCATTCGTCACACGGGCCACAGTCTTCAATGGGCAAGCAGCCAATGCATCTTCAACCTCCATCCATGTATGCTCATGCATCTTCTCGCGTGACTCAATGGTGCAGTGGCTTCTACACATGCACGCGATGGCCCCCATGGCCGTTCTTCCCTCACCATCCTTCACACCAGCGGCAACTCGAGCGTCCCCTTCATGCAGTCAACGAGCCCAGCCACCCATGCATGCAACACAACCATGCCCTCTTTAACGCCTTCATGCGGCGGGCGATCTTCAAGTTGGTTGCGGCTTCTTCACGCAAGGCCGGTAGGTTTCTTAACGTAGCCAATGGGCCGCATGCATGCATAAGCCGCCTTCCTCAGGCTCGGAGCCCTTCATACGAGCCCCCCCTGTAGCAAGCTTCACGTGGGTCTTCACACGACCATTAATCCTTCATGCAGCAATCAACCCAACTCCTCATCATGCCGCAGGTCCTCAGGCGCGCACCACCCTTCCCACGCCCATGCATGGTGCGACGTCGACGCCACAGAGCTCACTCTTCACGTGGCTATGTTAGCCATCCTTCACGTCGACGCCAGCCGCCCCTTCATACGGCCAAGCAACCTTCTCAAGCACGTGGGCCAGGGTGGTTCTTCACGTCGGCAGCCCATGCAGGCGAACGGCGGGGCTCACTCTTCGCATGGCCATGTTGGTCATCCTTCATGCAACACACTTCACGCCAAGCCCCCCCATGCAATGTTCTTCAACGAAGGCAGGCAGCCTCCACCCTTACCGCTTCTCACGCGGCGTGTCCCATGCAGGGCCGGTCCTCAAATGCGGCCAAGCTCCTTTTAAGTCCCCCTTCACACGTCATTCGTGAGCTGCTTCAACAAGGGCGGCTACGCTGCCTTGCGGCTTCAACCCGACGGACAAAGAAAAGAAAGAGAGAGAAGAGAGAAGACAAATACAAGGTGGGCTTGGATTCTCAACAAGAACGGGAAGAAGATGTAGTTGGGTGTTCACATGGAAAACACTGAGGAACAGAGGCTACTTTGGGCCCAATAAAAGGAGGGCATGAGATGGGAAGGGGCTCTTCTGCACTCATACGTAGCAAGCTTTCATTATTTTTCTCCTTCACTTCTAGTTCCTTAGTGTTAGAGTAGGATCTCTCTACCTCTCTATCTCTCTTGTGATTTTTATTGTTCTAGTTTTGTTGTAATTTATTTTATTTTTGTTATGATGCACTTGTGATTTAAGTTTAATTCTGGTGTTATTTTTATGCAATTCTTCATTTTGTTGCACAATCTTTTCCCATCTCTCTCTAATGTTTCGTCAAAAAAATTCTTTCTCTCTCATCCTCTAAACTTCTTCTAAAGATGGTCAAGAAAATGGTTCCGTAACTCCGGTCGAGTGTACGTGGTTGTCCCAAACAATGCGTAAATCAAAGACTCGAGGAGACGATGGCGTTACCCTCACACCACGGCCGCAAAACTATCCCACTCCATCTATTTTTATTTCGTATTTAATTTTGTTGGATTAAAATTTTCTCTTTCTAGATTTTCAAATTTCTTTTCTTAACACTCCATATTTCTTTAGATTTATTTCATGTTCTTTTAAATTTTAAAAAATCAAAAGAAAAATATTCATCTATTCTTTCTCTAAAAGAAATCCTAAGTTTTCAATTTCAAAACTCATCTCTGTGGATTCGACCCGTGCTCGCCAGTGTACTACGGTTCATTTGAATTATATTGCGAGTTTGATATTTAGATTGATTGCCGCATGTTTTTAATGACGAACATTTCGGCACGTCAACTGTCGCTGCTATACCTCAGGCCACGGTGTTGGCAACACCTCAGATGCAGCAAGCACACTTTTATTCGGATCTGACAAATCTGGCAATAGTGAGCAAGCTGATGGTTGAACAAATAATAGATATGAAACTGGCAGACCGAGGAGGTGATAATTTTGCCTCGTTTGATATATACAAGGTGTTGTATCCGGCCCACTATGTTACTAAGAGACTCCCTCCCGGCGTCAATAAGTCGCCGAAATTTGACAAATTCAACATGAAAGGATCGCCGAAGGAGCACATAGCCTATTACATGAACTTGATGGGCGATTTGGCAACAGATGAAGCCTACCTTCTAAAGTTTTTTGGGTCATCACTGACGGGACTCGCTTTCGAGTGGTACTCGAATCTACCGGCTGGGTCCATTAGTGACTGGCCAGATATGCAGCGGAAGTTCTGGGAGCCCTTCCATGTTGCTGAGCGAGAGGTCACAGTGGCGAATTGTATGATTCCAGGCAAAAAAATGATGAAACAGCCCTGAAGTACCTCAAAAGATGGCGAGATCTCAGTATGAGATGCAGACGATTGCCACATCAAGAAGATGCCGTTCAGATATGCAAGCAAAATCAGAAGCGGGAAATCCTTGAGAGGATAATAGGAATTGAAATCAGGTCTTTCGCCCGACTAAACAATATTATGGCGGAGATCGAGGCCTTCCTCTCCAATCGATCGTCTACTCCCACTACTGTAAGCCATAAGGCTGGATCGGCTGATTGACGGCCCGCGCTTGAAGAAGTTACTACAGTAGACTTCAAGGCGTTCGAGCAACGAAAAGATAAAGATAAAGGGGTTGCCCGCCCTCCTCCCGCCAAGCCGGCTGATCAGCATGAAGACTCCGCCTTGCAAGCCAGGATGAGCAAGCTTTATTCCTTTTCTAAGAAGAAGACTTGGGTCCTGTTTGAATAGGCCACCCAATATAACAAAATTACCCTTCTGGAGCCGAAGAGACCCGATGATTTCAAAAGAAAAGACAGCCCCCACTTCTACCCATACGATCTTCCTCCTACCGACTCTTGCCCGTCTGTGGACACCATTGATGAGCAGGCCCACAACTTCTATGATTCCAACTGCAGCTTCGACTGCAAGAACAATGGTCCTTCTCTCCGCAGATCCAATCGTCCGCGCCATCAGCGTTAGCTTGTCCTAGATCCTCTAGTGTTGAGGGGTTTCTTTGGTTTGGCTTTGTTGGCCTTCATGCCCTCTTTTCTCTACGGTTTCCAGTTGCCCATGCGTTCTATAAGTTTGGGTGCCTTGTGCTTCCTCCTCTCCCGTTCTACTTAATGTAATTTCCTACTTTATTCAATGAAAATGCTTGCCTGGTGACTCGGGGTGGACCCTCCATTCCCTTCCACAATGAAGGGGTGCACGGGAACCCTCACCAAACTTTGCAAGTATTATCTGAGTTAAAAAAAAGGGTTGATCAAGAAGGGAAAACTCCAGATGGATGAATATAAGGTGGACCATCCACGCCCGCATGAATTGCCTGAGTTGAAAAGAACAGTCAATATGATTTCTGTACACTGGCAATTGCCTCGAGAGGTATCAGAAGTTTGTACAGCACGTGCTGATAGATACATCCCACGGGAGCACTCCGGGTCCTCAAACCTGATACAAGAAGAAGAAAAGAAATCAAGAGCGCCGAGTGCGCTAGATAGCCCATTATGGGGGCAAAAGCCGACCATCAAGGGGAAGAGGAAGAAGAAGCCAAAGAATACAAGGAGGGACATCCTCCTCTCTTGCAATATGTTGTCAACCCTGCCCAGCAAAAGTCAGACCGTTGAAGAAGAAGGTGAAGAGATACGCTTCGCACCGATAAGGATGGATCAAGATGAACCTCCTGCCTCTTGCTATGACTAAGTCTTGGAAAAAATGTGGGCACCTTTCGTTGCCAGATGAAGAAGCATGCCATCATACTACCCCTCCATGTGGGGGCATAAGGGCAAAGATGTTAATTTCCAAGGGCTTGGATACGTCCATCGTCGATAATAGAACGCCATTGGCCCCACCTGAAATCAGGACAAGGGGCAATGCTCCTGGTTCCCATCAACATGGCTTCGCTATTGTCATGCCCCGAGCGCGGAAGGAAGCCGGAGACGCGTGACGAGTTTATATCGATCATGTCAATCAGAGTGTTAGTGTATTCAACATAAAGACAGAGCGCATAAGAGTAAAGTATTCCAATCCTTTATTTCATCAAAACCTTCAAAGTACTTCTATTACAATCCTCTGAAAGTACTAAGACTCAAATAAAAAAATGAAAAGTACAATAAATGACTCAAGAAAATAGAAAATATAAGACTAGTAGACGCTTGGATAATTGGAGGAGCTCTAATCTCATCACTCTTGACTTTCCCTATCCGAAAGAGGTTCATCCTCGGATTTACCTAAAAAATAAGGGGAAAATGCTATGTGAGTGAATGCTCAGTAGGGATTATATCTCAAAAGCTAGCTTGCTTTAAGTAATTACATGTTACATGAAATGCAATAAGCTGTGCATGCTTGCAAGAAACGACAATAGAGAGATTGTATTACAAGAGAATAGAGAATGTATATCAAGTGATAGTGAGTGAACTAGCAAGTCTCTCAAAAACTCATGTCAAGATAGCAAGATAATCAAGCACATATATCTATCATGTCAAGTGATCATGTCATGTCAAGAATTGGCTATCATGTTTCAAGCAAGTACAATAAATACCCTTTCCGGGTCATGCAAGTCATGTCATGTCAAGTCAAGTACGAGGTTTGTGGAATGTCTATCAATCTAGTCATGCACTTTGGTACAATGACATACCGTGATCATTACAACTCCCATGGGCACTAGTACTTTCGGGTGCTCCTCCCAGGACCAGATCGGGCCCTATATGCGCAGGCATTGATCATGTATTTTCGACATCCACTATAGTTATAGCCAATATGGAATTTCAAAGGAACATGCTTGTAGGAAACTTTAAGGTAGATCTTGTAGAATAGAATCACAAGGATTGAACATGTAGGGATGATAACAACGGTATAACCACAATTCGCTTTATATCTAGGTGGAATCGGCTCCCTAACTTGGGTGCCATGATAATAAGAATAAGCGCTCATATAGAGATGGTCGCTCGTTCTTGTACATGATAAGGTAGAAAGAATTAGTGTCCACAAGTATGGCACATCATTCTTAAGAAGTATTAATGGCATGGTTTCCCATTCCATTAATTAAAGAGTATTCTCATGACATCAAAATAGCATATCATGAGGGCCGATATACCATGTTTCTTTAGAGTGACATGAAAATCAAGTAGTGTCATGGGTTTTGATGGTACAACCCGCCCGGCTGTCTTGAGGGAATCTAAGGCTAGCGGAGCCTTACGGAGGTCTCTATGATAAAGTCACTAGTCCAAAACAAGGGAATGTCCCATGGAGGGTTCATCTATCACCGAGAAATAATGGGTAATCGATAAATTATCATGAAACATGGGACTATATTTACGGAATGGAATATAGTGCCTAAATATAACCAACTAACAACGGGTTATAGAAATTCACGAAAATCAAGAAAATAGGGAATTGACGCCTTAGGTCATGTCTTCAATTCATGAAATGGCGCCCTTGTCAGGGTCGTCAGATCAATAATCAACAACTTGTTCATTCAGTCGTTACAACCAGATTACTGTCGATATTAAAATCTATAATATTTTTAGGTTTCAGATATTATGTAAATGGCGACTTAGATTAAGTCTTCAATTTAGTAAACAGCGCCCTAGTCAGGGGCGTCATATGTGAAAATGATGACATGGAGCATGCCGTTATTTCCAATATCCAGGAAAATTATATAGATTTCTATAATTCACAGTTTATCACTAAATTGGCACCCATTTACAGGGGCGTTCATTCAATTGACGACCTAGCTACGGTCGTTATTTCTTTGTCATACGATTTGCACCGGACAGGTATAATCATAGACACATGATTTTTGGAGTATTTCCAATCAAGAAACTAGAGACATGTACGGATAGAGAAAAATAGCATGAATTTATGGACATGATCATGCATTAGTTTACATGTAAGGGTTCACAGTTATTAAATTTTGAACATGGTGCAATTATTAATTATCTAAGGAATTGACGACTATTTCCACGGTCGTTGAATCAAATAGCGCCCTTGCTTGGGTCGCTATTTCCATTTATGCAATAAACGGAGAAAACACAATCCAGAAATGAAATCTGTAACTCTTACAGACCTATATGCATGTTTTTAACCTAGGAATTACAGGGTTTTACTAAGTCTTGAGAAAACCTACCTTTGTTGATGATTTTGTTTGACAGATGAAGAACCGATACTCTTTTTTTTAACAGAGGACTTGGTAGTAGAATAATAACAACAGCTTCACCACGATAACAGCTTGCTTCCTCTAGCAGAAGAACAGCAACGCAGTAGGAAACAGGAAGAGGAATATGATTCTTCCACGTTCTTAGCAGGAAGGAGATGGCAAGAACAACAACGCAGCAGCCACTTTTGTCCAAAGAAATAGAGAAGCAGAAGATGGCTTCCTCCCTTCACAGTATCGGCAGCAAGAGGAAGCGAAAGAAGAAGAAGTCGAAGAACTTCTTAAGTTCTTCACGTACTGTGGAAGAAGTAAAAACAAAGAGAAGCTTTAGCCTCTCCACGATGCGTCCACTGCCAAAGGATGCAGTTACCCTATTCTTCTGTTTAAGCGGCAGAAGAAAACGCAAGCAGCAGATCTTTCGTTTGAAGAATAAGAGCCAACAGGTTGGCTCAACAGAAGGGTTGGTATTTATAGGAGAAGGAATCCTAATGGGTTCTAGGAGTTCGATTAGGACTAAAATTTCATAGGTAGAATCCTTACTAAACTTAAATATACACGTATCAATCCCTTTCTTAATCAAAACTTACCCCGGATAACATCCTTATTCGAACCAAACATCAACGGTTTTGTTTGTAAATGACACCTAAGGTTGGGGTGTGATTTAAAAATGACGCCTCTGTCACAGTCTTCAATTCTTTTATATGACGCCTGTCAAGGGGGCGTCAATTCTTAATTTAGCACCTACGTGAACAGTCTTCAATTAAATGATGACTTTAACGGAGGCGTTATTTTATCCTGGCCCTTTTTTGTTATATGTTTTAAGTGTATATGAGTTGAACTTTTATCACTGGTTTTAAATCTTTTATTCTATTTAGGATTTTATTCTTTTAATTTACCAGGGTTGCTACACCCTCCCCCGCTTAGAAGAATTTGGTCCCCAAATTCAATTGCACATATTTACAGAGGGTGCAGGACATATACCTTTTTAGAATAAATCTGAGAATCGCTTCTTCATGGACTCCTTGGTCTCCCATGTGACTTCGTGCTCTGAGCATTTAATCCATTGCACCTTTAGCATGGGAATTGTTTTGTTCCTTAGAGTACGAACTTCATGATCGAGGATCTTCATAGGCTTCTGTTCATATGTGAGATTCTTTTAAATCACCAGGTCTCCATGATCGATGATATGTGGCGGATCGTGTACATACTTCTTCAACATAGATATGTGGAATACATTATGGACGTCAGACAATTAAGGAGGCAAAGCGATGCGATAAGTAACCTCACCCACTCTTTTTAGTACCTCAAAAGGTCCGATAAACCTTGGTGTAAGCTTGCCCTTAACACCAAATCTTCTAATCCCACGTCTAGGTGATACTTTGATAAACACATGATCTCCGACTTGGAATTCGAGATCTCTTCTTCTTGTATCAACATAATCCTTCTGTCTAGACTGAGCTACTTGAAGTCTCTCTCTAATCATCTGAATCTTTTCGGTGGTATCCCTTACCATGTCTGGGCCTAGTAATTGTTTCTCGCCAACTTCATCCCAGCACAAGGGTGATCGGTAACTCCTTCCGTATAAGGCTTCGAAAGGTGCCATCTATATACTTGCCTGGTAGTTGTTGTTGTATGCAAATTCAACCATAGGCAAGTGATCATGCCAGCTTCCACCAAAATCAATGATGCAAGCTCTGAGCATATCTTCTACTACCTGATTTGTTCTCTCTATCTGACCATCCGTCTGAGGATGAAAAGTAGTACTAAAGTTGAGTTTTATCCCCAATGAATGTTGTAGACCCTTCCAGAAATGAGACGTAAAACGAGGGTCTCGGTCAAACACGATTGAGACATGTACTCTATGTAACCTGACTATCTCCTTAATGTATAATGCAGCAAGGACGTCAATTGACCATCGGCTCTTGATTGGCAAGAAATGTGCCGACTTGGTGAGACGGTCTATGATAACCCAAATTCTATCATGTCCTCCTCTAGATTTAGATAGTCCCATAATGAAGTCCATGCCGATATCCTCCCACTTCCACTTGGGAATATCAAGAGGATGTAGCTTACCGACAGGCTTTTGGTGTTCCGCCTTGACTTGTTGGCAAGTGAGACAGCGAGATAAGAAATCTGCTATTTCCTTTTTCATATTGGGCCACCAAAAGGTCCTTTTCAAATCTTGGTACATTTTAGTAGATCCTGGATGAATCGTGTACCTTGATCTGTGAGCTTTATCTAAGATCTTCTTCTTTAACTCCGGACAATCTGGGATGCAAGTTCTATCTCTGAATAACAATCTTCCGTCTGAGGCTAACTTGAAATCAGATTGCTCTTCCATTTTGCCCTTGATTTCCACTAATACCGAGTCATTATCCTGTAGTCCTTGTATCTCTGAGAGTAGATCTGGTTGTATACTCATATGGGATAGTGTGACACACCTACTATCCTTGTCCATGCTTATATTAAGTTTAGAGAATTGTTCTAGTAGCTTCCATTCTTGAATCATACAATTGGCTAATATTACTCTTGGCTTGCGACTGAGGGCATCAACTACAGGATTACCCTTTCCAGGATGATATTATATTGTTAAGTCGAAGTCCTTGAGATATTCTAGCCAACGTCTTTGCTTCATATTCAACTCCTTCTGAGAGAAAAGACACTTGAGACTCTTGTGATTGGAGTATACAGTGAACTGTACTCCGTATAAGTAATGTCTCCAGATCTTCAATGCAAACACTACCGCAGCCAACTCTAGATCATGTACTGGGTAGTTCTCTTCATGCTTCTTTAGCTGTCGAGATGAGTAAGCTATGACTCTCCCTTATTGCATTAAGACACATCCAAGACCAATGCCAGATGCATCGGTGTATACCTCGAATTTCTCACCTTTAGTTGGTAAAGCTAAAATCGGGGCAGTAGTTAGGTGATCTTTGAGGGCTTGGAAGCTTCTTTCACATTCCTCGCTCCATTCATAACAGATCTCCTTGCGAGTCAGCCTAGTAAGTGGTACGGCGATCTTGGAGAAATCCTTGATGAATCGTCGGTAATAGCCTACAAGACCTAAGAAACTACGGATCTCGCTAGCATTGGTCGGTTTTTCCCAATTCCTTACAGCTTCAACCTTTGATGGATCTACGGAGAAACCGTCCTTTGAAATCACATGTCCTAGGAAGGATACTTCTTCTAGCCAGAATTTGTATTTACTGAGCTTCATATATAGCTGATTTGTCCTCAATATTTGTAATGCAATCCTCAAATGCTCCTCATGCCCTTCCTTGGTCTTTGAATAGATCAATATATCATCAATGAATACCACTATGAATTGATCTAGATGAGACCTGAATATACTATTCATCAACTGCATAAAGGCAGCAGGGACATTTATTAGTCCAAAAGGCATAACAACAAATTCATAGTGCCCATACCTACTTCTGAACGCGGTCTTATAAATGTCCTCATCTTTGATCCTTAGTTGGTGATATCCCGACCTGAGATCGATCTTCGAGAAATACTCGGATCCAGATATTTGATCAAATAACTCATCAATTCTTGGCAGTGGATACTTGTTCTTGATAGTGAGATGATGCAACTGTCAATAGTCGATGCATAACCTCATGGATCCATCCTTTTTCTTTACAAATAGTACAGGTGCTTCCCATGGGGAAGTGCTTGGTCTAATAAATCATTTCTTAAGAAGTTCCATCAATTGTTCCTTTAACTCCTTGAGTTCAGCAGGGGACATCCTATATGGTGCCTTAGAAACTGGACCAGCACTAGGGACCAAGTCGATGGTGAAGGCCACTTCTCTTTGTGGGGGTAGTCTAGGCAAATCTTCCGGAAACACATTCGGGAATCCTTGTACAACTGGAATGTCTTCTATCTTAGACTCCTTAGTCGCCTTAATGGTGACAAAAGCAAGGAAGGATACACATCCTTTCCTTATTAGCTTGCTAGCTCGAGGAGCCGATATAAGAGGTGACTTGCTCCGATTCTTAGGGCTAGTATAAACTAGTTCTGGGAACTCCTTGAAAGTAATCTTGCTGTTACGGCAATAAATAGTTGCTTGGTACTTGAATAACCAATCAGCTCCTAATATGATATCATAGTCCTTCATATCTAGTCATATGAGGTCGATAGGAAGGTTTCTTCCTTTAGCCAGGACTTCACAATTTTGGTAATGGTTAACAATATCGGCCTCGTTTCCAAGAGGAGTTGAAATAACTAATCTTATCCATTCCGGTTCCATAGGTAATGGGTCAGCAAACTTCTTGGAAATAAATGAGTGCGATGCACCAGTATCAAATAATGACGCGACGGTGACGTGGAAATGGATCGATGGGAACTCCTGACGGCACAGACGATAACAGATAACTTGCTACCGCACACAGCTCGGCTTTACGCTGGACGGTCTCACACCAGGCGACACTCAAACTCACAAGGAGAAAGAGGGAAGGGAAGAACACAAGGCAAAACACCTTAGTTTTCAAGCTTTTTCTCATTCATATGATTCATACGTAACACCCTTAGCCCCCTATTTATAGGGAAGGCCCATTACACACATACTTTCACACTTTCATTTATTTTTATATATACCTAACCTAATAAACAAAGCCCACCAACCCACTATTGACTTTGTGGGGTTTTAATAAAAAATAATACAATAACTTTGACTTAATAAAAATAAAATATATTGGTGGTTAAAACATAAATACCACCATAGTAAAATACATACACACATACGTACGGATACGTATTCAGGACGTCAAGTCTTCAAGCGAGTCGCCGAGCCATAAGCTCGGTGCAGTCGGGGCAGTGCGGTGTCAGCTCCGAGTAGTGGGCCCGGTAGTGGACCCGGTGTCCCCACCAACCCTCCCGGGGTAGCTGGAACTCGACTCCGTCGAGTAAGGGGGGACACTGCTGTGGTAGTGCTCCAGCAGATCTGGATCGAGGCGCTGGAGATCTTCCCGGCTGATCCAGGAATCATCAGAAGGTGGACGGTCCCGCCAGCGGACAAGGTAGTGCTGGTACACCCAGCTCCGTGTAGTGGTCACCTGCTCATCCAATATCCTCTCAATGTGCTCGCGCGGTACTCTCGAGGCTGTGGGATGCACAGGGGTGGGCTCACTCTCAATGGGAGGAGAAGGCGCGAAAGGGTCACTAGGAATCGCTGTGGGTTCCTTGTAGGCCACTAGGTCTGCAATATTAAAGGTTGAGCTAATCCCATATTCGGGAGGTAAGTCCACAACATTAGCATTGGAGCCAATCTTCCGCAGAATTGGGAAGGGTCCATCACTATTGACTTGTAATTTTTTAACGGCTCCCGAGGGGAGTCGTTCGGGTCGAACCCGTACCATAACCATGTCACATTCTTGGAATTCATGGTGACGCCTATGCAAATCAGCCAGGCGCTTGTAAGTTTCATTACTGAGGTTTATTTGCTTGCTAATTGACTCATGCAGACTTGTGACATGCTGTGCAAATTCCTCAGCTGACCTGGATGTCCTAGACTTGAGGGGAAGGGGAATGAGATCCACAGGGTTCCTAGGTTTGTATCCATGCATGACCTCAAATGGACTCATACCTATGGACCAATTGACCGAACTATTGTATGCAAATTCGGCTCTAGGCAAGAGGAGATCCCAAGTGCCAGAATGTTCCCCTACGAGACACCTCAAAAGGTTTCCTAAACTCCTATTGACGACCTCTGTTTACCCATCGGTTTGGAGGTGATAGGTAGTGGAGAATTTGAGTTTGGTGCCAACTAGGTGCCAAAGTATCTTCCAGAAGTAACTAGTGAACCGGACATCTCGGTCAGACACGATGGTTTGGGGGAGACCATGCAGACGCACGACTTCATCAAAAAATTAGTGGGCTACTCTGGATGCATCAGATATTTTGGAACATGCAATGAAGTGGGCCATCTTAGAGAACCTATCAACAATAACAAAGATGGAATCATGCTTGTGAGCAGTGCGAGGTAAACCAAGAATAAAATCCATGCTCACATCAACCCATGGCCGATCAGGAATGGGGAGAGGAGTGTAAAGATCAGTGTTCTGTTTGACATGTTTGGCCAACGTGCATGTCCTACACTGGGCTACAATCTTGGCAATATCTCTCTTTAGGCCAGGCCAATAGAAGTGCTCCTCCACAGAATGGATGGTCTTGTTGCGGCCAAAGTGACCAGCAAGACCTCCAGCATGTATTTCCCAAATCAGGAAGTCTCGAACAGAAGTCCTCGGGACACAGAGTTGCTGCCCTCGAAATAGAAAATCATCATGGAGTAGATAGTTAGAAAAGGCTATCGAGGGTCCAACAGACATAGCAGAGTAGGTAGGGCCAAAATCAGAACACTCTCCATAGAGTTCCTTCATGCGGTCAAATCCGGTGACCTCTACTCGAACAGTGGAAAGAAGGGAGACCCTTCGACTCAAGGCGTCGGACACCTTTTTTTCCTTTCCAGCCTAATCTTTTAGGACAAATGTGAAAGACTAGAGGAATTCTACCCACCGACCATGCCTCGGGTTCAAGCCCTTCTGAGAGCTAAGGAATTTCAAAGCCTCATGGTCCGAGTATAAGACAAACTCTTGGGGTAAGAGATAGTGTCTCTAGTGTTTGAGGGCTTGGACCACGGCATAAAACTCCTTATCATAGGTGGAGTAACGAAGCTTTGCATCAGAAAGCTTCTCGCTGAAATAGGCCACAGGGTGGCTCTCCTGGCTAAGCACTCCTCCTATTCCTACGCCAGAGGCATCACAGGATATCTCGAAGACTTTGAAAAAGTCTGGCAGGTGGAGGATAGGGGCTTTGGTCATGAGTTCCTTTATGGCATGAAAAGCCTGGGAGGCGGCTTTGGTCCACTCAAAATTCCCTTTACAGATGCAATCCGTAATGGGTGCCATAATGGTACTAAAGCCCTGAATGAAGCGTCTGTAGAAAGTGGCTAGCCCGTGGAAACTTCGAACGTCATGGACGTTCTGGGGCTCAGGCCAGTCTACTAAGGCTTGGACCTTGGATTGGTCCACAGACACTCCTTGGCTAGAAACCATAAATCCAAGGAAAGCGACCTAGTCTGTCATGAATTCACATTTCTTGAGATTGGCAAACATGGTTTCTCTCCTCAAAGTATCGCAGACTTCCCTCAAATGATGGATGTGGTCCTGGGGGTTGTGGCTATAGATGAGAATGTTGTCAAAGTAGACGATAACAAAGCAACCAATGAGGGGTCGAAGGATTTCCGTCATAAGCCGCATGAATGTGCTGGGGGCATTGGATAGCCCAAACGGCATGACGAGCCACTCATACAGACCTTCTTTTATTTTGAAGGCTATCTTCCACTCATCCCCTAGTCGATACGGACCTGGTGGTAGCCACTTTTCAAGTCACTTTTTAAAAAGATGGTGGCTCCACTCATCATGTCAAGCATGTCATCAAGACGGGGAATAGGAAACCTATACTTGACAGTGATCTTATTGATGGCGCGGCTGTCAACACACATCCGCCAGGTGCCATCTTTCTTGGGTGTGAGCAAGGCAGGGACAGCACATGAACTCTTGCTCACCCTGAGGAAACCTTTTTGGATAAGGTCCTCAAAAATCCTTTGGAGCTCAGCATGCTCCTTTGGGTTCAATCGGTAATGGGGAAGGTTGGGTAGGGTGGACCCGGGGATAAGATCAATAGCTTGTTGAATGTCACGCATGGGAGGGAGTCTAGAGGGCAAGTCCTCTGGAAAAATATCTGGGAAGTCCTGCAGAATTACCTGGACCTCGAGTGGGAGTGAGACTCGAGACTCCTCGGGGGTGATGGTGACAACAACAACCCAGACATGGGCACCTTCAGCAACCTCCCTATTCAGCTCACGAACACCTATGAAGTTAAGGCGCCTAACCGGGTCATAACCAACCTTAGGGGCCTTAGGAACGGGTGTGATAGGTGCAAGAGGAGAGGGAATGAGAAGTTTCCCTTCAGTGGGGGTCCGAGGACTGTCTTGACCCTTGGGGGTCCGAGTGGGGGTGGAGGTGGAACTCTTTCCTGGGGTCACCTTTGGGGGTGCCGGGTACAGCTGTATCTTCTTCCCATTGTGTGAGAAGGAACACTGATTGGACCGACCGAATGTAGTAAGGTCCACATCATAGATCCACGGTCGCCCTAGAATGATGCTACCGACCTTCATTGGCACTACATCGCATAAGATTTGTCTTTGGTAGGACTGAAATTGGATGGGAATGACACATGTAGTGGTGACTGGGATAGACGTGTCATCAACCCAAGCCACGTTGTATGGCCTCGGATGAGGATAGGTAGGTAGACCTAGACGAGAGATAAAGTCTGAAGAGACTGTATTGATACAGCTCCCGTTGTCAAAAATCACCTTGCAGGGTTGGGATTTCACCATAATGTATGTTTGGAAAATGGAGGTTCGACGCCAGTCGTCCTCCTGGGGGTGGGTTAGGATGCAGCGAACTACACCTAGTCTTCCCTGGTTTGAACTCTCTACAATATCTCCCACTTGCATGTACTCGACATGCGTTCCGTCATACCCCGCATCCATCTCCTCAAACTGGGCGATGAGGTCAGGATCGACCTCATACCTCGCAATGGCTTCTCCTTCCTGAGGTGAAAACTCCACAGGCTGGGGGTCAGTGATGACTAAGGCTCGGGTGGGGCAGTTGGAGGTAATATGCCTTAGGTTATGGCACCTAAAGCAATGAACTCTCGAGATAGGGACTAGTTGGGAGGTGCTAGGGATGACTCCCTTTCCCTTGTCATCTCTCCTATCAGTTGGCGGAGTGTACTCCAGCCTGGGCACAGTAGCGGGTGCAGGTAAGGGGTTCCGTGGGAAAGGAGCCGTAGGGGCAACGACCCGGAGTGGGGTAGCAGTAGGGACATAAGAAGTGGAGGGGCCAAGCCTCTCCGAGTAGCGGACCATGGGGTTTCGGGACTCGGGTTGGCGGTAGGTGGGGACCCGAGGTGGGACCAGCTTTTGAAACTGCTCGACGTCCCGAGCAACCTGATAGGCATGCTCGCGAGTGTTAACCTCCCGTAGGAACAGCTCTCGTTGTATGCTCTCGTGTAAGCCAGCCCTAAACCATGAGAGGGTGACGGAGGCATCCTCCATGACTCGACTCCGAAGGAAGAAGTCATCAAATTTGGCGATGTACTCATCCACGGACTTTCCATCTTGGGTGAGTTTCTGCCATTGATCTAAAAGATGCTGATGGTAGGAAGGTGGCAGATACTTCTCCCTCAATTTTTCCTTCATTTCTTCCCACGTGCTTATAGGCTCCTCCCGTCTCCTGGCTAGGAGATTTTCAACGTTATACCAGTAAGTTTTGGCTTGACCTAGGAGTTTCATTTTGGCAAACCTCACCCTTGTGGCAGGGGTCATGCGGCGATACCAATCAAAATATTGGTCCATCCCGGTCTCCCAATCAAGGTATGTAGCGGGGTTGAGGGACCCATCAAAACTCAGAGCATCAATCTTGACGTTCTGTAGGATGATATCCTCATCGTCGTGGTCTCTCTCGAGAGACGTACAAGCCTCTTTCTCTCTACCTTGGGGAGCCTGATTCGGGCGAGCTTGCTCTTTCTCCTCCCTAGGATTGGCTACGGGATCACCGTGGCCATTCACTCGTCCTTCCTCTCCCTTTAGTCGATCCTCTAAGGCTCAGATCCTCTCATCTAGCTCGGCTCATAGTTGGCCTATGGATTCTTTAAAATGGGTCAGAAGATTATGCTCGAGCTGAGCCAACATAGCACTCACGCTCTTCTGATCCATGTGGGATTGTAGAGTTGAAGGGCGCTCTAGACAGTCGGATGAATTCCTAGACCAACGTGGCATGCACGACCTCGGACCAAAATGATGTAGTCCTGGGACCAATAATTAGCAAGCTATAGACCTGAATTTTGTTGGCTAATAGGCAAAGGGTCAACTTGAAGGGACCGGTCAGGGAGAGTTACTCGCCCATAGGTAAAGTAGTTGTGGAACTACCTCCTGACAATTAGGGTGCCTTAATGTGGCAGTCTAGGGCCTTAAGGATGGGTGCATACAAGCTCTCGCTTTTCACCCACAGTGATGCACTCAGGAGACTGGCTACAAGCATCGGGCTCTCGCTCACTTCATCGCATGGCAAATGATAAGGATACTAAATAAGCAAGTGATTTGGAGCACGTACCTAGCTGACTGAGAAGTCAAGCTCCGACCGGAGATGAAGACGAGCGGAGACGTGCGTGCCTGCACGGCGTCGATGAAGTTTCACTGTTACAATGAATTCACTCCGCGCAGGGAGGATTTAATTATTACAAAACCGCGTGATTTTATAAATTTTCCCACGCAGGGGAACATTTAGCCCAATTTTTCCGCGCAGGGAGACTCAGAGGAACGTACGTGCCGTAAATTACGGAACGTCTGTCGACGACCCAGTATCTCGGGCTTTTGTTCGAGCCTCCGCTGTGGACTTCGGGTGCCACTTCAATCTTGTTAAAATAACATATAGATAAATATATAGAAGTTTATATTAATAAATATATATATAGATATATATAAGATTATATATATCCCAAGTATATATATTATATATATTATATATATAATTAACACACTCTCTTTTTTTCTTAAACTTTAATCTCTTTTTTTTACTTTTTCAAACCTCCCTTTTCTTTTCAAACTTTCTCTCTTTTTTTTTCTTCAAACCACTTTTTCTTCTTTTCAAACTTTTTTTTTCAATCTTCACCTACCCCTTTCTGACTTCTCACACTCTTTCTTTTCTTTTCAAATCGGCTTCGCGTGTCTCACGCGGCTGGGCAGTCAGCACTGGTTGGCGGGGTGGTGTGGTGAGCAGGGTACATGCGGGCCCGTGCTTGGGTGGGCAGGTGCGAGCGCAGGCGGACACTCATGCGGTCGTGGGTGCGCAGTCGGACGGTGAAGGGCGCAGGGGCGTCGCAGGTGCAGGCGCGGGCCAGGGCGCACGGGAAGCATGAGGTCTGGCGCACAGTGTGCAGGGCCGGACGCGCAGGGATGCGGCGCCCGACGGCCGGGCGCGCAGGGGGGCGGGGCCCGATAGCCGGGCGCGGGTTCGGACTGCAGGGCGCGCAGGGGCGTCAGATCGGACGCGCAGGAGCACGCGGCGGGCATGGGCCCGGGCGCACGGAGGTGGGCTCGAGTGGGCGCGGGAGGCCTCGGGCGGTCGGGTGGGCTGTCGGGCGGGCGCATGGGCACGGTGCGAGCGCCGAGTGAGTGCGGGCCCGGGCGCGGGCCAACGCACCTGCACCCGTGGGTGACGCGACCGGGTGCTGCGCGCGGTGGTCGTCCGCGTCTGCGCGCGGTGGTGCTTGCGGCGGCTGTAGCTGGCCATTGCAGCCAGTCAGGATTTAAATGTGGGCATGGGCGACGATGCCCGGCCGGCGATAGCCTGCTTTCTCTTTTTTTTTTCTTCACTTCTCTCCTCTCTCAGCCGCGATCTTATGTTTTTTTCTTCAACTTCTTTCTACTGTGCGCTGAACGAGAGAGAGAGAATAGAGAGGGAGAGAAACGGGGGAGAGAGATAGTAATAGAGAGAAATTAAGAGAGAGAAAGAATCGCAGGAGAGAAAATTTTTTTTCCTATTTTTTTTCACTTCTAGCAATCGAAAAAATAGAGAATAAGAGACGACGGGGACGTCGGAGCCGAGGGAGACGCCGTGTTGGGCTCTGATACCAAATCTGACGCGGCAGTGACGTGGAAATAGATCGATGATAACTCCTGACGGCACAGACGAGGACAGAGAACTTGCTACCTCACGTAGCTCGGCCTCACGCCGGACGGTCTCACACCGGACGGCACTCAAACTCACAAGGAGAAAGAGGGAAGGGAAGAATACAAGGCAAAACACCTTAGTTTTCAAGCCTTTTCTCATTCATATGATTCATACGTAACACCCTTAGTCCCCTATTTATAGGGAAGGCCCATTACACACATACCTTCACACTTTCATTTATTTACATATATATCCTAGCCTAATAAAACAAAGCCCACCAACCCACTATTGACTTTGTGGGTTTTTAATAAAAAATAATACAATAACTTTGACTCAATAAAAATAAAATATATTGGTGGTTAAAACATAAATACCACCATAGTAAAATACATACACACATACGTACGGATACGTATTCAGGACGCTGAGTCTTCAAGCGAGTCGCCGAGCCATAAGCTCGGTGCAGTCGGGGCGGTGCGGCGTCAGCTCCGAGTAGTGGGCCCGGTAGTGGACCCGGTGTCCCCACCAAATAAGACATATGCATACTTGGAACAAACTTGCAATGTACCGTCCACTAGTCCGCCTTCGTCTTGTTCCATCTCCTTAATAGCTTGGAGGCATGCATTCTTCGTCACCGGGTGTTTCCCATCACCGGCTTGATCATTAAGCAAGGGGCAGTCGGGAATCCGATGATCACGGCTCCCACAACGGAGACAAGCTCCAAGTTTCCTCAAACATTCTTCGGCCTTATGTCCGGCCTTGTCACAGTGTTTACACACCACTTTAGAAGGTGTGGTGGTAATGGAGAAAGGTTTGGTCTTCTTGAACTTTTGCTCTTTGGAGGGAGTACCTCTATTATTTGGCCTCTTCTTGTTGAAATTGGGTTTGAAGGAACCAGAACTAGTGACATGTTCCTTCTTATCTTTCCCACGAATCCTATCAGATAGTTCTGTAGCATCTTCTAATAACTGGGCTCGTCGTACCATCTCTGAATAGACTCGTATGTCCATCGGTGCCATCTGTGTGATATATTGGGGCCTGAGCCCATTAAGAAATCTTCTAGCTTTCATCTTCTCGGTACTGACTAGATGTTTCGCATATCGAGACAACCTAGAGAATTATGCCTCGTACTCTGCTACTGACAAGGATCATTGCTTAAGTGCGGCAAACTTGGCAACTTTCTTCTCTTGGACTCGATCTGAGAAATATTTATTGTTGAAATGTTCAACAAATTACTCCCATGTAACCCAGCCTTGCTCTAAGGTGGCTTCTACCGACTCCCACCAGCATCGGGCGTCTCTCTCTAGTTGGAATGTAGCTAATAAGACATTCTCTTGGTCCGTGCATTGCATAACCCTGAAGATACGTTCAGTCTCTCGGATCCAGTGCTCGGCGTCATCTGGATCAGTGGATCCCATGAACTTAGGAGGGTTCATGTTCTTGAAACTTTGGTGGAGATTTCCCGCTCCACGGTGTGCACCACCTTGTGCCACCTATTGAAGTGCCTGCGTCATGCCTTGAATAGTACGTGGCATGTTACGCCACTGAGTACGTTTGGCAGCCATTGTCCTACAAGGATTTTAGATAACTAATTAATATGAGATTCGACCAAGAATTGAGTATCTAGATTACCTTAACCCATGGTTCTACCAAATCTCACCGGTTAAACGTTTAAACCTATCCTTGGACTTGGGTTTCGTAGGAATTGAATATCCTAGGCTCTGATACCACAAAATCTGTCACACCCCGAGCGCGGAAGGAACCCGGAGACGCGTGACAAGTTTATATCAATCATGTCAATCAGAGCGTTAGTTTATTCAACACAAAGACAGAGCACGCAAGAGTAAAGTAACCCAATCCTTTATTTCATCAAAACTTTCAAAGTACTTCTATTACAATCCTCTGAAAGTACTAAGACTCAAATAAAAAAATGAAAAGTATAATGAATGACTCAAGAAAATAGAAAATATAAGACTAGTAGACACTTGGATAATTGGAGTAGCTCTAATCTCATCACTCTTGACTTTCTCCATCCGAAAGAGTTTCGTCCTTGGATTTACCTGAAAAATAAGGGAAAAATGCTATGTGAGCAAATGCTCAGTAGGGATTATATCTCAAGAGCTAGCTTGCTTTAAGTAATTACATGTTACATGAAATGCAATAAGCTGTGCATGCTTGCAAGAAACGACAATAGAGAGATTGTATTACAAGAGAATAGAGAATGTATATCAAGTGATAGCGAGTGAACTAGCAAGTCTTTCAAGAACTCATGTCAAGATAGCAAGATAATCAAGCACATATATCTATCATGTCAAGTGATCATGTCATGTCAAGAATTGGCTATCATGTTTCAAGCAAGTACAATAAATACACTTTTCGGGTCACGTAAGTCATGTCATGTCAAGTCAAGTACGAGGTTTATGGAATGTCTATCAAGCTAGTCATGCAATTCGGTACAATACCATACCGTGATCATTACAACTCCCATGGGCACTAGTACTTTCGGGTGCTCCTCCCAGGACCAGATCGGGCCCTATATGCGCAGGCATTGATCATGTATTTTCGACATCCACTATAGTTATAGCCAATATGGAATTTCAAAGGAACACGCTTGTAGGAAACTTTAAGGTAGATCTTGTAGAATAGAATCACAAGGATTGAACATGTAGGGATGATAACAACGGTATAACCACGATTCACTTTAAATCTAGGTGGAATTGGCTCCCTAACTTGGGTGCCATGACAATAAGAATAAGCGCTCATATAGAGATGGTCGCTCGTTCTTGTACATGATAAGGTAAATAGAATTAGTGTCCACAAGTATGGCACATCATTCTTAAGAAGTATTAATGGCATGGTTTCCCATTTCATTAATTAAAGAGTATTCTCATGACATCAAAATAGCATATCATGAGGGTCGGTGTACCATGTTTCTTTAGAGTGACATGAAAATCAAGTAGTGTCATGGGTTTTGATGGTACAACCCGCTCGACTACCTTGAGGGAATCCAAGGCTAGCGGAGTCTTACGGAGGTCTCTATGATAAAGTCACCAGTCTAAAGGAACGAAATGTCCCATGGAGGGTTCATCTATCACCGAGAAATAATGGGTAATCGATAAATTATCATGAAACATGGGACTATATTCACGGAATGGAATATAGTGCCTAAATATAACCAACTAACAGCGGGTTATAGAAATTCACGAAAATCAGGAAAACAGGGAATTGACGCCTTAGGTCATGTCTTCAATTCATGAAATGGCGCCCTTGTCAGGGTCGTCAGATCAATAATCAATGACTTGTTCATTCAATCGTTACAACCAGATTACTGTCGATATTAACATATGTAATATTTTCAGGTTTCAGATATTATGTAAATGGTGACTTAGATTAAGTCTTCAATTTAGTAAACAGCGCCCTAGTCAGGGGCGTCATATGTCAAAATGATGACATGACGCATGTCGTTATTTCAAATATCCAGGAAAATTATATACATTTCTATAATTCACAGTTTATCACTAAATTGGCGCCCGTTTACAGGGGCGTTCATTCAATTGACGACCTAGCTACGGTCGTTATTTCTTTGTCATACGATTTGTACCGGACATGTACAATCATAGACACATGATTTTTGGAGTATTTCCAATCAAGAAACTAGAGACATGTACGGATAGAGAAAAATGGCAAGAATTTATGGACATGATCATGCATTAGTTTACATGTAAGGGTTCATAGTTATTAAATTTTGAACATGGTGTAATTATTAATTATCTAAGGAATTGACGACTGTTTGCACGGTTGTTGAATCAAATAGCGCCCTTGCTTGGGTCGCTATTTTCATTTATGCAATAAACAGAGAAAACACAATCCAGAAACGAAATCTGTAACTCTTACAGACCTATATGCATGTTTTTAACCTAGGAATTACAGGGTTTTGCTAAGTCTTGAAAAAACCTACCTTTGTTGATGATTTTGTTTGACAGATGATGAAGAACCGATACTCTTTTTTTTTAACAGAGGACTTGGTAGTAGAATAATAACAGCAGCTTCACCACGATAACAGCTTGCTTCCTCTAGCAGAAGAACAACAACGCAGTAGGAAACAAGAAGAGGAATATGATTCTTCCATGTTCTTAGCAGGAAGGAGACGGCAAGAACAACAACGCAGCATCCCCTTTGGTCCAAAGAAATAGAGAAGCAGAAGATGGCTTCCTCCCTTCACAGTATCGGCAGTAAAAGGAAGCGGAAGAAGAAGAAGTCGAAGAACTTCTTAAGTTCTTCACGTACTGTGGAGGAAGTAACAATAGAGAGAAGCTTTATCCTCTCTACGATGCGTCCACGGCCAAAGGATGTAGTTATCCTATTCTTCTGTTTAAGCGACAGAAGAAAACGCAAGCAACAGATCTTTCGTTTGAAGAATAAGAGCCAGCAGGTTGGCTCAACAGAAGGGTTGGTATTTATAGGAGAAGGAATCCTAATGGGTTCTAGGAGTTCGATTAGGACTAAAATTTCCTAGGTAGAATCCTTACTAAACTTACATATACACGTATCAATCCCTTTCTTAATCAAAACTTACCCCGGATAACATCCCTGTTCGAACCAAACATCAACGGTTCTGTTTGTAAATGACGCCTAAGGTTGGGGCGTGATTTAAAAATGACGCCTCTATCACAGTCTTCAATTCTTTTATATGACGCCTGTCAAGAGAGCTTCAATTCTTAATTTAGCGCCTGCGTGAATAGTCTTCAATTAAATGACGACTTTAACGGAGGCGTTATTTTATCTTGGCCCCTTTTTGTTATATGTTTTAAGTGTATATGAGTTGAACTTTTATCATTGGTTTTAAATCTTTTATTCTATTTAAGATTTTATTCTTTTAATTTACCAGGGTTGCTGCAGCTATGATGGCAGAACTATATCAAAAATTACAAGAAGTTGAAATGTTGCAAAGCAAACTAAGCGAAATGGGTTTGCACCCATCTGGTTTGTGCCCGAGTCCGCCAGCTCTGGCAATGATGAATAAGCCAAAAATGGAATCGATGATGGAAATAAAGCCAGTCGAAGAAGAAATTACCAAAGCAGAATTATATGAGATTAAATAGAAGGACGATGAATCCTCTCTGGGTTATATCCGTCGATGGAGAGACCTCAACGCCAGATGTCGGCACCCGCCAAACCATGAAGAGGCTGTCCAGATATGCAAACGCAATCTGAAAATAGAGATTTTAACAAGAATGATTGGCATTGAAGTCAAATCCTTCGATCACTTGAATGATATTGTGGCTGATATTGAGGCCTTTTTGGCATAATATTGCACGGCCGTTGCCACTCTAAATTAGAAGAGCAAGCATATCGGTAAGCAACCGATGCAGAAAGAGGCTGCTAGCTCTTCTTCAGCCAAGCCTGCCGAGCAACAACCCTCGCTAAGGGATAAGATGAAAAAGCCCTACTCCTTCCCCAAGGAGAGGACACGGGTCCTATTCAAATGGGCTACCCACTACAACAAGATTACACTCCCGGACCCAAACAGGCCCGGCGATGCTGGAAGAAAAAATGATCCTCGCTTCTGCCCATACCATCAGATGCTGGGGCACCCCATAGAAGACTGTTATGTCTTCAAAGATGTCATTCAAAGCCTGATTCAGAAGGGCAAACTACAAATAGGGGAATATAGGGTGGAACCATCATGCCCCCATCAAATGCCCGTCTTTAAGAAGGTGGTGAATATGGCCGCACCGCATCAGCCGAAGCGCAATCTGCTCTAAAAGACATTTCAAGTCCCTTAAGCTACGGTAAGAAGCCAAATAAAATGATGGAAGATATAGATGATACCCACTCTGGGAGCAGATGTATATCAAAAAAAAGATGCTAGAAGATATAGATGGTACCCTGTTCTAGGGGCAAATGTATGAAATACCAACAATGGTGTACATGACTACTGCCGAATATGCCCCCCCTATCAGGGGCAATGGTCACTTATAACAGTGATGAATGAAATGGTAATATAGGCCTTTCAAGGGCCGTTCTGTTGTAGATTCCTACACCGCACATTTGCTGCTGATGGCAGGGGCTATCCAAATGGTCTCAGATAGCAATAAGAAAAAAGAATAATGAGTAATGAGTAATGAATGAAGAATGATAGAAGCACATCAAATCACTGGTGTTCAGGCTGGTAGATGCTCGATAATTTTCAAAAGAATATACAAAATAAATGTGTTGGTATTCAAGCCGATGGATGAGCAATAACACTCAAAGCAAAGAATGGTGGATGCATCGGCGCCTAGGCCGATAGATACTCAACAATGTTCAGAAATATCGAAGATATTCAACCATTGGTATTCATGCCGATAGATGCCCAACAATGTCAAGAATCTTCAAGATGAATGCATCGGCGTCTTGGCCGATAGATGCTCAACAATATCCAAAAAATATATAATGTCACGCCCCGAGCCTTTATGACAGCAGAAGACTCGCTCGAGAAACGTGAACAGCCGGTATGGTAAGCCTCTTGCAAGCAAGAATGATCAGAGCGCAAGATAATCACACACATAAATGCAATTGCACATTATTTTAATCAAAGTCCAACTTATTTCATTGATAATCAATATTCAAATATAATAACTTTCAACTTCTTTCAACCTATCAGACTCAAGAAATAGGAAAATTACATAGACTCAATCTAAACAATATAAACTTTCCTAAGTCTTCACTCTCATCTTGACAGCACTTTCATTCGCTCTCGGACCCGCTACTTGTATAACCCGAATCCGAATTCAAATCACATTCATTTCCTGAAAAGAATGGAAATAGGTAATGAGTACACTTGCCCAGTAGGTATCTTCACATCAACATGAAGGTGTCATTAAAGTAATTAATATTTTAGCTCTAAAGAAATAAGGTAAAATCATGCGAATGCGATCAATCATGCGAATACCCAAAGTAACAAAGATGATCGTTTAAGATACAATGAGAGCAAGTATGAACTAGTAAGAGTGTAACAAGAACATGCTATTGGCCTTTCAATGCCACATAATCATCACTCCAGTATCTTTTGCTTATGAGCAAGTACTTCATGAATTTCTGTAGAATATCAAGTTATGTACAAGAAAGTCATGTCATGCCGTGGATCTTCACTTATTTATAGAGAAAGTACTTCCAGCGTAATGCGACGCCAGTAGCATCATACCCCATAGTTTATAATAGTATGTTTCCGGCAATCAGCAGAGGGGACTAGCATAGAGCTCTTGAACACAATCAGTGCTCGATCGCATCTTCAAGTATAAATCAAGCTACTTCCACGCATGTAACAATAAAGTATGGCCAAAAATGTATAATTCAATAAGTTCATGATAACACTATTCAATGAATGAACGCTTTAATTTAATAATGTGAGAGTCAAGAATGACTTAAACAAGGTTATGCTTATGGAAATAAATCGGCAGCATACCAGTACATTTCTTTAACTTTTATTTCATTATATTAAGCCTCTTTGGATAATATGGCAAGTTCTAGATCATCAATAATCCATCTAGAAACTTTGGAACATCAATCCTTGGGTCAAACATTGGTTTAAGCACTCAAATAATGTGACAGTCTAGGACTGGGCCGTTACATGATGTGACGCTTGTAGATCTATTTAAAAATCCACTTAAGGAAAATATCAAAGACAAGGCATGCAATAATCAATAATGTGGAGAAAAATATGCACGAGGTGCACAAGGGGAGTGTGTGTGATCGCCAGAGACACGAGGGTCTCAAGTGGAAAATAATATGGGGAGATGATCGCAAAATACCTCAAATATGCGGGGGATGTGAGTGCTTCCTTTCTCTTCAAATCGGCCGGCCGATGAAGAGAGTTCTTCACTTAATTACCCTTGCAAAAAAAGACAAACACCAATAAAAATATGGATTAGAATATGGTGAGTGTAGCATCAAATTCAATAAAAATATATGAACATGAAAGCATGTGCAAGAACACACCTTAAGGGGATTGCCCTTAAACCCCTATGCAAAAGGGTAGGTAAAAGATGATGGATGCATAAAAATATAAAAAAAAATGAGGGGAAAGAGTGCAAGAGTGCATTAAGGGGAGTTTCTCAACGTGGTTGAGATGGAAAAAAAAGTGTATGAACATGCATGCATATATGCCATGAATCTAATAAAATAGGATAAAAGAGGGATAAAAGGGGAGAGAGGATCCTGTGCTTGTGGCTTTGATATTCAAGGGGGAGAGGCTTCAGAAGATGAAAGCTTGGTCGCGAGAGGGAGCCCCTCCTTAGCCAATGCAGCAGCGGCACCCTGTGAGAAGAAAAAAAAAGAAAAAGAGAAGGAGACAGAAGAAGAGGAAGAAGAAAGGGAGGAAGAAGAAAAGGGGCGTCCGGAAGAAGAGGAATCCAACCTTCACAATAGAGCTAATAACTCTATTAAATAGGATTTGGAAGAGATAAACATGGGTAAGAGTCCAAAGAGGGAAGGATAAGAATGGGCAAGAGCCCCATTCAAAGCAGGTGTCTAACGAAGCAAGGACTCTCTGGGGAAAGGGCTGCGAAGCCAGAAGGTGAAACACGCCTTAGGTCAGGGCGTTAATTTAAGAATTGACGACCTACTCATACGGCGTTTCTCAAAAACACGCCCTGCACAAGGGCGTTTCTCAAAACCAAATTTTTAGAAATGAAAACTCCCCATATTTGAAACATGAAACACACGCCTCAATCAAAGTCACGTTTCAAAAACACGCCCCTGGGAAGGGCGTTAATTTCAAGAGCTCAAATGGGGAAGTCGGTCAAACCAAAAGAATTAACGCCCTAAGGTGGGCGTCCTTTCTTTAAGAAACGCCTTAGGTGAAGTCATGTTTTAAGAGAAACACGCCCTTATCCAAGTCGTGAATTCATAAAATTCATAAAATAGATAGAATGGGAGAAATAGATAAAATGGGAAAGAAACGCCCTAGACCAGGGCGTGTTTCAAAAACACGCCCCTGATGAGGGCGTGAATTCAGAAAATAGAGATAAATGCCCAAGAAATCCGAAAAAATAGGAAAATGAGATAAAATGGGGAAAAATAGGAGAAATTCAAGAAAAGTGGGAAAACCACTCAAATAAGCTGATTTGAGGGTCAAATGGGGCATCGCAGAGCGATATGAAATATACTCAAAATGACGTCAATTTTGGCGTGTCTACAGCTGCCCCGCCTTGGCGTCTGCTTTGCAAGGGAGCGTAGCAAACTGAAAAGTAGATGCCAAGGTGTGATGAGACACGCAATCAACATCACTTGATGAGAATCAAATCAAAAGCACGAGATGAAGCAAATCTCGGGAAATCCAACGAAATCAACAATGTTTGGATAAAAGGGGGAGATGTGCACGCGGTGCACGAAGGAGATAAAATAAAATGATCAACTTCCAGCGCGGTGGAAGTACCCCAGGTCACAAACCTGTAGATTTCACCGTTGGGGAGCGGTTACCAGCCAATGTGGACGTGCTGCAGCCAAGGTGGATCAAGGGGA
The DNA here is from genome assembly GCA_022559845.1 of Amorphophallus konjac. NCBI lineage: Eukaryota > Viridiplantae > Streptophyta > Magnoliopsida > Alismatales > Araceae > Amorphophallus > Amorphophallus konjac. The sequence continues at coordinate 67,085,959 of CM040122.1, read as the reverse complement.
AAGTTGGACAATAAGATGATAAAAATCCAAACAAGGAGCTCTCGAGAAAAGACCCAAAACAGCGACAAAACGAACTGAGGACTCAATTCGGCAATGAAAATCTCATATCGGGAAAGATTAAGATCAATTCAACTCTCAACATCAGCTTATCAGAATGATTTTTCAACAATTGTTTCAAAGTCCTACATGAATGCATGCTGGGCTAAAGGAAAAAATAAATCAAATAAAAATATAATATAATCAAGGATAATATTGTTAAACTGCCCAGACTGGGTCAAGAAACCAATTCTGCGAGCTGATACTAAGCCGAAGCCCGTTTATCCGCGCACCAACTTGCAAAGAGGGAACCATCGTCCCCAGTCTTGGACGGCTCAACGGCCTATCCGTATGACTAAGATGCCTCTGGAATCGTCATCGTTTTTGATGAAGGGGAACTCAAATTCCAGATTTATCAAAGTCACAAGGTCCTTGATGTAATCTAGTAACATATGTAACATAAGTAGAATGCATACAGGGAGATGGTGAAGCAATAAGTATTGGGGGGAACTGAGAGATGAGGTGCGGGCACCGTGGGGCTTGGATGATGATGCCCGGACGATGGGACCAAGAGCTTCTTATCCTGCGCTCAAAATTCATTAGCCAAGATATAAAAAGTATAACAAACAATGAATAAGGCATTTAAGCATGGCAATCATAGCATGAATCAAAGCATCAATAACATGTATACGGCATGAATAGCACAAGTTAAATCATGGTATTGCAAATCATCATTGTTTGTTGTTTCGTCATGAGGATGACAACTTGGCTAATCAAAATTTGGAGGTGAATGATCAAGATCTGATATAATGCCCATCGGCGGAGTGATCAGATGAAATTAGCAGGAGTTAATTTAAAAAGATTTGGAGATGAATAATCATGAGATAATCAGGAGATATAATAGGGAGATGACAATCAAAATGCCCCTGGGTGGCATGCCATGAAAATATCGGGAGAGAATCAATAGATTGATAGCAATAAGGGGAGGGAGGACTCATCCCGTGCTTCTGGTCCTTGGAAAGCTGTTCCTGCAAAACACCATCAGAAAATACAATGCAAAATTTTTGGATTTTGGAATATGCAAATTTTTATGGGTTTTGGAATATGCAAATTTTTATGGGTTTTGAAAATATTTGAATTTTTACAGAGATTTTTAAAATATTCAAGTTTTTGTGGAGATTTTGGAAAATATTTGAATTTTTTTTGTGGAGATTTTGGAAATATTCAAATTTTTTTGTGGAGATTTTGGTTTAGACATAGCTAATGCAGCATCAAAGGGTGTTTTGAACCACTGGCTAGGGGTCCTTGCTCCTTCCCTTTTCGCTAAGGAAACTGCCCAAAGCTGGGCGTGCATTGCAAGGTGGCGCCCTATAACCGACCGTCTTTGATCAACGGTGCCCCTACCAAGGCCATACCCGAGAAACATTCAGTCTTGGAGGGAGAAGAGAAGAATAATTGAGGATAAACTTTGTGCAGGATGGGAGATATCGGGACTTGAATTCCTTCCAAGGTGCTTCCCCTCAAAGAGGTAGTCTGTTGTGCCGGGGCTTTGTGCCTTTGATTTTAGACTCTTGACATGCATACGACCAGGGTTTTCCCTGCGGGGACTTTGCCACTCTTGACATGCCATAATTCATACTTTTGCTTTTATCGAAATTTTGACTTGATTTTCATAATAGCCCTTTTTGCGAAATGTATATCATGAAAACTCATATTGATTTTGGGTCAAGACTGCCCCTATTTGAGACTCCTCTCGTATTGGGGATTACCTAGGTTGGTCATCTCATCCGTCAACCTCTTGCCCCTGCATGCGGCTGAGTAAAGAAGAGAAAAGACTTTCAGGAATACTCATGGCATGGCCAAAGTAGCAACGGTGTCTAACCAAAGAGCCGGCTAAGGACGCCGTGAAGTGTGTGAAATGCCCAGCTAAGGGTTACTCTTAAACAAGCGGGGAGAGAATGTCGAATTCCCAGCACGGGGTTCTTATTAACCAAAGGTGCTGCGAAAGAAAGTCTAAAGACTCTTTTGAGAATGATTTCAATTAAATAAAAGCTTAAGATAAAGGTTTAAAACACCACTCTTAATCTCGTTAAGAAGCACTTGATTTTGAAAATCATGCGTGAAGTAATGAGAAAATGATATCATTAAAATGCATACTTACGCCAATATGTTACCTTGCGACCTTTGTAGAAGCAGCTGCCGCGAGAAGCGATCTTGATCATCATGAGATTTGTCCTCTTTGGCAGTCAAAAGAATTGGAAGCAAAGGATTTGAAAGTGGCTTAACAAGAGGGAGTGGTGCCAAGACCAGACTCAGACGAATAAGGAGAAAAAGGAAGAGAGGCGAGGGCTAGAACTCCCTTGCTAAGGCTCGGAGACCCTGATCACATGAAACAGTCTACAGAAGAAGCGGAAAATTAGGAGGTGGAGTGAGGACTAAAGCCTCGAAAGCAATGGGAGAAAGGGCAGATGCCCAAGGCAGTGGATGTGGAAGAAGTTGGGTCAGACCCAGAATTAGGAGGAATTAGAAGAAGAAATTGGTAGATGGAAAGAGGTGGATCCGGAGGGTCCGGAGGCAGAGGAGGAAAATCATGAGAGGAGAAATCCGAAGGCTCTGGTGGGACATTGAAAGAAGGGACGCGATGCCCTGGGGAAAGATAGGGAAAAAGATGATGGAAGAGGTGACGGAGAAGGAAGAAGAGAATAAAAGATATGAAGTCCCGGAGGAGCAAGAAGATAAATCGAAAGAAATATGGAAGTTCCGGAGGTTCCGGAGGAATGAAATCAGGAGGGTCGCGATGCCCTGGGAGATGACAGAGAGAATAAGATGGAGAATCCGGAGGTTCCGGAGGAATGAAATCAGGAGGGAGAAGATGGAAAGGGGCGCGATGCCCTGAAAGGACAAGGGAAGAATCCGGAGGTTCCGGAGGGATGAAATCAGTAAGGAGAAGATGGAAAGGGGTATCGTGCCCGAGAGAAAGGTCCGGAGGTTCCGGAGAAATAGAATCAGAAAGGGTGAGATGCCCAAAGAGGAGGGATAAAATTCCTGGTGGTTCCAGGGAAATAGCAGGAAGGGGGACGCGATGCCCCAAGGGGAGTGGATAAAAGGATGAATATGGATAAGATGGGAAATGCTGAATATCCGGCGGTGCCGGAAGGCGGGGAAGATACGGGTTTGGAAACCCGGGAAGCAGGAGGTGCAAATGCATGCAATGGGATGGATGCGATGAATGCTTGAAATGCGTGAATGCAAGGAGATGCAAAGAAGATGAATAATGTGAAGGGTGAAAGGATGAGATCTTCCTTTTTACCCTTCGAGTTGCCCATGAAGAAAAGGTGATAGAAATAGATGTGGATGAAGTTGAATGAACAAGAGTGGGAGAAATAGGGGACGGCCCCTTAAGATAATTGCCCCTCCACGGCAGTGAACATGTATGACCAATTGGCCCAATAAACGAAGCTTCAATAAATGACAACCCCCTTGGAAAGCGAAAATCAATAAGGTGAGGGAGTCGTAGAGTTGGAACATGAAGCATCGAGTTGCCCATTGAATGTGGTGATGATATGGAATGTTGAATAAAATGGGCATTCGCCCCTTGTAAGGAGTAATGAATTCGGAATTCGAAGTTTGAACAAAGGGTGCCCTGCCCGGCCTTCAAACGGCGTCAATGCTTGGCATCTATTGAGCAACGGTGATGACTTAGCTTCTCCGACCATGCTTGGCACAATAACCCGGATTGACATTCGGTAAATGAATTCTTGCATCTTGAATGGCACGGTCGTGGCCAAAGTCTTCTTGCCCGCCTTTGCTTATCTTGGCGCAATTAGCTGCAGAAGCACGCCCCTTCCGAGTAACAAAGGGAGGTGAGGCGGAGGCGGGAGGCTCCGTGAATGGTGGAGTTATAATGGAAGGTGTTGGCAAATGGGTGAATGGGGGCGGAGATTCAAACACGTCGAGCTTCTCCCCTTGCTCGGAAGTAGTTGGGATTAGCTCGGATGCAAAAAGTGGTGGATCCTGCTCAGGACTAACCATGGGTAAAGGCGTAAGGCTATATGGTGGAGGAATAAGCAAAGTGGGTTTTAAAGGGATAATGGAAGGCCGAGGTGGCGGTAATGGGAGGTTAATTGGGGAAGGTTTAATGGTGGGTTCGATGGAGGCTAATGGTGTGGAGGTAGATGGCTTAAGGAGTGGAGGTGTAATTGGTGGAGGTTTAACGGAAGGTTTAGGGGAGGCCAGTGTTGCGGAGGTTAATGGTGTAACTGGAGGAGGTGTAATGTATGCGGTGTCAAGGATAGGAGGAGACTTACAATGTGGCGGTGTGGGTGATTGGAGTATCGACCCATCATCGTAACACCAGTTAGTCTCATAAATAGGGATTGGATGGGGGATGGTTTCATCCTGAGCAGGAGGTTCATCGAATGAAAGTGGAGGGAGCGGGAAATTAAGGAAACTCGGAAGGGGTGCCTGCACATCTTCATCATCGTATATTGCCTCAGATTCTTCAAATGTCGGTTCTTGCTCACTTGGAATATCAACGCCGTAGTCGTCCATCCTATCTTTCCATTCTCTCTCCATTCTTGTAATGTCGTCCAAAGCGACATGGAGAGGATTGACTGGAGTAGGAGGAGCCGTGACCCTCTTTATTTGTTCCTCCATCAAAGTAATCTTATCGAGGAGAGTTTGCTGGAGGGGTGTAACTTGGGCAACAGAAGGTTGGCAGGGCATTGAAGGAGGAGGGGTCGTATAAAAAGGCCGTGGAGGGGAGTTGACGGGACGACCCGTAAAAGAACCCGGACGGAACGGATTGCAAGGAGTAAATGGGCCTCGGGGCCGTGTTGGAGGAGGAATAGAAGGAGGCGGGTGTCGGACCACCCGAGTAGAATGAACAGGAGGAGATGGGTAATGGGCTACCCGAATATGATTGGAAGGAGGAGGTGGGTGATGGGCCACCCGTATAGGAATAGAAGGAGGAGGAGATGGGTGATGGGCCACCCGAATAGAATTGGAGGAGGTGGGTGATGGGCCACCCGAATAGAATTGGAAGGAGGTGGGTGATGGGCCACCCGAATAGAATTGGAAGGAGGGAGAGATGCAAGAGATGTACCCTCAACGGCAGCCTTAAGGGCTTGGATCTGTTGAGGGGTAAGATGATCTAATGCATGCAAGATTTGAGAGACCTTCTCATCATTGGGAGGAGACGGTCCCGTAGGAATAGTGGCTCGAACTTGAGTAGGGGGACCATGAGGATGGACATTGCCCATGGGTCGGGCATGACCATGAGAATAAGGACGTGGTCCCTTGAAAGAATGGTGAGAATGATGATGATTAACATGTTGAAATTGAGGATATGAAGTGCTAGGTTGTGCATCCTCATTAATTGAATTGAACATGTTTCTATCATGGTAAGCCATTATATAATCAAAGTTCTCAATAATTGCAAAGAAGCACACAAGTTGGAATGGTTACCGTGATTTTGATTTGTTTAATCCTTGGTGAATTAATGAATTTTAATAAAGTTTGGAAAGATTCACACAAGGGGGGGGAGGAACCTAGTTTCAATATGAGTTGAACTCCAATGCCAACTAGGAACTCTCACTCACCACGTATTAGGCCAACTATATCGGGACTTCAAAGGGTACAACCTGCCCGGCGTCCGTGAGGGAATCCACGGGTGCGGGGGCTTATGGAGGCTTGGAAAAGGGATTTCCAGTCCAAAGAGACGGAATGCTCAATGGAGGGTCGTCCCGATTCCAAGAGGGTGTGTGGATCCTAATGAAGAGGAGGGGAGGTCTCCCAAACCAAATGCAAATATGAATGCAACAGGGGAAATTAGGCCAAACAGCACAATAATGATCAATCAACAAAGATAAGCATGAAAACTCACCCACGAGAAGGGTTCTGGAAACCCACAGTAAAAACACGCCCTGGCAGGGGGCGCTAATAAAAAAAGACACGACGGTGTGACTGTCGTGAATCAACCTGAAGGGCGCAGGGGCAGATTAAAACGCGCCTTAGGGTTAGGCGCTATCCATAAAAGGACGCCCTGTCCAGAGGGCGTCGAATCCAAAGACACGCCCTGACTTGGGGCGCTAATCAAGTAAAAGACGCCCTGTAGTAGGGCGTGAATTCACAGGCAGCAATATAAAGCAAGAAAGCCCGGAAGTACGCTGGAAAACGCCCTGTCAGAGGGCGTAAAATATTCAGAAGACGCCCTTGGTTAGGGCGTTAAATCAATAAAAACGCCTCTTCCAGAGGCGTGAATTCACTTTCTCCAGGAAACCTTCACGGCCAGCAATATTAACACTCAATCACAGCATCATGGCAATCAATAAAATAAGCATGCTCATCAAGAATTTTAGATAAGTGGAAATTTTTTAAAGAAAAATCAACAAACTGACCAATCACTTAGGGGAGAGTGTAAAACCAATGGAGGGTGCCCAAGGGGCACAAAAGGGAGACGCACCGAGGGTGCAATAGGGGAGATGGCACGCGCGGGTGCCTAAGGGGAAAGGGGTAATGAAAGAAGAACACAAAGGGTCCCACCGTGATCGCCAATTTGTAGATCTATTTAAAAATCCACTTAAGGAAAATATCAAAGACAAGGCATGCAATAATCAATAATGTGGAGAAAAATATGCACGAGGTGCACAAGGGGAGTGTGTGTGATCGCCAGAGACACGAGGGTCTCAAGTGGAAAATAATATGGGGAGATGATCGCAAAATACCTCAAATATGCGGGGGATGTGAGTGCTTCCTTTCTCTTCAAATCGGCCGGCCGATGAAGAGAGTTCTTCACTTAATTACCCTTGCAAAAAAAGACAAACACCAATAAAAAATATGGATTAGAATATGGTGAGTGTAGCATCAAATTCAATAAAAATATATGAGCATGAAAGCATGTGCAAGAACACACCTTAAGGGGATTGCCCTTAAACCCCTATGCAAAAGGGTATGGGAGATATGATGTGAATGATATGAAAAATATGAATAAAAATAGGGGGAAAGAGTGCAAGAGTTGCACTAAGGAGAGATCTCAATATGATAGTTGAGGAAAATCAATGACAATGATGCATGCATGACTTAATGAAAAATACAAATAAGGGGAGATAAGATAGAAAAATCTTGTTTGGGTGGCTTCTTTGGCTTGAATGCTCGATGGGAGGAAGCCTTCAAAGGATGAAGCTTGATGTGAAGAAGCCTTCCCTTAGCCAAGCACCTTCGGTTCCTGTAAAAAGAAAAGAAGACAACAGAAGAAAAGAGGGAGGAAACAGAAGTAGAAGAAGAAAAATAAGAAGAAGAAGAATAGAGGATACGGAAGAAGAAGAAGAAGAATCAGAAGAAGAAATAGAAAAAGAAGGAGACACGTAGAAGACAGAAGAAAGGGGAAAGAAGAAGAACGCAGGGGAGAATAAAAATTATCGGAACCAACCCCTTAACAGAGGCGAGAGCCTCTATTAATAGGTTAGGAAAAGGTGATAAGGAGGGAAGAGATTAAAGGAGGAATGGATAAGAACAGCAAGAGCCCAAATAGAGGAGGAGTCTAACGAGGCAAGGACTCTCTGGGGAAAGGGCTGCGAAGCCAGAAGGTGAAACACGCCTTAGGTCAGGGCGTTAATTTAAGAATTGACGACCTACCCTAGGGCGTTTCTCAAAAACACGCCCTGCACAAGGGCGTTTCTCAAGACCAAATTTTTAGAAATGAAAACCCCCCATATTTGAAACATGAAAAACACGCCTCAATCAAAGCCGCGTTTCAAAAACACGCCCCTGGGAAGGGCGTTAATTTCAAGAGCTCAAATGGGGAAGTCGGTCAAACCAAAAGAATTGACGCCCTCCAGTGTGGTCGTCCTTTCTTAAGAAACGCCCTAGTACAAGTCGTGTTTTAATAAAAACACGCCCTTACCCAGGTCGTGAATTCATAAAATTCATAAAATAGATAGAATGGGGAGAAATAGATAAAATGGGAAAGAAACGCCCTAGACCAGGGCGTGTTTCAAAAACACGCCCCTGATGAGGGCGTGAATTCAGAAAATAGAGATAAATGCCCAAGAAATCCGAAAAAGATAGAAAATGAGATAAAATGGGGAAAAATAGGAGAAATTCAAGAAAAGTGGGAAAACCACTCAAATAAGCTGATTTGAGGGTCAAATGGGGCATCGCAGAGCGATATGAAATATACTCAAAATGACGTCAATTTTGGCGTGTCTACAGCTGCCCCGCCTTGGCGTCTGCTTTGCAAGGGAGCGTAGCAAACTGAAAAGTAGATGCCAAGGTGTGATGAGACACGCAATCAACATCACTTGATGAGAATCAAATCAAAAGCACGAGATGAAGCAAATCTCGGGAAATCCAACGAAATCAACAATGTTTGGATAAAAGGGGGAGATGTGCACGCGGTGCACGAAGGAGATAAAATAAAATGATCAACTTCCAGCGCGGTGGAAGTACCCCAGGTCACAAACCTGTAGATTTCACCATTGGGGAGCGGTTACCAGCCAATGTGGACGTGCTGCAGCCAAGGTGGATCAAGGGGAAAGTTGGACAATAAGATGATAAAAATCCAAACAAGGAGCTCTCGAGAAAAGACCCAAAACAGCGACAAAACGAACTGAGGACTCAATTCGGCAATGAAAATCTCATATCGGGAAAGATTAAGATCAATTCAACTCTCAACATCAGCTTATCAGAATGATTTTTCAACAATTGTTTCAAAGTCCTACATGAATGCATGCTGGGCTAAAGGAAAAATTAAATCAAATAAAAATATAATATAATCAAGGATAATATTGTTAAACTGCCCAGACTGGGTCAAGAAACCAATTCTGCGAGCTGATACTAAGCCGAAGCCCGTTTATCCGCGCACCAACTCGCAAAGAGGGAACCATCGTCCCCAGTCTTGGACGGCTCAACGGCCTATCCGTATGACTAAGATGCCTCTGGAATCGTCATCGTTTTTGATGAAGGGGAACTCAAATTCCAGATTTATCAAAGTCACAAGGTCCTTGATGTAATCTAGTAACATATGTAACATAAGTAGAATGCATACAGGGAGATGGTGAAGCAATAAGTATTGGGGGGAACTGAGAGATGAGGTGCGGGCACCGTGGGGCTTGGATGATGATGCCCGGACGATGGGACCAAGAGCTTCTTATCCTGCGCTCAAAATTCATTAGCCAAGATATAAAAAGTATAACAAACAATGAATAAGGCATTTAAGCATGGCAATCATAGCATGAATCAAAGCATCAATAACATGTATACGGCATGAATAGCACAAGTTAAATCATGGTATTGCAAATCATCATTGTTTGTTGTTTCGTCATGAGGATGACAACTTGGCTAATCAAAATTTGGAGGTGAATGATCAAGATCTGATATAATGCCCATCGGCGGAGTGATCAGATGAAATTAGCAGGAGTTAATTTAAAAGATTTGGAGATGAATAATCATGAGATAAATCAGGAGATATAATAGGGAGATGACAATCAAAAATGCCCTGGGTGGCATGCCATGAAATATCGGGGAGAATCAATAGATTGATAGCAATAAGGGGAGGAGGACTCATCCCGTGCTTCTGGTCCTTGGAAAGCTGTTCCTGCAAAACACCATCAGAAAATACAATGCAAAATTTTTGGATTTGGAATATGCAAAATTTTTATGGGTTTTGGAATATGCAAATTTTTATGGGTTTTGAAAATATTTGAATTTTACAGAGATTTTTTAAAATATTCAAGTTTTTGTGGAGATTTTGGAAAATATTTGAATTTTTTTTGTGGAGATTTTGGAAATATTCAAATTTTTTGTGGAGATTTTGGTTTAGACATATTGTTAATGCAGCATCAAAGGGTGTTTTGAACCACTGGCTAGGGGTCCTCGTTCCTTCCCTTTTCGCTAAGAAACTGCCCAAAGCTGGGCGTGCATTGAAAGGGTGGCGCCCTATAACCGACCGTCCTTGATTAACGATGCCCCTACCAAGGCCATACCCGAGAAACATTCGGTCTTGGAGGGAGAAGAGAAGAATAATTGAGGATAAGCTTTATGCAGGATGGGAGATATCAGGACTTGAATTCCTTCCAAGGTGCTTCCCTCAAAGAGGTAGTCTGTTGTGCCGGGGCTTTGTGCCTTTGATTTTAGACCCTTGACATGCATACGACCAGGGTTTTCCCTGCGGGGACTTTGCCACTCTTGACATGCCATAATTCATACTTTTGCTTTTATCGAAATTTTGACTTGATTTTCATAATAGCCCTTTTGGCGAGATGTATATCATGAAAGCTCATATGAAAACTCATATTGATTTTGGGTCAAGACTGCCCCTATTTGAGACTCCTCTCGTATTGGGGATTACCTAGGTTGGTCATCTCATCCGTCAACCTCTTGCCCCTGCATGCGGCTGAGTAAAGAAGAGAAAAGACTTTCAGAATACTCATGGCATGGCCAAAGTAGCAACGGTGTCTAACCAAAGAGCCGGCTAAGGACGCCGTGAAGTGTGTGAATGCCCAGCTAAGGGTTACTCTTAAACAAGCGGGGAGAGAATGTCGAATTCCCAGCACGGGGTTCTTATTAACCAAAGGTGCTGCGAAAGAAAGTCTAAAGACTCTTTTGAGAATGATTTCAATTAAATAAAAGCTAAGATAAAGGTTTAAAACACCACTCTTAATCTCGTTAAGAAGCACTTGATTTTGAAAATCATGCGTGAAGTAATGAGAAAATGATATCATTAAAATGCATACTTACGCCAATATGTTACCTTGCGACCTTTGTAGAAGCAGCTGCCGCGAGAAGCGATCTTGATCATCATGAGATTTGTCCTCTTTGGCAGTCAAAAGATTGGAAGCAAAGGATTTGAAAGTGGCTTAACAAGAGGAGTGGTGCCAAGACCAGACTCAGACGAATAAGGAGAAAAAGGAAGAGAGGCGAGGGCTAGAACTCCCTTGCTAAGGCTCGGAGACCCTGATCACATGAACAGTCTACAGAAGAAGCGGAAAATTAGGAGGTGGAGTGAGGACTAAAGCCTCGAAAGCAATGGGAGAAAGGGCAGATGCCCAAGGCAGTGGATGTGGAAGAAGTTGGGTCAGACCCAGAATTAGGAGGAATTAGAAGAAGAAATTGGTAGATGGAAAGAGGTGGATCCGGAGGGTCCGGAGCAGAGGAGGAAAATCATGAGAGGAGAAATCCGAAGGCTCTGGTGGGACATTGAAAGAAGGGACGCGATGCCCTGGGGAAAGATAGGGAAAAAGATGATGGAAGAGGTGACGGAGAAGGAAGAAGAGAATAAAAGATATGAAGTCCCGGAGGAGCAAGAAGATAAATCGAAAGAAATATGGAAGTTCCGGAGGTTCCGGAGGAATGAAATCAGGAGGGTCGCGATGCCCTGGGAGATGACAGAGAGAATAAGATGGAGAATCCGGAGGTTCCGGAGGAATGAAATCAGGAGGGAGAAGATGGAAAGGGGCGCGATGCCCTGAAAGGACAAGGGAAGAATCCGGAGGTTCCGGAGGGATGAAATCAGTAAGGAGAAGATGGAAAGGGGTATCGTGCCCGAGAGAAAGGTCCGGAGGTTCCGGAGAAATAGAATCAGAAAGGGTGAGATGCCCAAAGAGGAGGGATAAAATTCCTGGTGGTTCCAGGGAAATAGCAGGAAGGGGGACGCGATGCCCCAAGGGGAGTGGATAAAAGGATGAATATGGATAAGATGGGAAATGCTGAATATCCGGCGGTGCCGGAAGGCGGGGAAGATACGGGTTTGGAAACCCGGGAAGCAGGAGGTGCAAATGCATGCAATGGGATGGATGCGATGAATGCTTGAAATGCGTGAATGCAAGGAGATGCAAAGAAGATGAATAATGTGAAGGGTGAAAGGATGAGATCTTCCTTTTTACCCTTCGAGTTGCCCATGAAGAAAAGGTGATAGAAATAGATGTGGATGAAGTTGAATGAACAAGAGTGGGAGAAATAGGGGACGGCCCCTTAAGATAATTGCCCCTCCACGGCAGTGAACATGTATGACCAATTGGCCCAATAAACGAAGCTTCAATAAATGACAACCCCCTTGGAAAGCGAAAATCAATAAGGTGAGGGAGTCGTAGAGTTGGAACATGAAGCATCGAGTTGCCCATTGAATGTGGTGATGAATATGGAATGTTGAATAAAATGGGCATTCGCCCCTTGTAAGGAGTAATGAATTCGGAATTCGAAGGTTTGAACAAAGGGTGCCCTGCCCGGCCTTCAAACGGCGTCAATGCTTGGCATCTATTGAGCAACGGTGATGACTTAGCTTCTCCGACCATGCTTGGCACAATAACCCGGATTGACATCCGGTAAATGAATTCTTGCATCTTGAATGGCACGGTCGTGGCCAAAGTCTTCTTGCCCGCCTTTTGCTTATCCCAAGAAATCAGCTTATTTGAGTGGTTTTCCCACTTTTCTTGAATTTCTCCTATTTTTCCCCATTTTATCTCATTTTTCTATCTTTTTGGATTTCTTGGGCATTTATCTCTATTTTCTGAATTCACGCCCTCATCAGGGGCGTGTTTTTTTGAAACACGCCCTGGTCTAGGGCGTTTCTTTCCCATTTTATCTATTTCTCCCCATTCTATCTATTTTATTTTTTTATGAAATCACGACCTGGGTAAGGGCGTGTTTTTATTAAAACACGACTTGTACTAGGGCGTTTCTTAAGAAAGGACGACCACACTGGAGGGCGTCAATTCTTTTGGTTTGACCGACTTCCCCATTTGAGCTCTTGAAATTAACGCCCTTCCCAGGGGCGTGTTTTTGAAACGCGGCTTTGATTGAGGCGTGTTTTTCATGTTTCAAATATGGGGGGTTTTCATTTCTAAAAATTTGGTCTTGAGAAACGCCCTTGTGCAGGGCGTGTTTTTGAGAAACGCCCTAGGGTAGGTCGTCAATTCTTAAATTAACGCCCTGACCTAAGGCGTGTTTCACCTTCTGGCTTCGCAGCCCTTTCCCCAGAGAGTCCTTGCCTCGTTAGACTCCTCCTCTATTTGGGCTCTTGCTGTTCTTATCCATTCCTCCTTTAATCTCTTCCCTCCTTATCACCTTTTCCTAACCTATTAATAGAGGCTCTCGCCTCTGTTAAGGGGTTGGTTCCGATAATTTTTATTCTCCCCTGCGTTCTTCTTCTTTTTTCTTCTTTCCCCTTTCTTCTATCTTCTACGTGTCTCCTTCTTTTTCTATTTCTTCTTCTGATTCTTCTTCTTCTTCTTCCGTGTCCTCCATTCTTCTTCTTCTTCTTATTTTTCTTCTTCTACTTCTGTTTCCTCCCTCTTTTCTTCTGTTGTCTTCTTTTCTTTTTACAGGAACCGAAGGTGCTTGGCTAAGGGAAGGCTTCTTTACATCAAGCTTCATCCTTTGAAGGCTTCCTCCCATCGAGCATTCAAGCTAAAGAAGCCACCCAAACAAGATTTTTCTATCTTATCTCCCCTTATTTGTATTTTTCATTAAGTCATGCATGCATCATTGTCATTGATTTTCCTCAACTATCATATTGAGATCTCTCCTTAGTGCAACTCTTGCACTCTTTCCCCCTATTTTATTCATATTTTTCATATCATTCACATCATGTCTCCCATACCCTTTTGCATAGGGGTTTAAGGGCAATCCCCTTAAGGTGTGTTCTTGCACATGCTTTCATGTTCATATATTTTTATTGAATTTGATGCTACACTCACCATATTCTAATCCATATTTTTATTGGTGTTTGTCTTTTTTGCAAGGGTAATTAAGTGAAGAACTCTCTTCATCGGCCGGCCGATTTGAAGAGAAAGGAAGCACTCACATCCCCGCATATTTGAGGTATTTTGCGATCATCTCCCCATATTATTTTCCACTTGAGACCCTCGCGTCTCTGGCGATCACACAAACTCCTCCTTTTAGCACCTCGTGCTATTTTATTGCTTTCATCATATCTATTGCTTTTTATATTTAAGTGTGGATTTTAAATCAAATCTACAAATTGGCGATCACGGTGGGACCCTTTGTGTTCTTCTTTCATTACCCCTTTCCCCTTAGGCACCCGCGCGTGCCATCTCCCCTATTGCACCCTCGGTGCGTCTCCCTTTTGTGCCCCTTGGGCACCCTCCATTGGTTTTACACTCTCCCCTAAGTGATTGGTCAGTTTGTTGATTTTTCTTTAAAAAATTTCCACTTATCTAAAATTCTTGATGAGCATGCTTATTTTATTGATTGCCATGATGCTGTGATTGAGTGTTAATATTGCTGGCCGTGAAGGTTTCCTGGAGAAAGTGAATTCACGCCTCTGGAAGAGGCGTTTTTATTAATTTAACGCCCTAACCAAGGGCGTCTTATGAATATTTTACGCCCTCTGACAGGGCGTTTTCCAGCGTACTTCCGGGCTTTCTTGCTTGATATTGCTGCCTGTGAATTCACGCCCTACTACAGGGCGTCTTTTACTTGATTAGCGCCCCACGTCAGGGCGTGTCTTTGGATTCGACGCCCTCTGAACAGGGCGTCCTTTTATGGATAGCGCCTAACCCTAAGGCGCGTTTTAATCTGCCCCTGCGCCCTTCAGGTTGATTCACGACAGTCACACCGTCGTGTCTTTTTTATTAGCGCCCCCTGCCAGGGCGTGTTTTTACTGTGGGTTTCCAGAACCCTTCTCGTGGGTGAGTTTTCATGCTTATCTTTGTTGATTGATCATTATTGTGCTGTTTGGCCTAATTTCCCCTGTTGCATTCATATTTGCATTTGGTTTGGGAGACCTCCTCTCTCTTCATTAGGATCCACACACCCCCTTGGTGAAGGAACGACCCTCCATTGAGCATTCCGTCTCTTTGGATTGGAAATTCCTAAACCAAGCCTCCATAAGTCCCCGCACCCGTGGATTCCCTCACGGACGCCGGGCAGGTTGTACCCTTTGAAGTCCCGATATAGTTGGCCTAATACGTGGTGAGTGAGAGTTCCTAGTTGGCATTGGAGTTCAACTCATTTTGAAACTAGGTTCCTCCCCCCCCTTGTGTGAATCTTTCCAAACTTTATTAAAATTCATTAATTCACCAAGGATTAAACAAATCAAAATCACGGTAACCATTCCAACTTGTGTGCTTCTTTGCAATTATTGAGAACTTTGATTATATAATGGCTTACCATGATAGAAACATGTTCAATTCAATTAATGAGGATGCACAACCTAGCACTTCATATCCTCAATTTCAACATGTTAATCATCATCATTCTCACCATTCTTTCAAGGGACCACGTCCTTATTCTCATGGTCATGCCCGACCCATGGGCAATGTCCATCCTCATGGTCCCCCTACTCAAGTTCGAGCCACTATTCCTACGGGACCGTCTCCTCCCAATGATGAGAAGGTCTCTCAAATCTTGCATGCATTAGATCATCTTACCCCTCAACAGATCCAAGCCCTTAAGGCTGCCGTTGAGGGTACATCTCTTGCATCTCTCCCTCCTTCCAATTCTATTCGGGTGGCCCATCACCCACCTCCTTCCAATTCTATTCGGGTGGCCCATCACCCATCTCCCTCCAATTCTATTCGGGTGGCCCATCACCCATCTCCTCCTCCTTCTATTCCTATACGGGTGGCCCATCACCCACCTCCTCCTTCCAATCATATTCGGGTAGCCCATTACCCATCTCCCCCTATTCATTCTACTCGGGTGGTCCGACACCCACCTCCTTCTATTCCTCCTCCATCACGGCCCCGAGGCCCTTTTACTCCTTGCAATCCGGCCCGTCCGGGTTCTTTTACGGGTCATCCCGTCAACTCCCCTCCACGGCCTTTTCATGCGGCCCCTCCTCCTTCAAGGCCCTGCCAACCTCCTGTTGTTCATGTTACACCCCTCCAGCAAACTCTGCTCGATAAGATTACTTTGATGGAGGAACAAATAAAGAGGGTCACGGCTCCTCCTACTCCAGTCAATCCTCTCCATGCCGCTTTAGACGAAATTACAAAGATGGAGAATGAATGGAAAGACAGGATGGATGATTATGACTTCGGCATTCCAAGCGAGGAAGAGCCGGCAATTGAAGAATCTGAGGCAGCGTACGATGATGATGAAGCTCTGCAGGCACCCCTTCCGAGTTTCCTTAATTTCCCGCTCCCTCCACTTTCATTCGATGAACCTCCTGCTCAGGATGAAACCATCCCCCATCCAATCCCTATTTATGAGACTAACTGGTGTTACGATGATGGGTCGATACTCCAATCACCCACACCGCCACATTGTAAGTCTCCTCCTATCCTTGACACCGCATACATTACACCTCCTCCAGTTACACCATTAACCTCTGCAACACTGGCCTCCCCTAAACCTTCCGTTAAACCTCCACCAATTACACCTCCACTCCTTAAGCCATCTACCTCCACACCATTAGCCTCCATCGAACCCACCATTAAACCTTCCCCAATTAACCTCCCATTACCGCCACCTCGGCCTTCCATTATCCCTTTAAAACCCACTTTGCTTATTCCTCCACCATATAGCCTTACGCCTTTACCCATGGTTAGTCCTGAGCAGGATCCACCACTTTTTGCATCCGAGCTAATCCCAACTACTTCCGAGCAAGGGGAGAAGCTCGACGTGTTTGAATCTCCGCCCCCATTCACCCATTTGCCAACACTTTCCATTATAACTCCACCATTCACGGAGCCTCCCGCCTCCGCCTCACCTCCCTTTGTTACTCGGAAGGGGCGTGCTTCTGCAGCTAATTGCGCCAAGGATAAGCAAAAGGCGGGCAAGAAGACTTTGGCCACGACCGTGCCATTCAAGATGCAAGAATTCATTTACCGGATGTCAATCCGGGTTATTGTGCCAAGCATGGTCGGAGAAGCTAAGTCATCACCGTTGCTCAATAGATGCCAAGCATTGACGCCGTTTGAAGGCCGGGCAGGGCACCCTTTGTTCAAACCTTCGAATTCCGAATTCATTACTCCTTACAAGGGGCGAATGCCCATTTTATTCAACATTCCATATTCATCACCACATTCAATGGGCAACTCGATGCTTCATGTTCCAACTCTACGACTCCCTCACCTTATTGATTTTCGCTTTCCAAGGGGGTTGTCATTTATTGAAGCTTCGTTTATTGGGCCAATTGGTCATACATGTTCACTGCCGTGGAGGGGCAATTATCTTAAGGGGCCATCCCCTATTTCTCCCACTCTTGTTCATTCAACTTCATCCACATCTATTTCTATCACCTTTTCTTCATGGGCCACTCGAAGGGTAAAAAGGAAGATCTCATCCTTTCACCCTTCATCTTCTTTGCATCTCCTTGCATTCACGCATTTCAAGCATTCATCGCATCCATCCCATTGCATGCATTTGCACCTCCTGCTTCCCGGGTTTCCAAACCCGTATCTTCCCCGCCTTCCGGCACCGCCGGATATTCAGCATTTCCCATCTTATCCATATTCATCCTTTTATCCACTCCCCTTGGGGCATCGTGTCCCCCTTCCTGCTATTTCCCTGGAACCTCCAGGAATTTTATCCCTCCTCTTTGGGCATCTCGCCCTTTCTGATTCTATTTCTCCGGAACCTCCGGACCTTTCTCTCGGGCACGACGCCCCTTTCCATCTTCTCCTTTCTGATTTCATTCCTCCGGAACCTCCGGATTCTCCATCTTATTCTCTCTATCATCTCCCAGGGCATCGCGACCCTCCTGATTTCATTCCTCCGGAACCTCCGGAACTTCCATATTTCTTTCGATTTATCTTCTTGCTCCTCCGGGACTTCATATCTTTTATTCTCTTCTTCCTTCTCCGTCACTTCTTCCATCATCTTTTTCCCTATCTTTCCCCAGGGCATCGCGTCCCTTCTTTCAATGTCCCACCAGAACCTTCGGATTTCTCCTCTCATGATTTTCCTCCTCTGCTTCCGGACCCTCCGGATCCACCTCTTTCTATCTACCAATTTCTTCTTCTAATTCCTCCTAATTCTGGGTCCGACCCAACTTCTTCCACATCTACTGCCTTGGGCATTTGCCCTTTCTCCCACTGCTTTCGAGGCTTTAGTCCTCACTCCACCTCCTAATTTTTCGCTTCTTTTGTAAACTGTTCCTTGTAATCATGGTCTTCGCGCCTTAATAAGGGAGTTCTAGCCCTTGTCTCTTTTCCTTTTCTCCTTATTCGTCTAAGTCTGGTTTGGGCACCACTCATCCTTGTTAAGCCACTCCTAAAAATCCTTTGCTTCCAATCTTTTTTCTGCTAAAGAGGACAAATCCCATGATGATCAACCTCGCCTCTGACAACTGCTTCTACAAAGGTTGCAAGGTAACATATTGGCGTAAGTACGCATTTTTAATGATATCATTTTCTCATTACTTCACGCATGATTTTCAAAATCAAGTGCTTCTTAACAAGACTAAGAGTGGTGTTTTAGATCTTTATCTTAGGCTTTTGTTAAATTAAATCACTCTCAAAAGAGTCTTTAGGCTTGCTATGCAGCACCTTTGGTTAATAAGAACCCCGCGCTGGGAATTCGACATTCTCTCCTCGCTTGTTAAGAGCAACCCTTAGCTGGGCATTCCACACACTTCACGGCGTCCTTAGCCGGCTCCTTTGGTTAAAACACCGTTCCTACTTTGGCCATGCCATGAGAATTTCTGAAAGTCTTTTTCTCTTCTTTACTCGGCCGAATGCAGGTGCAAGAGGTTGACGGATGAGATGACCAACCTTGGTAATCCCCAATACGAGAGGAGTCTCAAATAGGGGCAGTCTTGACCCAAAATCAATATGAGTTTTCATATGAGCTTTCATGATATACATCTAGCCAAAAGGGCTATTATGAAAATCAAGTCAAAATTTCGATAAATTCAAAATTGTGAATTATGGCATGTCAAGAGTGGCAAAGTCACCGCAGGGAAAACCCTGGTCGTATGCATGTCAAGGGTCTAAAATCAAAGGCACAAAGCCCCGGCACAACAGACTACCTCTTTGAAGGGAAGACCTTGGAAGGAATTCAAGTCCTGATGTCTCCCATCCTGCATAAAGCTTATCTCTAATTATTCTTCTCTTCTCCCTCCAAGACCGAATGTTTCTCGGGTATGGCCTTGGTAGGGGCATCGTTAATCAAGGGCAGTCAGTTATAGGGCGCCACCCTTTCAATGCACGCCCGGCTTTGGGCAGTTTTAAGCAGAAAGGGAGGAAACGAGGACCCCTAGCCAGTGGTTCAAAAACACCCTTTGATGCTGCATTAACAATATTTCCAAAATTTCACAAAAATTTGAATATTTTCAAAATCTCCACAAAAATTTGAATATTTTCAAAATCTCCACAAAAATTTGAATATTTCCAAAATTTCACAAAAATTTGAATATTTTCAAAATCTCCACAAAAATTTGAATATTTCCAAAATTTCACAAAAATTTGAATATTTCCAAAATTCCACAAAAATTTGAATATTTCCAAAATCTCATAAAAAATTTACATATTTCCAAAACCCAAAAATTTTGCATTGTATTTTCTGATGGTGTTTTGCAGGAATAACTTTCCAAGGATCAGGAGCACGGGATGAGTCCTCTCTCCACTCATTGTTATCAATCTATTGATTCTTTCCCGATATTTTCATGACATGCCACCCTGAGCATTTTGATTATCATCTCCCTATATCATTTTGATTGTTATATCTCCTGATTATCTCTTGAATATCATTCTGATTATTCACCTCCAAATCTTTCAATCAACTCCTGCTGATTCACTTGATCACTTTGCCAAGGGGCATTATCATTCCCTGATTACTCTGCCGATGGGCATTATATCAGATCTTGATTATTTAACTCCAAAACTTGATTAGCTAGATTGTCATCCTCATGACAAACAACAAACAATGATGATTTGCAATACCATGATTTAATTTGTGCTATTCATGCATATACATGCTATGATTGATGCTTTGATGATTGCTATGCTAAAATGCCTTATTCATTGTTTGTTATCTTTTATATCTTGGCTAATGAAATTTTGAGCGCAGGAAGAAGCTCTTGGTCCCACCGACTGGGCATCATCATTATTCAAGCCCCCACGGTGACGGCAGCTCATTTCTCAGTTCCCATGCTTATTGATATCACCATCTCCTGTATGCATTTTACTATATGTTACATATGCTACTAGATTATATCAAGGACCTTGTGGCTTTGGTAAATCTGGAATTTGAGTTCCCCTTCATCAAAAACGATGACGATTCCAGAGGCATCTTAGTCACACGGATAGGCCGTTGAGCCGTCCAAGACTGGGGACGATGGTTCCCTTTTTACGAGTTGGTGCGCGGATAAACGGGCTTCGGCTTAGTATCAGCTCGCAGAATTGGTTTCTTGACCCAGTCTGGGCAGTTTAACAATATTATCCTTGATTATATTATATTTTTATTTGATTTAATTTTTCCTTTAGCCCAGCATGCATTCATGTAGGACTTTGAAACAATTGTTGAAAAATCATTTTGATAAGCTGATGTTGAGAGTTGAATTGATCTTAATCTTTCCCGATATGAGATTTTCATTGCCGAATTGAGTCCTCAGTTCGTTTTGTCGCTGTTTTGGGTCTTTTCTCGAGAGCTCCTTGTTTGGATTTTTATCATCTTATTGTCCAACTTTCCCCTTGATCCACCTTGGCTGCAGCACGTCCACATTGGCTGGTAACCGCTCCCCAATGGTGAAATCTACAGGTTTGTGACCTGGGGTACTTCCACCGCGCTGGAAGTTGATCATTTTATTTTATCTCCTTCGTGCACCGCGTGCACATCTCCCCCTTTTATCCAAACATTGTTGATTTCGTTGGATTTCCCGAGATTTGCTTCATCTCGTGCTTTTGATTTGATTCTCATCAAGTGATGTTGATTGCGTGTCTCATCACACCTTGGCATCTACTTTTCAGTTTGCTACGCTCCCTTGCAAAGCAGACGCCAAGGCGGGGCAGCTGTAGACACGCCAAAATTGACGTCATTTTGAGTATATTTCATATCGCTCTGCGATGCCCCATTTGACCCTCAAATCAGCTTATTTGAGTGGTTTTCCCACTTTTCTTGAATTTCTCCTATTTTTCCCCATTTTATCTCATTTTTCTATCTTTTTGGATTTCTTGGGCATTTATCTCTATTTTCTGAATTCACGCCCTCATCAGGGGCGTGTTTTTTGAAACACGCCCTGGTCTAGGGCGTTTCTTTCCCATTTTATCTATTTCTCCCCATTCTATCTATTTTATTTTTTTATGAAATCACGACCTGGGTAAGGGCGTGTTTTTATTAAAACACGACTTGTACTAGGGCGTTTCTTAAGAAAGGACGACCACACTGGAGGGCGTCAATTCTTTTGGTTTGACCGACTTCCCCATTTGAGCTCTTGAAATTAACGCCCTTCCCAGGGGCGTGTTTTTGAAACGCGGCTTTGATTGAGGCGTGTTTTCATGTTTCAAATATGGGGGGTTTTCATTTCTAAAAATTTGGTCTTGAGAAACGCCCTTGTGCAGGGCGTT